>BLSH010191437.1:2271591-2288061 GCA_018402905.1 Glandirana rugosa
CCACTGCGTACACTTTGTTTTGGTTTCTTTTAAGGGTCGAGTTGAATGATTGGTCGGACGTTGGTTGGCTTAATAGGACAGACTGTCAAACTTGTGTAAACGTATACGTACGCATTCGACGTCTCGGTGAACTGCTGTGAGGTCATAATACGCGTCAGGATTGAGATATGTAAAAACTCTCGGAGGCATCATCTTCGTGTACGTATTATTACCTAACCGTCTCCCGTCCACGCGGACCACCCTCGGGTGGGGAGGAATTTCCGTGTCCCGGTCGATATCCACCCCGTCACTGGTAAACAAACATGAAAACCTTATGACCGCTCGTCGTGTGACCTGTGGAAACGACGGTAATACGATATACGATCCACAGGTCACACGACGAGCGGTCATAAGGTTTTCATGTTTGTTTACCAGTGACGGGGTGGATATCGACCGGAAACGTCGTTCGCGCACTGGACACCTAGCATATAGCATAATGGCAGCAAAGGTGTCCAGTGTGCTGCTCGCCAGTATTCCAAAAGTACAAACAAATGGTCACTGCCCCACCTATAGCTGGCCCTGTGCCTTTAAGGAGGGGTGGGCTCCCACCAGGCGCACCTGCCCTCTGCCAATCCATTATTATGCATGTGCTTCTACTACGGAGGCTCTCAAAAATGTATAGAGTTAGGACTGCGCATAATACTGGAGTGTCGTCAAGTGGCTCTGCAGCTTACGCATGCATATGCAAATGTGTTCAAACTGTCAGACAGGATAATTCGGTTGGTTGCAGGCTGGTTAGTAAGTTGAGCTGGGAATTTTCTTTGGTTTTGTTTCACATGCGTCACCCTGCCATGGGCTCCTCCTGCGAAGGCCAGTTATAGGTGGGGCAGTGACCATTTGTTTGTACTGTTGGAATACTGGTGAGGGGACACACTGGACACCTTCGCTGCCATTATGCTATAAGCTAGGTGTCCAGTAGGCCCCTGTGCCTTTAAGGAGGGGTGGGCTTCCTCCAGGCTCACCTGCCCTCTGTTAATCCATTATTATGTATGCGTTTCTACTATGGAGGCTCTCAAAAATGTATAGGACTGCTCTGCAGCTTACGCATGTATTTGCAAATGTGTCCAAACTGTTAGACAGGATAATTTGGTTGGTTGCAGGCTGGTTGGTAAGTTGAGCTGGGAATTTTCTTTTGTTTTGTTTAAAAATTGCAATAATGCTTGAAGTCACAGATGGGCTGATGCCTCACTGAAAACAAATGAAAGTTAAGACATCTAACTGTCTTCAAGTACATTACAAATCTGAATTCCGAGACCCTACACAATGTTAAATCGACTTTCGTGGTTTGTGGAATGTTTTAGGAATCTAAACATTTACTTATCTCTACAATAAATAGTCAGAAAGTTGCATAAGAACAAAGCCAACTTTCTTTATCAAACATTTTAGTAGCTGCACAAAAATGACTAACTATCCTGAGTGCTTACACTGATCAGTAACGCCTACTTTAACTTGACATTTTCATTGTTTATTTTTGAACTACTCATAATGTTGATCACAAAGATACAGTATTTGCGGCTTATAAAAAAAAAAAAACAACTCAGCTATTCTCTGTATTCAAACAGCTCAGTTCAGTTTAAGAGGATGTATTACAAACTGAAAATCTACACGAAATCTAAAAGATAAAAAGAGATACAGTATATAGTTTAAACTAAGCACTATGTATTTTTTAAAACTGTTGACTGTTGCAAATAAATTGTATAAATAAATGTTTTCATGAACAAAAAGCTTTCTTTGCCTCCAAGTGCTGGGATGTTGCTAGCAAGATCAACAGGTATTTTATTTTGTGTACTTGCTGAAAATATTCTTAGCCTGAAAAATGAAAACTAATGCTGCAACTACAACTAGGGACTGGTAAACTGCAATATAATATTATTTTGTGTAAGGGATTAGTTATCTACCTTGGATGGATTGGGAAAAGGTTAGAACCTCTGTTAAATGGGGCAGGGAAATTCCCCTAACTTCCTTTTCTGATGACTGGTACTACCTTGGACAGCAATTGCTGCTCCCCTCCCCTCTCTTCCACCAAAAAACAGTTCTGTATAAGCTCACATTTTGGAGCTTACTGACCCTCCCTACCCCCTATGTGACAGCACTAAAGCAGGACATGGATGAGTTGAAAACCAAATGAAAATTCTTGTCAATCATCAGGTCGTTCCTTCTTGGCATCATTAGAATGCCAGCTGCGACTCGTGATTTCCGTGCCACAGTTGAAAGTAGCAGATCCAACATGGTGGATTTTTTTTTCAGAAAACAAAACAAATGATATGTGCTGTTTTTCGATCGCCAGAACGTTCCATTTTCGACTCATCTATGGTGGCCGACCCAAGCCATTTGCCAAGCACTGTCACATGGAACGAGTAAATCCCATGCTCCTCCATTCTTGCATAAACCAGGTATTTTCTTAGCTCCCGGTAACTGAACAGAGCACCAGGAAGCAAATGAAAAGTCAGTATATTGTGCTAAGGTTATGGGTTAAAATAAAGTTATTTGCATACTAGCAAGTACATATTAAACTTTTGATAACCTACTTTCTTGCATTCCAACACAGGTAGAACTGCAGAAACGTTCCGTAAAGCCGGTCATACATGAATCAAAATTCAGTTTGTACAGCAGGGACCTGACGAATTTCGAGCCATGTATGAGCAGGCTGATTGTACCCGAGTTGATCCATCGATTGACTTGAGTACAACCAGCCTGTTGGATTATTTTACATGTGATTACTGCTAGCAGTAATCATTGTGTTCTCCTGAATGGGAAGCCATCCACCTTGACTGTGTTAATGGGGGAATCAAGCGAGTTTCCTTCCTTCCGTGGTGGAAGGACAGAAAATTGAATAATTTATGGGCTTCCTAATTTCCCAAATCAAAATCCACAAAACAACAAAGACTAAACAATTGGTGTAGAGTTGTGGGTTTAACCCCTTCATGCCTAAGGGTAAAACAAATTTTAAAGTGGATGTAAACCCGAAAAAAAAAATTTAATTAATAATTCTGCCTGGTAGAGTATAGCATGTCATATCATCTGTGCCCAGTCTTGCCACAAAGAGTTAATACAACTGTGAGTAATGAGCTTATATTTTTTCAGGAAGAGAAATTCTGACTAACCGGGAAATACACAGTCGATCCGCCCCTTGCTCTGTGAGTGACAAGCAGTTTGCTTATCTCCTTCACACAGCAGAGAAAGTTTTACACTCCCCCCTCCCTCCCTCCCTCCTCAATGTCTCAGTATAGAGGTGGGTGGGGAGGCGTGTGACATCACAACTCCACCCACCAAACTCCAGCAAACACAAACACCCTCTGATTTCAGAGTTTTACTCTGCTAGTGCTTACAGGAAGGACATTTGAAAGGTAAGGATAGATGCAGGAGGCTTGCATGTATATATACATTAATACTGTGTCATTCGTTTATATTAGGTGGGTGGTGGGTTTACATCCACTTTAATGCATAATCACAATTTTGCAATTTTGACACATGTTAGTCAAACTGTTCATATCATCACAAATACTTTGTGCATCCAGTTGGATTATAGGTTGTTTTTTTTCAGGACAAATTGGGCTTTCATTTGGTGGTAAATGGTAGTTGATATCTCCTGATTTTTTTTATTATCAAAGGAAAACTGGGCCAAAATAGTAAAAAAAAAATATATTTTTTAAATTTAGCTGTATGTTTCTTGTTACTACCATAACCTACCACCAAAAACTCAACCCAAAATAAATTCTCCTGCTACAGATGATTGCAGCAATACCTCATATGTGTATGTTAGTTGTTTTATGTACCTGTACTACAGCCCAAAAACAATTGTGCGCACTTTGGGTTTTTTTTTATCCTACCTAAAACACACTGACGCTAACTGACACTGACACTAATTTAAAAAAATGCTTTTTTAACCACTTCAATACCATGCACTTAGAACACTTTCCTACCAGACCAATTTTCAGCTTTCAGTGCTGTTGCACTTTGAATGACAATTGCACGGTCCCCAAAAACATTTTTTATCATTTTGTTCCCATAAATAGAGCTTTCTTTTGGTGGTATTTGTTCACCCCTGCGGGTTTTATTTTTTGCGCTACAAATTAAAAAAAAAAAAAAAGTTTTTCTCTGTTTCTGTCACAAAACTTTGTACATAAGTACTGATGAGGCGGCACTGATGATGAGGCACTTATATGCAGCAATGATGGGCACTGATAGGCGGCACTGATATGCAACACTGACGGGCACTGATATGCAGCACTGATGGACACTGATAAGTGGCACTAGTGGACACTCATAGGGGGCACTGATTGGCACTCATAGGCAGCACTGAAGGGCACTCATAGGTGGCATTGGTAGGTGGCACTGGTGGGCACTGATAGATGGCACTGGTATGCACTGATAGGGGCACTGGTGGGCAGATGCACTGATAGGGGCCATTTCCCTGGTGGTCTAGGGTGGCATCTGAAGGTGGCACTGAGTGCCATCCATATTGGGCACTGTGCCCCTTACCTGGTGGTCTAGAGTGGTCTCCCTGGTGGTCCTGATCACCTTCCCGGTGGTCCCTGGTCGGCTCCCTGGTGGTCCTGGGTGGGCACATCCCTGGTGGTCCCTGGCCGGGTTCCCTGGTGGTCTAGGGTGGAGATCCGAGGAGGGGCTGTGCTGAAAAACCATCAGCACAAACCCCCCTGTCAGGAGAGCAGCCGATTGGCTCTCCCCTGCTGAGGTCTTCAGACCCAAGTACAGGAAAAGCCGATAAACGGCTCTTCCTGTTTACACTGTGACCAGCTGTGATTGGTCACGGCTGATCACATGGTAAAGTGCTTCCGATGGAAGCCCTTTACCGAGATCGGTAATGCGAGGGGTCAAACTGACCCCCCACACCACCGATTGCCGCGATGTGCGCCCCCGTGGGCGTGCGCCGGCATGTTATCCTGCTGGCATCATATGATGTATTATTTTATTTATTTATTTTTATTATTTATTTATTTTTGTACACACAGTTTTTTTCTCTCTGCAAGGAGAGAGTGATACAATGTATCTTTCCTCTCCATTCACAGAGAAAGCAACACAGGGGCGGACGGGGCTTCACAGTGACTGACCACTGTGGTAGCCAATCAGTATTACAGCAATCAGGTGACTCGGAACCAGGAGTTCTGAGTACCGATCGTTAGTATGGGACCCGGGGCTCCCGGTGAGACCCTGGTCTCTGTGCCAGGAGCACACTGTGTGGCATATATGCGTACTGTTGGCGTGAAAGGGTTAAAAACCCCCCGCATTTAGTGTATATAAGTTGTATAATGTGTTCTTCTCTTGTAAACGTTTCCACTGTACTATTTTCTTCCCACAACCCAAAAACACGGGCAAGTTATCGCATGATATATGTGATTATATAGACCCCAAGTGATTTTTGTATTTATATATCACATGCTGCAACTACACCCCTCTTGAATACAGATATAGTATAGGTTACTATTCTAATTTTTTTGAACAAAGTGATGTTTTTTCGTGGCATGTCTTTTCAGGCCCTTTTTCCCCTGGGTAGTGCCTGTGGGCGGTGTGCAATTCTTACTGTGAAGTACAAAGCCAGAACCACAAGTTCACAAAAAAAGTATAATGTTGATCCAACACACATGCCAAGTGATGAACTGACAGGATGTCTGAGCTAGCTGGTAAGTTCAAAGTCACAGCTTTTAATACACATTTCTTGTTTTTTTTCTCTATTACTATGCATAATTATTTAACCCTTACATTTCAAATGTGTTTTTTTTTTTTTTTTTATAATTTCTCCAGTTTACTGCAGTTCAACTTATTTCCTTCTTCTTTCCTTTATTTTCATGCTGCCAGCTAGCTGGACTACGATAGACTGCAGTGCCATTCATGTAGTCCTCCTTGCATTTCAAGTACACATGGTACTTATATGATACCAATACCCATTACCTTATGTTAGGGGGTCAGTTACAGAATCTTCTTCCTTCTTGACAAGCAGCACAATATAGCAATTACATTTGTTGGAATAAGTAAACTCTAGTTATGCCTGTCAATCTTTAATAAAGAAAGACTGCACATCACACCACAAAACACAAAAAATGTGATTAACAACTGCAGCCCCGGAAGGTTTTACCCCTTTCATGACCAGGCCATTTTTTGCGATACGGCACTGCGTTACTTTAACTGACAATTGCGCGGTCATGATTGATGTCCTTTTTTTCCCACAAATAGGACTTTCTTTTTGTGGTATTTGATCACCTCTGCAGTTTTTATTTTTTGCACTATAAACAAAAAAATAGCAACAGTTTTGAAAAGAAAAAAACAATATTTTTTACTTTCTGCTATAAAACATATCCATTACAAAAATTAAAAAAATCTAATTTCTTCAACAGTTTAGGCCAATATGTATTCTGATACATATTTTTGGTAAAAAAATCCCAATAAGCGTATATTGATTGGTTTGCGCAAAAGTTATTGCGTCTACAATATACGGGATATTTTCATGGAATTTTTATTTATTTTGTTTTACTAGTAATGGCGGAGATTATCAATTTTTAACAGGACTGCGACATTGCGGAGGATAAATCGGACACCTGACATTTATTTATTTATTTTTTTTTAAATCTTTTTATTGCTTTTAACAGTGAAAAGAGAAAAACAAAACATAACATACACACATCCGGCTAGTCAACTCGCACAGGAGAGACCGCCTGTTATACAACCCACAGAAAAAAAAAAAAAAAACAACAACAGCATTGGTACATTAATTTGATCTTGGTAAAAAAAAAAAAAACTGGTGTACTCCGAGATACAGTATATGAGAAGAACCACAGGCACATAGCCAACAATGCATGGGTACATAAACCTATATAATCTGGGGGGAAGTCCCCTCAATCTCCTACTCAGTTCCGATCCCAATGACAGGTGCCATGTCACTATGCTGTGTCATCTCTTTCCAACCACTTGGTCCAAATTTTGTCAAACTTACGTGGACAACCTCTGCTGCTATAAGTGGCCTTATAGAGAGGCAGTTGCGAGTTAACCAGCTGCCTCCAATAAGCCTCTGTTGGGGCCGAATGCTTCTTCCAATGAAGCACTATCGTCTTCCTATAATTGTAAAACAGGAGACCTAGTAAAGTCCTACCAGCATTTGTGTTTGTCAGCCCCTCCACCAGCCCCAGCAGACATATCTGGGGTGTTGGGGAGAGCACAATCCCAGAGACTCCACTAACTGTACCAACCACCCCGCTCCAGAAAGGCTGCAATACTGGGCACGTCCAGAAAATGTGAAAGAAATCACCCTCAGCCCCCTGACAACGCCAGCACTGTGATGAGACCTCTGAATTTAGGCGATGCATCCTAGTAGGGGTAAAATACGCCCTATGAAGGATTTTAAATTGAATCAGTTGGTCCCTAAGGGACACCAGCTGTTTGAATGGTGCATCCCACATATCGGACCAGTCATCATCATCCATCTCTGGAATGTCTATCGACCATTTTTGTCTGAGTGCGGCTAGGTCAGGCAGTGCAATCATTGTCAGGTGAGAGTATAACTCAGAAGTGGGTTTTTTAAGCGAATCCGACCGGAGTAAAGCCTCCAATTCTGAACACTGCAAAATTATAGGTTGACAGGGGAATTGGCTGTGGAAGGCATGAGCAAGCTGCATATGTCTAAAAAAATAAAAAGGAGGGATACCAAATTTAGCTCTAAGAGAATAAAAGGGAAGAATGCCTCCATTCTCCGTTATGTCAGATATGGATCTTATCTTAAATTTAGCCCAAGCCTGTGGTTCTGGGAGTGCATACAAATGAGACAAGAGAGGATTATTCCAGAGAGGAGTATGGGGAGAGACTACATTTGAGCTCCTGGACTCTAGCCGCAGCCCATGGTTCCAAGCCCTGAGTGTGGTCAGCATTGACGGGGTAAGAGGGTACGGGGCTCCCGAACCCCGGTGCAGTAATAACTTCAGCGCCTCAAGCGAGCCCAAAATGGCCACCTCAAGCATCGTACAGGAATTTGAGACATCAGGTTGTAACCACCAATGGGCAGTCAGCAGTTGTGCAGCTATATAATATTTTTGGCTGTCCGACAGGGCCAGTCCCCCATGCAGCATAGGGCGCATCAAGGTGGCTAATTTGTACCTAGGGGCTTGATTTCCCCAGAGAAAAGAGGAGATTACACTATTTAATTGCGTAAAAAAGGTCTTTGGAATCCACAGAGGAGAATGACGAAACAGGTAATTAAACCGGGGAAGCAGTTTCATTTTCAATATGTTTATTCTACCCAGTAATGACAATGGCAGCTTACTCCACACCCTCAACCGTTCCTTCATCTCTTGCAAGACTGGCGCCAGATTGAGCGCAATATAATCATTCGCCTTCCTCGAGATAATCACTCCTAAATAACGAAACGTTTCTACCCATTGTAAAGGGAGATCTGGTGGAGCATGGGAAATAGCGGCTTGATCTATAGGGAATAGAACTGACTTGTGCCAATTTACCTTCAGGCCAGTGACTCCAGAAAAAGTGTTCAGCACCTGAAGTGCGCCCTGTAAAGACGGACCTGAATCCTGTAAAATTAGCAAGAGGTCGTCAGCGTACAGGGCCACCCGCTCCTCCACCCAGCCCACCCTCAGCACACGGATATCGGGAGACACACGCAAAGCCTCTGCTATAGGTTGCATGGCCAGGGCAAAGAGGGTCGGAGAAAGAGGGCAGCCCTGCCTAGTGCCACGAGACAGCCCCAGAGGAGCCGAAAGAGCACCCCCGAGCCTGATCGAGGCCGGACACCTGACATTTATGACACTTTTGTAGGGGCCAGTGACACTATTACAGTGATCAGTGCTAAAAAATATGCACTGTTACTGTACTGATGACACTGGCAGGGAAGGGTTTAACACCAGGGGCAATCAAAGGGTTAAGTGTGTCCCTAAGGGATGCTTTTTAACTGTGTGGGGGATGAACTGACTAGGGAAACACAGAGATTCGTGTTTCTGCTTAGCAGAAACACAAGATCACTGTGTTCTCCCCTGTCAGAATGGCGATCTGCTTTGTTTACATAGGCAGATCGCTGTTCTGCCTCTCTGGGGAACGATCGGCAGGTCCTGGCAGACATCGAATCCGCCGGACCCACTGATTACCTCCCTCGCTGTCTATTGCAGGAAATGACGTACAGATATGTCGTTTCATGCAATAGAGCTGCCCTGCCGCAGTATATCTGCGGTAGGCGGTCTTTAAGTTGTTACAGAACAAGGGCCTATTTGCACCTTTGTGTTTTTCCATTGTTGCAGTGTGATTTTTGAGCTTTTGTTTTGCCATTGTTTGGTAAATATATGTGAAAATACAATACAAGCAATTAAATGGGAATGCAATGGGGTTGATTCACTAAAACTGGAGAGTGCAAAATATGGTGCAGCTCTGTATAGAAACCAATCAGCTTCCAAGGTTTTTGGCTACCATGCACTCAAACTGACTGAGAAGAGCGATCCTAATGCAATCGCTCTTCCCAGTCAGTTTGAGTACATGCAAACTCCTAGCAGGTGTTATCGTAGTCGGGATTCGCTCTAGTGACCCTTTTGCTGCTAGGCAAAAGTGTTAACGACTACACCACTGTGCCACTCATACTCAACATAAAGAACTCAGTCCCTTCCCAAACATCCCCACATATCCTGGGAACATGACACCAGGGTGGGTGGAAACTTAAGCACGACCACAACCCGCCCTTCCCTAACAGATAAAAAGTCACCACAAACATGGCCGCCCCCTATTGCCTGAGGAAGGAGCACGAATGCTCCGAACGCGAGCACCTCCCACTCCACCCTGCACCCGGTAGTGACGTCACAGGCGATTCCTGAGCCCCATCTGAGTCTCTGGAAGTATTGAAAGCCATCAGCTCAGCCAGTACCAGCGGCCACCAGTGTTCACCGCCTGCAGCCCGTCCTTCTGAAGGAGTGGATGAACCTCTACATAAGGCCTATTGCCACACATGCGCTGGCAACGCTTTTATCTTGTGAGTTGCCATTTGTCTTTTTAATAAAGATGTTTTTATACTGCGGCACTTAGATTGGCGCTGCTCTTTTTCTGTTCTATGTCCACACAGAGTTCCTTCTAGCTCTTTTCAGAGCCTGCAGCCATCTAAAGCCAGCATTTTACCTTCTGAGACCTCAATAGACACCTTGGACTTTCCACCCATGGTCCACGGATGACAGACTGATCCAGTGCCCCCACATTCTCTCCATCCAGCTCCCAGGGTGCACAAGAGGTTACATGTTTGTCTTGTGTTTTCAGTCTTCCCTGAAGAGGTGAAGCTGTTATAGCTGCAAAGGGTGGGCCAACTCAATATTGAACCCTACGAATTAAGACTCATTTCCTTCACTATTACCAACAAAGCTCACCAGAAGCAGCAAACAACTTAGACTGTTTTCTCCCCTACCTTTCCTGAGTTGCTACTCTACTGCACCCACTTTCCTGCAGTTTCTGCTCTCATTCTCGACACCCTTCCCCCTCCCTTAGCTACTACTGTTTACAGCCTAAGCCACGGAGACATTTCCAGGAGCCAATCAGAGTGGTTCCCAGTGACAGATTTCTATGAATGGCCAGGGATATCATGTGACAAAGCCGTGTACTGATACACAGGTACACCTGATATAGTCAGGTCCATAAATATCTTTTTGGCTCTATACACCACCACAATGGATTTGAAATGAAATTAACAAGATGTGCTTTAACTGAAGACTTTCAGCTTTAGTTTGAGGGTATTTACATCCAAATGAGGCGAACAGTGTAGGAATTACAACAGTTTGTATATGTGCCTCCCACTTTTTAAGGGACCAAAAGTAACAGGACAATTGGCTGCTCAGCTGTTCCATGGCCAGGTGTGTGTTATTCCCTCATTATCCCATTTACAAGGAGCAGATAAAAGGTCCAGAGTTAATTTCAAGTGTGCTATTTGCATTTGGAATCTGTTGCTGTCAACTCTCAATATGAGATCCAAAGAGCTGTCACTATCAGTGAAGCAAGCCATCATTAGGCTGAAAAAAACAAACCCATCAGAGAGATAGCAAAAACATTAGGTGTGGCCAAATCAACTGTTTGGAACATCCTTAAAAAGAAAGATTGCACCGGTGAGCTCAGCAACACCAAAAGACCCAGAAGACCATGGAAAACAACTGTGGTGGATGACCGAAGAATTCTTTCCCTGGTGAAGAAAACAACCTTCACAACAGTTGGCCAGATCAAGAACACTCTCCAGGAGGTAGGTGTATGTGTGTCAAAGTCAAGAATCAAGAGAAGACTTCACCAGAGTGAATACAGAGGGTTCACCACAAGATGTAAACCTTTGGTGAGCCTCAAAAACAGGAAGGCCAGATTAGAGTTTGCCAAACAACATCTAAATAAGCCTTCACAGTTCTGGAACAACATCCTATGGACAGATGAGACCAAGATCAACTTGTACCAGAGTGATGGGAAGAGAAGAGTACGGAGAAGGAAAGGAACTGCTCATGATCCAATAATTGAATCAAGCAGTTGGTCCTCACGGTGTAACTCCCGTGGACCCAGTTTAAAGTGCCACATCCCAATAAAGACAGGGAGAAAGTTAGGAAATTTCCTTTTGGAAGAATAGGGGATTTTAAAGGCACTTTAAGTTAGGAAAAGATCCACACATGAAACGGAAATCTAAAAAAATATACAAAATGTATTCAATATGTTTAAAAATAATGAAGTAAAAACGTAGATATTGGTAACCCCAGAATGTTTATGCAACAATATCATATATATATATATATATAAATAACTGCTTGTGCAAACTGTGGTAATGTCTTTGTAAGGTTGAACCCTATATGACATTATGTTTCTACTGTTGTAGGTTTTTAGTTAATTACCCCAGCTTCTCCTGAGGAAGCATCGTTTGAACGCGAAACATGTAGAGACGATATTCAACAACCTGTTTTTCCCCCCATTGATGGACGTCAACTGGGGTCCCTCCCAGGAGCCCTCTTTCTTTCCCCAAGGACTGACTCCTTTTGTCAATTCTTATCTATTTGTATAACTATGTTTTGGTCTTAGCACTGACCACCACTTTAAAGTCATTACAATTGTCTTTTATCAGTATCTATGCCACTATACCAGTCGGGGGTTTAGGATTGGAATCCAAGGGCGGGCTGCCCTGGTGGACTTGCCACCATTATGGGTATTTATTCTGGGGTTACCAATATCTACGTTTTTACTTCGTTATTTTTAAACATATTGAATAAATTTTGTATATTTTTATAGACTTCAGTTTCATGTGTGGATCTTTTCCTAACTTAAAGTGCCTTTAAAATCCCCTATTCTTCCAAAAGGAAATTTCCTAACTTTCTCCCTGCTCATGATCCAAAGCATACCACCTCATCAGTGAAGCATGGTGGTGGTAGTGTCATGGTGTGGGCATGTATGGCTGCCAATGGAACTGGTTCTCTTGTATTTATTGATGATGTGACTGCTGACAAAAGCAGCAGGATGAATTCTGAAGTGTTTCGGGCAATATTATCTGCTCATATTCAGCCAAATGCTTCAGAACTCATTGGACGGCGCTTCACAGTGCAGATGGACAATGACCCGAAGCATACTGCGAAAGCAACAAAATAGTTTTTTAAAGGAAAGAAGTGAAATGTTATTCAATGGCCAAGTCAATCACCTGAACTGAACCCGATTGAGCATGCATTTCACAAGCAGGAACTAAAGACAGTTGCAGTAGAGGCCTGGCAGAGCATCACCAGGGATGAAACCCAGCGTCTGGTGATGTCTATGAGTTCCAGACTTCAGGCTGTAATTGACTGCAAAGGATTTGCAACCAATATTAAAAAGTGAAAGTTTGATTTATGATTGTTAATCTGTCCCTTTACTTTTGGTCCCTTAAAAAGTGGGAGGCACATATACAAACGGTTGTATTTCCTACACTGTTCACCTGATTTGGATATAAATAGCCTCAAATTAAAGCTGAAAGTCTGCAGTTAAAGCGCATCTTGTTTGTTTCATTTCAAATCCATTGTGGTGGTGTATAGAGCCAAAAAGATTAGAATTGTGTCAATGTCCCAATATTTATGGACCTGACTGTACAGGTTTGTACCAAATCTGCCTCTATCCCACTGTGCTCTCTCTGACAGATAGTAGATAGAGACAGACTAATCTAAAGTATGTTTTTTTTCCAAAATGTGTGGACATTTATTTAACAAGTTATAGAGGTAAATACACACATTTCATATCCCTGCAGTCACACAGCAGAGATGTATGTGGGCAGGAAAAGTGCCTGCAGAATTGTGTAAGAGCAAAGTGAATGAATATGCCTTTTCCCCCCACATTTTTCATTTTTTTTAACCAAAATAGCCAAGTTTAATTTTTAAAGTAAGCTACCAAAATAAAGCCAACTATATCACCACAATAAAAGTATAATTTAGGTGTAAACATAGAAAACAGTTAAAAAAAATATTTATAGTAATCTATACCTGGAAAAAGGCAAGTATGAGACTTCTGTCGGGTTTTTAAGATTTACAGTCAATTTCTGTAGCGTCACCAGGAAAGAAAGTGATGGGAACTCTCTCAAATGGGGACACAACAGCAATAAATGCTTTAAATAGTGAGGAAGGTATGGAACCTTTTTCAGGTTTTTATTGTTTTTTGTGTCCCCAATAAGATTTATATAGTTACATAGTAGGTAGTCAGATTTTTGCATCTCAAAGCGGTACATTGTTTTGCATAGAAAATTGGCGTTCTATATTGTAGGCCTGCAATTGTTAGGAATAACTCACTTAAATCTGTCCAAACAAGAGTCTAGTAGACATCCCGGGTATGATAAAATTTGAAACACGAAATCATCAATTATAATATAATAAACACCTATAAATAATTATCAAAAATAATAATATAATAATAATTTATTCAATAATGTAATCAAATAAAAAACACTGAAATTTGCTCAGTTGCAGAATTGTCGCTACCATCACTTTCAGTGTCTGATGACGAATTTCCCCACAAATCAGTATTGCTCAATTCTGCAAGTGATTCTTATTTACTATCACTATTTTCTAGCTGGTCAAAAATCGCTTTTGACGTAAAGGGACACTTTTTGGTTGCCATGGACATTCTCAAGTTTCCAGGCAGAAAGAATGACATATATAATATAAAAGTGCATGCAGGGCACTGGACAAAGCACTAGGGACAAAGGGGATGTGAAATGATTTCATACAGTAATGTAATCTTACAGATTACAGTGTACTGTATGTGTTATGTGTTTTACCTTTTGAATTTGCCGCTGGGCTCCGCCTCCATGCGACGCAACACTCGCAGGGAACGGAGCCCGGCACACAGTACATCGGGCGAAGGACACAGCCCGCAGAAACAGCGGGAGGACATCGCAGGATCCAGGGGACAAGTTAAGTAACTTTGCCTGGATCCTGCGATGCAATTCTGAGTGTGGCTCGGGGTTACCGCTTTTGGTAGTGAAAATTCACCCAGAGCCACACTCGGGAATACCTCTAAGAAGGTTAAGGTTAAGAACTGGACGAAGTACTCCAGATTTGGCCTAACCAGAGTTTTATAAAGTGGCAGGATTATAGTTTTATCTCTGGAGTATATCCCCTTTTTTATGCATGCTAATATTCTGCTGGCCTTGGTAGCTGCAGCTTGACATTGCATGCTGTTGCTCAGTCTGTCATCCACCAGGACCCCCAGATCTTTCTCCATCCTTGATTCCTCCAGCGGTTCTCCCCCTAGTGAGTAGTTTGCATTTATGTTTTTTGCCCCCATGTGCATTACCTTACATATCTCCACATTGTCTGTAAGGTTACACCTATTAACCTCGCAGACAAGGTCAATACTCTTTTGACACAGTGCATAACTACAACAGTTGGAGTAGGCCACTAGCCTTGGAATGGATCCTGTAGTGTGTTGTCTCCATGTTTGTGTGTATATATGCTTGACATGTTATAATGCTGTGTATATATATATGAGATTAGTGTTATTATTACATATTTATTGCAGAGTGACATGTTTACAATCATGATCAAATTTCATATGCTGCGTACATGTATTTGTTACTGTTATGTTTATCAATACTAGGTGTCAGGTTCAGGGTTGACAACCGCCATTAAATTTACTGACAGTTTGTAAAAATCTGTGATTTTTACAACTGTCTGTAAATATCAGGGGCTGATAATTTGTCATGCTGTGCTGACTTTTTAGGTTTAAACCAGGGAAATTACTTGATATCGGTATTGTCGGTGTTTCCATGTTGTGTTTAACCAGTTCCACACTGCCTACCGCATATTTACGGCGGCAGTGTGGAAAAAGACGGCGATCTGTGAATGACCGCTAGGGGGCGCGCGCGCGCCGCCACACTCCTGAAGAGTGTGCCTGCGGCTCGGCGGACCCGATGTCCGCCAACGAGCCGCGATGAGTGGCCACAGGCAAAGAACGAGGATGTAAACATGGCGGTTCCCCATTCTGACAGTGCGGGCATGGGAGATCTACTGATCCCTGTCACTGGGATCAGTTAGATCTTTCATGCCCATAGTAGCCCAACCCCCCCACAGTAAGAACACACCCAGGGAACACAGTTAACCCCTAGATCTCCCCCTGCAGGTTAACCCCTTCACTGCCAATGACATTTATACAGTAATCAGTGGACATTTAAATTTCTAATCGCTGAATAAATGTCATTGGTCCCAAAAAAGTGTCAAAAATGTCCGATATGTCCGCTGCAATATCGCAGTACCGCTAAAAATCGCAGATCGCCGCCATTACTAGTAAAAAATAAAAACAAAAATAAAAACCCCAGAAATGAATTCTCACCATCCGTAAACGCAGCCATTTTTGCGCAAACCAATCAATAAACGCCAATTGCGATTTTTTTATCACAAATATGAGGAAGAATATAAATCAGCCAAAACCGGTGAAAAAAAATGTCTTTTTATATTTTTTTTTTGGATTTGACTTTTAGCGAAAAGTAAGAAATTTGGGTTTTTTTGCAAAATGGTCGCTCTTATTTTGTTTATAGCGGTGATCAGAAATGACGCAGAGGGGATCAAATACCACCAAAAGAAAGCTCTATTTATGGGAAAAAAAGGACGCAAATTTTATTTGGGTACAACGTCGCACGACCGCGCAATTGTCAGTTAAAGCGATGCAGTGCCGAATCGCAAAAAGTGCTCTGCTCCTAAACTGGGAAATTCGTCCGGAGGTGAAGTGGTTAAATATTAATTGTCTTTGTTTTTAATAGGAGTTCTGTTATTTTTCAAGTTGCCAGTAAAAAATGTGCGCCACCAGTAATTTTTTTATGTTTTGCCATTAAAAAACGCTCTGGGAGGTTGGCAACACTGGTCAGGTTATGCGCTGCTAATAAACATATATATTTACAAATTTTACTCCATATCTTGGTCTTTTGCCTCATTCAAAGTCCCAAACCTCGCCTTTTGTTGCATGACTAGGGATGGA
>BLSH010191437.1:2301884-2311940 GCA_018402905.1 Glandirana rugosa
GATAGTCTCGGAGGGACGGGTAAACACAGGGGTAATCTCAGAGGGGTATGTAGACACAGGGGTAGTCTCAGAGGGGTATGTAGACACAGGGGTAGCCTCAGAAGGACGGGTAAAAACAGGGGTCGGGGCTCTGATGGGGACACAAATGGGCAGGAGGGGTTTTAATGGGTGTGGGGAGGTGGCTCTGAGGGGACATTGGAGACAAATGTGTGGCTGTGATGGGCACTCAAATGTGCAAGGGGGTGTTAATGGGGACACAAACATGCAGGGAAAGTCTGATGAAGACAGAATTGTGTGGGGGAAATCTGATGGGGACACCAATGCATGGGGAGATTTTGCTGGGGACAAAAATGGGCAGGAAGACTCCGATGGGGACACAGATGTATGGGGAGACTCTGATGGGGACACAGATGTATGGGGAGACTCTAATGGGGACACAAAT
This sequence comes from Glandirana rugosa, assembly GCA_018402905.1. Taxonomy (NCBI): domain Eukaryota; kingdom Metazoa; phylum Chordata; class Amphibia; order Anura; family Ranidae; genus Glandirana; species Glandirana rugosa. The sequence continues at coordinate 2,302,327 of BLSH010191437.1, forward strand.
GGGCAGGGAGGCTCTGATAGGGACACATATGGGCAGGGAGAATCTGATGGGGACAGAAATGTGCAGGGAGTCTCTGATGGGGACACAGATGTATGGGGAGATTCTGATGGGGACTAAAATGGGCAGGAAGAATCTGATGGGGACATAAATGTGCAGGGTGACCTGGAGGAGGATACAGGTGCACCCTCTAGCCTTGCTGTTAGCAGCCGTTCAAATTCTATTCTATTCCATGGCTAAGGATTAATTTATAAATAACTTTTTTTTTTTTTGGCACACGAATATCTGTAAAATATATGATGTGGCCCTCGAAGTAAAACGTTTGGAGACCACTGCTCTAAATGAAGCAAAGATAGTTGGTTGCAAATTGTTAAATGAAACAATGTCTACTTTCTCTCCTATTTTTACCACAATAACATCTAATAAGCACAATGAAGTGAGCTTCATGAGTAAATAGTGGCGGATAAGAACATTTTTCCTGTGTGGCCCACAATGACTACATTCTAGCTGACATAAAGCTAAGAGCTGGGGATTCTATTAAATACTCTACGCATTTGATCTCTCCACACCTTCCACTTTTGCAGCTGTTAAACTGCCCATTATTTCCACCTGCGTTGGAATACCCCCAGAGTTTTCAAAGGTGGATACGCAAGGGTCTTACCATGGTCCGTTCTCTACTTACCGCTAGGGGAATTTGTTCGTACCAACATTTGTGTGACCCTTATGAGACCCCTAAATCAGAACGCTTCCGATATATAAAAAACCATCACTTTATGGAGTCATTAACAAAACATCATGAATTCCTGTTACTGACAACCACTTTTGAAACTAGATGTACCAACCCTACAACTCAAGGTCTGATCTATTTGTTGTATTCTTCTATACTGAATAATATGGAAGCACCGACCCCCTTAAACTGTGATACGTTGGCAAAAAACCTCAGGTCTGCCCCTCAACCCGAAGACTGGCGTAAAATGTGGGAGGCCTTGTTCAAATCCTCCTGTAATGTTTTGGTTCTTGAAACATCTTTTAAAGTTATGTCCCATTGGTACTTCACACCAGTTAGGATCGCAAAATGTCTACTGTCATACCAGCCCATACTGCTTCAGAGGTTCTTCAGATTTGGGCAACATGAAACACATATGGTGGATGGTGGACCTGCCCCAAGGTTCGGAGGTTATGAATTAGGGTGTACACGCTGGTCAATACGGTTCTCCAAGTAAATTTATGGAAAGACCCGTGGGAAGCCCTTCTGTATAAACTTATCACAGATGTTTCCTGTTGGTAACGCACCGTAATTACTCATATCTTTATGGCAGCGAGCAAAACAAAAGCGTGGTCATGGAAAACACCACTTCTAAGTTTTGAAGAGGTAAAAAATCGAGTCTATGGAACGCTCATAAATGAAAGATTGACGGCGATCCTGGTGGATACTTATGACAAATTTCAACGGATCTGGAAACTCTGGTTAGACCATTTCCCTCCTTCTCAAATGACCTCCCGCTTCCTTGAACTGTGATCGCTCTATGTCACACAGCCTAGAACCCCTGGGGTACCCGTTTCCCTCCCTCCCTCTTCTTTATCCCTCTCTTCCTCTTCTTAATTGCACAAATCCTTTCTTTGTTGGGTTTTTGTAGGATCTAGATGAGCAACATTTATTTCCCTGACCCCTCCCTAAAAGTTTTTTTTTCTCCCTCGGCCTCTTGCTCAAATCTTTTATTTGGGTTACAGAAGCACTAGGATGCTAGTGGAAACATAAGCATTATACTGACTCGATTGCCCTGTAGTTGTCTCCTTAGCATTTTCTGTGAATGTTCGCCTTTAACATTTCAAACTGTTGCTTACCTCTCATTAATGGACTCCTCATAAGCTTTGCTCTAATCCAGTTTTACTGTGTTATATGATTGTTCTCATCCTAGGCCTGAATTTATCACCATTTTGACGATGCGATGTTTCTACCTTTTCTACTATTGAAAAATTCAATACATTTCAGTAAAACAAAGCTGAGAACTGGAATCGGACTATTTACTAAAGAAAACAGTTTATAATTTTATAGGCGGTAACAGGGTCATTCACACCTTTGGTGTCACTTGTAATAAACACACTGTGAAAATGTCTATGGTACAATCACACTCCCCTTTACAATGGCTTCTTTAATTTGAGGTAGCTCAAAATTTCTCTTTACAGAGAGGTGATAGATGACCTAAAGGTTATAAAAATGTAAATATTTGATCACCTAAATTGAATGACATACTTCAAGGCCAAGAACACCTAAACTGAGAATTTCATTTTGTGTGAGTGCTGCAACTTGATGCACAAGTTGGCTTCTAATTATAATTAAGGATTGCAAATGCAAAATCTCCTTACCAGGATTACCTTATTTTCCCACTTGCTATTTACTTTCAATCATTTTATTGAAGTATGAAAACAGTGTTATACAAGGCACTTTTTTTTAGAAACACGGTGCAAATAAATGTTCAAAATATCGATAAAAAATATGCTTCCTTCAAAAGACCGGCAAGTATAAAACATGACATCAAATAGAAAGACCTCAACTGTAAATCTCTCGGGTTAGAATACCAACAAAAGTAACATTATAAACATAGGGATAAAAAAACAATAGCAAAGAGCCAAGGAAGACACTTTTGAAACCTTAGAAACCAGTTGTGTAGTTTCCTAATGAGAACATCTGTCAGGTAATGCAGGAAAAGGTTGCTGCACAATACAGAGCGGGGAACGAGGAGAAGGGAAAGGGGGGAAGGGAAGGGGAGAGATTTATAGTGAAGGGAAGCCACTGTGTACTTGCCTAAAAAATCATCAAGATAAAACTTTATGTTCCATCAAAAGTTTATGAATGAATATCAACCAAAGGAAAAAATAAAAGGAAAAAGAGAAAAGAGTGGATCAAGAAAAAGGGGAAAAGGAAAGAAATAAACAGGAGAGAGAAGAGAGGGCCAGCCAGAAACTTCTTAAGGCACAGATAGGTATCGTATCCATGGATCCCATGTAGCCCCAGATTTCTTAGTAGAATTGAGTAGAATACAAGTGAGTCTATCGTTAACCATGACCCAGTTAAGTTTACTCTTCCCCATTTGTTATTTAACCCACCGGCTCCACCCCAAATCTGAAATATGATCAGAGTGAAGCTGACCTAAAGCTGGCTATAGATGGATCAAAATTAGGCCAGTTTAGCAGGGAATGGAAGAATTTCAATCTATGTATGGCCATTCTAGCTCAAAACAAGTTGATCCAACCTTCGACTTCTGTTGAACGGAAACGTTGAGCATTACAGCTGCTTATCAGTGTATTCTGATGGCAAAGGACTCCTTCGCCATACAATGGCACAACGGAGAGGATTCCTCCATCCACCTCACTGTTTTTTTTTTTTGTTTTGTTTATTTGATCAGTGGCTGATCAAAAAAAAAAAAAAAACAAGTAATTTATGGCCAGCCCTAGAGTCCCCCCTGGTCAGGTAAAATAATGGGAGTATGTATTTATTTCTTGCACATACAGAGGATTTGCTTTAAAATATAGCTAAAGCCAAAACATCTTTTTTTTGTTTTGGATACAGTGTGGATGGGTTAGATCTGTCAGGTTATTTTATATTTGTGCCCTTGCTAAGGAGATTCAACCTCTTGGCTTGTCTATGGAAAATTACAGGAAATTCACATTTTTACAGTTGTCACTGGAACAGGAGGAAATCTTCCCATGGGGACCCTATTCCCATTGCAAACAAACTAAAGAGGGACTTCCACCCAGTTTGGGGAGATTTTCTCTTGCTTCTTGTAGCATCATAGATATACTTTAAATCACAAGTATAACATTTCAATGCTCTCATTTTTTTGAGTTAAGTAATAACGTACAGAACAGCTTACCTGATTTCTGATCTGGTTACTGGTTGCTGGTGTCAGGTATTTCTGTTCCAGGTACCAAGCTCGTTCATTGTAAATCAATTTGGTTCCATATAGAAGGCAGAACTGAAACATAAGACCAAATGAAAATGATTTACATGCATATCCACTTACAATCTGTTACTAAGAAGACACGAAGGCTGTCACTGTCCCTTAATCCTTACAATGCTGTGAACAAGCTACCTTTATGAACCTTAGATAACAGAACCTATGGGGACTATTTACTAAAGCTGGTGCATACAGAATTTGGTGCAGCTGTGCATAGTGACCAATCAGCTTCTAAATTCAGCTTGTTCAGTTCAGATGTGCTAATAAAATCTAGAGTCTGTTTCTATTTTACATATGCACAACACCACATTATGGGTGTCAGGTCAGAGCATTCCTAGATGAACAGTTTCCTGGAAAGTGGATTGGTCGTCGTGGGGCAGTTGAATGGCCCCCAAGGTCTCCCGATCTGACCCCCTTAGACTTTTATTTTGGGATCATCTGAATGCAATTGTCTATGCTGTGAAGATACGAGATGTGCAGCACCTGAAACTATGGATACTGGAAGCCTGTGCTAGCATTTCTCCTGCGGTGTTGCTATCAGTGTGTGAAGAGTGGGAGAAGAGGGTTGCATTGACAATCCAACACAATGGGCAGCACATTGAACACATTTTATAAGTGGTCATAACCTTGTAAATAACTCATGAAAGAATAAAGTTACATTAAAACCAAGCACACCATTGTTTTTCTTGTGAAATTCCCAATAAGTTTGATGTGTCACATGACCCTCTTCCTATTGAAAAAACAAAAGTTGGATTCAAAATGGCCGACTTCAAAATGGCCGTCATGGTCACCACCCATCTTGAAAAGTTTCCCCCCCTCACATATACTAATGTGCCACAAACAGGAAGTTAATATCACCAACCATTCCCATTTTATTAAGGTGTATCCATATAAATGGCCCACCCTGTAGATTTTTAGAGGGAGGTTAGTAACTTCTTTCAATGCATTAGGATATTTCAAAATGCAAAGAGTGCTTAGCTATGTAATGGATTACTGAAAAAAGCAGGTCTGCGAGTTGCATTGGACATATGTCCAGATAACAAATAGTTTGAGGAAGACTTTGAAAGTTGCCTTCTATGAATCACTTACAGAATCTAAAAATAGGTTATTATTGGTTTGAGTAATTCAACCTTTTCCATTTTTTTTTTTTTGCTTTTGTCTAAATGCTTGTCTGAATATAGGACATTTAATTAAAGCCTAAGTTTAGCTAAAAAAAAGAACATAAAAATCAGCACAAGGGACATAACTTACAGTTAGTAAGATGTGTCCCTTGTTCTAATTCTTCTTTTAAATGACACCTCCCCCTGTTTGATTGTAGTTAAATTGAGGCTTTAATAAAATAATGGGAACATTTTCACATGGTTTTTATGATGTCCTGTAATGATTTCTGGATAGCACAGACCTCAGAGGTTTTATAAACAGCTGGGCTGCCTATTTTCTACAATGGTATCGGTTGACTTTTTACTTTGCTTTGTTTGTTGACTGGCAGTTCTTAGGCCACTTTCACACTGGGGCATTTTTGCCCTAAAAATAGCTCCTGTAAAATGCCTCTTCTGTCTCCCCAGTGTGAAAGCCCGAGTGCTACTTGGGCGGTGCGCTTGCAGGACAGGAAAAAAGTCCTTCAAGCAGCATCTTTGGGGTGGTGCGGGAGCGGTGTATACAGGGCTTCTAAACCGCCCCTGCCATTGAAATGAATGGGCACAGTTTTCAAAGCGCCTTAGGAGCGATTTGAAAGAAGCGCTAAGCGGATGCTTTTAGCCCCTTCTGGGGGGTTAAAAGCACCCCGCTAGCGAGGCCAAAGAGCTGCTAGTTTTAGCAGCCCTTTACCGCGGTTATAGCGGCGCTTTGGCCTTGCTATCGGGGCACTTTTAACCCCCCAGAAGGGGCTAAAAGCACCCGTTTAGCACTCCTTTCAAATCGCTCTAAAGGCGCTTTGAAAATTGCGCCCATTCATTTCAATGGCAGTGGCAGTTTAGAAGCGCTGTATACACCGCTCCCGCACCACCCCAAAGATGCTGCTTGCAGGACTTTTTTCCTGTCCTGCAAGCGCACCGCCCCAGAAGCACTCAGGCTTTCACACTGGGGAGACAGAAGAGGCATTTTACGGGCGCTTTACAGGCGCTATCTTTAGAGCAAAAATGCCTCCAAAGCGCCCCAGTGTGAAAGTGGCCTAAGAACTGCCAGTCAACAAACAAAGCAAAGTAAAAAGTCAACTGATACCATTGCAAAAAATAGGCAGCCCAGATGTTTATAAAACCTCTGAGGTCTGTGCTATCCAGAAACCATTACAGGGCGCTTTGCAGGCATTTTTGCTCTAAAAATAGCGCCTGTAAAGCTCCTGTAAAATGCCTCTTCTGTCTCCCCAGTGTGAAAGCCTGAGTGCTTCTGGGGCGGTGCGCTTGCAGGACAGGAAAAAAGTCCTGCAAGCAGCATCTTTGGGGTGGTGCGGGAGCGGTGTATACAGTGCTTTTAAACCGCCCCTGCCATTGAAATGAATGGGCGCAGTTTTCAAAGTGCCTTAAGAGCAATTTGAAAGGAGCGCTAAGCGTGTGCTTTTAGCCCCTTCTGGGGGGTTAAAAGCGCCCCGCTAGCGAGGACAAAGCGCCGCTATAACAGCGGTAAAGGGCTGCTAAAACTAGCGGCGCTTTACCCCTACCACCCCCACCACCCGAGTGTGAAAGCAGCCTTAATGTGACTACGGGGTTTATTTACTAAAGGCAAATACACTGTGCACTACAAGTATAAAATAAAAAACAGAATTTTTGCTTGCACGTGATTGGATGATAGAAATCAGCAGAGTTTCCCCTCATTTTATATCTTCCTCGCAGATCTACAGCAACTGCACTTCCAAGTGAACTTGCAGTGCACTTGTAGTGCACAGTGGATTTGCCTTTAGTAAACCAACACCTATGTTATAAGAAAAGTGTGGGAGCTCTCATTGCTGCACTCCTCCCGAAAATACTAGTTGCTTGGCTGTGTGTGATGTAAGTTCTTTTGAGTGTCATCATTCCTTATCACTGTACTTGTTCTGGATCAGCAAGGTGGCCTTTCAGTCCCTTATAATTCAAATTACTATTACACAGCTGGTATTTACCCATTGCTCCAAAATGATCAATATGCAATGGGTCCTACCATATCAGTGCAAACACAGTGAAAACCATCCAGCATTCTCAAAAAATGTGGGACAATGCCAAGTATTTCGGAAAACTAGTATCTCCATTTCTCCCTGCTGTGACCAGAGTACAAAACCGAGTTTGTCCTCTGGGGTTTGATTCACCTCTTAGATTCTACCTCTGGACAAAGTGTGGTGCATGGCGGAGACACGATTTCCTTTCCCCTAAAGGGATACTAATCTTTGACCTTTTACAAAAAAAATCACAAACCACCATCATCTATGATTTTTTGGTACTTGTAGATTAAGAGCTACATCACCTACTCTACCTCAAAATCCACCTCTCTTCAACAGCTTACCCCCATTGAACACTTTTGCCTACATAAATGCCATCTCTGCAATTTATATGTCTTTATTAGAGGGCCAACATCCCTCCCCTACCTTATGTGAGACAATGGAACAGGGATGTCAATAAATAACTTGACCCACACAATGGGACCCACATTTGGGACACCCCAGCCCACTGCTTTATTAACTCAGTGGGCACTGAAGTCAATTATAAAGTACTCTTGCACTGGTATATGATACCTCATAGGATAGCTAGAATTTTTCTAGGCGCTCCTCCCTGCTGTTTTTGAGTATTCACCAAGACTAGCATTATTTACATATCTGTTAGGGTGGCCCTCGAATAGGACGCTGTTTGGTTGGTTTTCTACCAGCTGATATACACGATTTTGTGTAGAAGCATCTGTAAGAACCCTTAAGAGGCCCTGTTAAACCTAATGTCAGAAGGATTCACTCACGCACAATTTAACTTATAATTTTTATCTTGACAGCACCAAAGTGAACTTTACAAAGTCATTGATATCACAAACACCAACAACAACAAGGTCATAAATAATGACCAGTTGGAGTTTATTGATTTTGCATTACAGACTACTGCTGTAATGGAACTTTTATTTATAGCAAATTTTGTTTATAAATTCATGAACACTACTTGCAGGAATATTTCTCATTTTGTCTTTCCCTTCATACATTGTTTTGCTACTCTGCAACATTCATTAATGACACTTGCACTGCATGAAAAACTGCAAGGAATATTGATTTTTAGCACTTCCCATACAGCCTTTTGTATGCAGTTTGGAAAATCCCAAGACATTAGGTGATCTGGCAGGGCAGGCTATGAACATGAAATGTGCTGAGAATGTATGTTTTAGAGTAGAGTTAATTTAGGATTAACATTGGATTCTAAAGGATAGATTTGAATTGGAAAAGTCCTGCTGAGATTAGTTAGATGTTAATTCATATGTAGATTTCAAGTGAGGCACCAGCAGCCTGGTCAAAAGAAAAGGGTTATTGTTGTTCCAAAAAAAAATTGCTCTTTTTTCTGCATTTTTTTTTTCTAAACCAACAAAGATCGAAATCAGTGCTAAGTACAATGGTTGGTGGTAAAGGAGCTTTCAAGGAGGTACCTACAGTAAAGTGATTCTTGGGGTGAGTGATGTATAAGCATACAGAAAGATTTGGTCTGTGATTATTCTGTATTTTGGTCTTGTTCTCTGTCTTATCTGTCTAGAGCAGGCATATGCAATTAGTGGACCTCCAGCTGTTGCAGAACTACAAGTCCCATGAGGAATAGCAAGACTCTGACAGCCACAAGCATGACACCCAGAGGCAGAGGCATGATGGGACTTGTAGTTTGCAACAGCTGGAGGTCCGCTAATTGCATATCCCTGGTCTAGAGGATTCCTGATTAAGTTAACTGCAACGTGTATCACTTAAAAGAAACTCCACTTAAATTTTCCTTTCTTATAGTGGGGCAGGGTCAGAATTTGTCACAGGTTTTAATTGACGTTTCTATTGGGGGGATTTCTCTTCACCTCCAGCCGCACTCACCACAGAGGAACTAAGGGGAAATTTCCAATGGGGTGCAATACAATAGGGTTCTATTTTCCCAAAGAAAAATATCCCACTCTTCACAATTACTCCTTATTCATGTCATCAGTTTTCAGCAGCGCCTATATTTGTGAGCAAGTATTTCCAAAGGAAGAAGCACACGAAGGGTAAAATTAGAACCAAAATATCGGATGAGTACCTTGTGTCAAATATGTCGCACTGGTTTTATGTTGCCCTCTTTTGCTTTTATAATAAAAAATATTACTAACAAAGACTTTTTATTACTCAGATGATAGTCAACTTGTGATCTGGCTGACTTTTTCTTTTTATCAGCTATCCTTATGTTAATGTATTTTATGTGTGGCCTAAGACAATTCCTCTTCTTCTAATGTGACCCAGGAAGGATCTGAATGTAATGGTTATAGTTATGCTATGGGTGGGTGGAGTGGAAACACCTCCAGTCACCTTATCTGGGGAAAAACAACTGAAAATGCCTGAAGGAAAATCAAACGGAACTGATTCCTCTTTCCCCTAAGCTTGGTTAGTTGTAGATGTCTGTGGCTGCCTGAAGAAATTAATAGACACAAGTATTGTCACCAGATCAAGATGAAATTCAGAACAAGACCTGACACTCTAGAAAACATTGTCTA
>BLSH010191437.1:2322923-2334100 GCA_018402905.1 Glandirana rugosa
GTTTGATTTAAAAATAGTAAAAAAAAGTGTGTTTATCTCGAAAGAAAACCACCATAAATAATTGGTGACCCTAAAAATAAAAAACGATTTCTTTGCTTTTTTCTGGCTTTTAAAACTTTTATTTTTGTAAAAAGTAGCAAACAATATTTTAATATGTATGGTTTGTTACTGGTGGGCGGGGCCTGTAGCTTACGCATGCATTTGCAAATTTGTGCAACTAAACCCCTGTTTTTAAACGCATACTGTTAGACAGGTTAATTTGGTTGGTCGCAGCTGGCCGGTAAGAAGAGCTTGGTATTTGCCTTGGATTTATCCCTGGCCCTTTTTTTGCTGTTTGTTGCTCTCCAATGCTCCTTGCTGCAAAGGCCAGTTATAACTATAGGCAGTGGTCATTGTTTGGTATGTATAATTTTATAACAAACGATGAAAAATGTTTTTATTTTCAAAATTTTCGGTCTTTTTTCGTTTCTTTAGCAAAAAATAAAAATCCCAGTGGTTAATAAATACCACCAAAAGAAAGCTCTATTTGTGTGAAAAAAAATGATAAAAATTTAGTTTGGGTGCAGTCTTGCATTACTGTGCAACAGCACTGAAAGCTGAAAATTGACCTGTGCAGGAAAGGGGTATATATGCCCAGTACACAAGTGGTTAAGATCAGTGTTTAGAGGCAGGAAAAAAGCCTTTCTGGTTTGCGTTTTTGAATGGAGTATTCTGGCAGAAAAAACGCTGAACACCCCTAAGCTCTCCTAAACTCCTGTACAAAGATGCTCTATATGAGAATTTTTTTCTGCCAAGGGAACTGACATTTTTTAAGCCCAGTGTGCATGGAACCTCAGGGCGGGATCAAGGCAGTTGAGGCTCTTGCCTTGGGCACCATACCGAGGGGGGCACAACTGGGACAGGAGCCTATACTGACTTGGCACTGTCTTCTGTCTCCTGCACTGTGAAGGGCCAGTCTGCCAATAAAATGGACTAGTAATTAGAAATTCCTAAGAAGGGGTTGAAATCTATTTTTTTCACAATCCACACAGTAACTTTTGAACAATGTTCACAGTAATTTCTGAATAAAGGCTACAAAAGCCATTTCTGGTCATCAGCACATCAATCATGTTGTTGACTGTCATTATACATTCTTGTTTATATTACAAGAATCTAGACTGCTACTCTGTCAGTGCCGTTTGATTGGGTCCATATTGTTCCTGTCCATTTACAGTATACTTATAGTTCAACTATTTTTGTTCCGTACACATCTAGAACTGAAATGGCAGCAGATTAGAGTGGCAGTTTACCTATTGTTCTATGTGTTGGTTCTAGATACACTAATTCAGAGGAGATAAACTGTCCCTTTCAGCATCTTCCCTTCAAGGTTGGGCGTGCCTTGTGTGACTGGTAGATATTTGATATTGTTAGTGCAATAGGCCAGCCAGCTGCCTGGGGTACGAATTGCCAGTCCTCATTACTTGATGAGTTCAGTTATATTCTCTGTAATGCATTTTAGTTATGCAGAAAAGGTAGAAGTAGTTTGAAACAGGGGTTATAATAACAAAAAGAATCCAGCTGATCAATTAAATAAAAAAGCTGCATTGTAGACTACAATGCTCCTTTCCATAGTTAGACTCCAACTCACCGGAAATCAGACATGCACTGGCAATGCATCCAATTCATAGATGCTTATCTACGAATCTTGGTTATTTTGCTCACTCTCTCTTTGGTGTCGGGCAACTGTACTTATTATCATTATTATAATACAGGATTTATATAACGTCAACAGTTTGCACATCGCTTTACACTATAAAGGGAGACAATACAGCAACAATACAAGAGAGTTAAGAGGAGCCTGCTCCTGCGAGCTAGCAATTTAATAGGAAGGGGCTAGTGGAACAATAGGTAATAACTGTGAGGGATGAACTAATGGGAAAAAAGATTAGGTTATTAGCTGAAGGCAGGATAGGCCTCTCTGAAGAGATGAGTTTTCAGGGACTGCCTAAAAGTTGACAGAGTAGAAGACAGCTGAACAGATTGGGGTAGGGAGTTCCAGAGGATGGGAGAGGCTCTGGAGAAGTCCTGGAGACAAGCATTGGGGGCAAGGAAGCTATAGAGAAGAATGTCCTGGGAGAAGTGGAGAGGACGGTTTGGTTGATATTTAGAGACAAGATTGGTGATGTAGCTCAGGGCAGAGATGTAAATGGCTTTGTATGTTAGTGTTTTGAATTTTATTTGTTAGGCAATGGGAAGCCAGTGGAGAGATTGGCAGAGTTGGGTGGTGGACACTGAATGGTTGGGTAAGGTGGAGTCTGGCAGCGGCATTCATGATAAACTGAAGAGGGGATAGCCTACAGCGAGGTAGGGCAGTGAGGAGGGAGTTACAACAGTCAAGGCGAAAGATAACAAGGGAGTGAATAATTTGCTTAGAGATGATAATGGTTAAGAAGGGCATATTTTGGATGTTACGGAGGGAAAGTCTGCAAGATTTGGACAGCGACTGGATTTAGGGCTGAAAGGAGAGATCAGAGTGCAGGATTACCCCTAGCATTCTGCCATGAGGGGAGGGACTGATGGTTGTATTATTGAGCTTGATGGAGAAGTCAGGGGAGGGGGCATGGGCAGGGGGGAATATTATGAGCTCAGTTTTAGAAATACTTATTTTTGATTGTGAAGAATACATGCACCAAAGATTACAAACCGAGCTGGATTGGGGGGTTGGCAGATGAAGCAGCCACCTTAGGGGCCTCAACAGGAGAAGGGAACAAAGGGGCAGGGCATGCAACCTGTGCTGCTAAAATAGGCACATTTACTACACTGTATATCTCCTAAACCGTTCAAGTTTAGGAGATATTCAGGGCACCTACAGGTAAGCCTTATTATAGGCTTACCTGTAGGTTAAAGTGGTTGTCACGGGTTGACAACCACTTTAAATTATGGAATAATACCAAGTGTTACAGTAATATGGTATCTCCACATCTCTTCTAATAAGTATAGTATTGAATTATATCTTCCTCCCTGATTATGAAACCTAACTTGTTTCACCTTGTTGAAAAGCCATACATATATTCCACTGTAAGAAAAGAAATGAAAAAACAATGGATAATATCACTACTGTATGGATACAGTTATACTGTACTTCTATATTTTTCTCTGATAATTTCCTTGCCAACATAACTAAATGGAAGAAAGAGCTCTCAACAAACATAAGTATTCAGATATGTGTTGCTCAGCTACCAGCTGCCCCATAAATATCACAATTATCACAGAACTAGCATGTAAGGCAGTGGTTCTCAACTCCGATCCTCAGGACCCACCAACAGGCCAGATTTTAAGTATTACCTTGGGGAGATACAGACTAGAATGCTGCAATCACTGAGCAGCAAATGATATCACCTGTGATGCATTTCAGTTATCCTGCAAACCTGGCCTGTTAGTGGGTCCCGAGGACCGGAGTTGAGAACCACTGATGTAAGGTAATCATGGGGTGGTACTTAGTATTGTAAAGTGTCTCAGGAAGTGCCTAATAATAGTGACAGATTTTTTTGTCTGTGGTGCTAGGGTGGATAGGCTCATCATTTCGTGGACTTGATGAAAGCTGACCCATTCCTTGTCTAGGATATTTGGTTTATTGCATGCTGTCGCATTAACATACACAAGATCTTTTGATAGCCCTTTGCACCGTAAAACTGATTCATTAGCATAAACTTCTAACAATACTGCAATATGTACTTTAAAGTGCTTGCAAACCAGCAGCGGTTGGTCCATAAGTGGTGCAGGGGTGCCGCCCCCCTAATCTCCCTGTGGGGCGCTGGACACATAGATTTCTATGAGTTTTTTTTTTTTGAAGCACATGATTAGAGCCCGAGGCTCCAATTGGTGTCAAAAAGGTTGGTCCCACCCACTTGTGACATCCGAGAATCAATATGCAGACCTGGCAGGGGGATTTATTTGATGCCCCCCCCCCTCAAAAAAAAATGGAGCACCAGCCACCACTGTTGTAAACATTTCCATATGTCCAGTGAAGTAACTGGCCCCAGGTGATAGAGATGAAACACATCCTCCTACATAAGTGGAACCTGTTTATCTGCAGTCTTTTCTTTTCTACATCCATTCAAAGTCTAGAAACTATAAATATTAAATAAATATTGTCTGCACGTTCATAAAACAGAGGTCAGAGAGCTAAATTACACACTGCAGACCTCACTGAGGAGAGCTCTGAGAGCTGACTGAAGGGAGAGACACACCCCCCTTCACACAGCACACAGGAACAGAGCTGAGGCTGACAATCAGCTCGAGGTCCCTCCCCTGTTCCCTTTTGGTATTCAGAAAACAAGTGATTCATACTGATAGCAGAGGACTGAAGCAGCAGACAGCAATGACACTTAATGTGCTCTTAATTGAGACAAGTGCACACTATAGAGCAGAGATATGCAATTAGCGGACCTCCAGCTGTTGCAGAACTACAAGTCCCATGAGGCATGGCAAGACTCTGACAGCCACAAGCATGACACCCAGAGGCAGAGGCATGATGGGACTTGTAGTTTTGCAACATCTGGAGGTCCGCTAATTGCATATCCCTGCTATAGAGGGATATGCTTTGTTCACATATCTGAGATTTACAATCACTTTAATATAATTTTTAACTCTCTTGCTTTCCCTGAAAATATAGGAAAACTCTTTTCATGAAAATTAATTTACCAAGCTGAAGGAAGTGATTCCACGCAAATGTTGTTTGTAGAATAACAGTGTTTCCTGTGCATGACAAGGCCTGGGTAGGTTAATAGCTTTTGTCACAGCACACAAAAATGAAGTGTAAGGCCCCTTTCACACCGGGTGGACTCCATTTTTCTCTGTCTGCCGATCCCCTGCTGTGCAGAACAAAGCAGGCGGATGACAGGTCCATGTCCACTCAGTTTATGCAGAGCAGACACAGATAGAGCCCGCTCCAGTCTATGGGTGGCCAGGAGTAAATGGACTCAGCTGTCCATTTGCACCCGACTTCCCTCCGATTCGACCCCCCTAAATGGAGGACAGATCCCCTTCCTTTTTTTTTTGTGGACCGGATCAGATCTGAGGCAGGTGGGTGGAAATGGACAAAAGTCCACTTACACCCGCCGGTCCATAAAGAGTGAATGGTCCGTCCAATCAGGTCTGCCTGAAAAAATTCAGGTGGACCTGATCGGGAATGGCTGTGTGAAAGGGGCAGAAACATGCAACTGTGGATTGTGAGAATTCCACTATACCTCCATTAATAAACGCTGGTCCGCTGGCACAGGGCAAGACTCCATAGCCAAGGCAAACTGCTCCAGAGTCACTAAGAAAAACAAAATACAAGAAAATTATCACAAGTACACACCTTCTACCAATAATCAGTAATAAACAGTAGCAAACAAGGTCTAGCTCAAATTATCATTGACAATGTGTACTTTCAGCCATTTCATAATTTAAATCTAAATTAATTTACTTGCTTACTATTTGCTTTATTTTTTCAAGCAAATAATAGGAAGAGAAATATGGAGACTACCATTTATAATCTCTAAGAGCCGGTTCACACTACAACGATCTGACTTCAGGCAGGACTTTGCAGGCGATTTGAACGCAACTTCAGCGCGACTTACGACGCGACTCAAAGCGACCTCAATGGCAGGCGACTTTGCCTGTGGCCAACCAGAGAAGGAAGGCAGGCTGTTGCCAGGGTAATTTGCTTTTCTTTTTCCTGTAAAGTCGCTTCAATATAGATGGGGGAATCTGATTTAGAGGCGACTTCCATTGAATTCTATAGGCACAAGTCGGATAGAAGTTGCCTTGAAGTAGTACAGGAACCTTTTCTGAAGTTGGAGCTACTTCAGTAGTGTACATTAAGACCGCTCCCATTCACTTCTATGGGATTTCACTTGTCAAGCGACTTGGGGCAACTTGAGGCAACTTGGGGCCGGCACAAGTCGCCTCCCAAGTCACTGTAGTGTGAACCGGCTCTTATTCTGAAAATGATACCTGTCTGGCTCTCATGTTGAGTCTTTTGCTTCACCACTTTATCAAAATGCAACAAAAGCTGGGTGCTGTCACTAAGGGTGATATTCTGCCAACATCCCTATTAGTACATACAATACAAAAACATTTAACCCCAATGGGACTTTGAAGGCAGAATAAAACATTGTAAACTTATGTAGTAGAATAAAAGATTCCAATCTTTATTTACAAACAATATAAAAAAGGACCAAAGGTTGATGTGGCGAAGTAGATATGAAACCAATTGAAACAGGTTACATAGCAATGTATAGTATTTGTTTAAGATACCCTGCTACTCTCAATATTGGAGCACCAGACTGGCCTTCTGGAATGTATGGCCTGGTCAAAGAGTTTGTGCACAGGATAAATTCAGGCGCATTTCGGAAATACTATTTTCCTTCTTCAGAGGAAGAGGAGGGTATAATAATCTATAATATAATTGCATTAATGTGAGTATAAGCAGCATACATAACAATACAGGTGTTCATGATACAAGCTGGTGTCAGCATAGTAGAATGATTGTACAATGTAAGTACTATGCTGACACCAGCCTGTAGATTAGTATACCCTACTCCTCCCCTGAAGAAGGAAAATAATATTTCCAAAACGCATTGGGATTTATCCTGTGGACACCCTCTTTGACCAGGCCCTACATTCCAGAAGGCTGGTCTGGTGCTCCAGTATGGAGAGTAGCAGGGTATCTTGAACTAATACTGTACATTGCTATGTAACCTGTTTTTAATTGGTTGTGTACCTACTTCGCCACATAGACCTTTGGTCGCTTTTTATATTGTTTGCAAATAAAGATTGGTATCTTTTATTCTACTACATATGTTTACAATTTATTCTGCCTTCAAAGTCCCATTAGGGCTAAATGTTCTTGTATTGTTTGCTTCACCACCTTGTGAAGTGGCTATGACTTTGGAACAAGAGGTTATGACTTCCCTGATAGGCATACATGTTTTGGGTTATTTCACTTAGAAAAGGTTAAAACATAAAAGTGGCACTGCAGCAAAACATTTTTAAAAATGTTTTAGAAAAGAGTAGGATAGGTTTAGATGTTCTATCCAATTTTTATTGCTTTCTGAGCTCCACTAGGGAGATGTTTTCTTATATTGGGACTGGAAGTAAGAGGAAGTCTCTATAACAGAGAACAAAGATAAAAAAAAATTATTAAAGGATTGGTTAGAATCTCCATTGGCATTTTTTAACAAAATCTTTCTTTTCAAGTAGAAATCAGCAGCCTTGCTGAGTGATTATATACCATGTCAAAAGGTAGGCTATAACTTTATATACTTTTAGTATGCGTCATGTAAAGCCATAATAAAGAAAATAACATCAACAAAACAAAGTGCCCTGCCTGTTACCATTGACTGGTTTATACATTGTGTTTAACAAATTCAGGTAACCCAGATTTTAATTATGTGGTAAAGATATGTTTATACTCTTCCGGGTCTAAGGCCCCTTTCATACAGGCAGCCAGGGGAGATAAGAACAGGTGGCTACACCACGGTTTTACTGCAGGAAGGGTCTGTTAACACTCTTCACGCAAATGCAGTTGTGGCGCAATAGACTCCTTCTAAAATTCTGTTTGGCAAAAAAAGGAAAATTAAAAGGCATTCGGAAAGCAGTCCTACCGCATCCTGAATGCCTGCTTTTTTCATTTTTTTTTATTTCAGACAGTGGCTGCTTAGCCGCACTCTAAAAAGCGATCCACCCTAGATTGTTTTTCAGAGCAGACTAGTGTGGACCTAGCCTTAGAAAGCAATCCAGGAGGCCCAAAATGTCATCAAATCTGTCAAATCTGTCAAGTGATGATCATATATGGAAAATTTTCCCACTTTCATTGTGTAGTGAACATTGTCTTTGAGTGAGGTAGACTTCAGTTCTCCTTTGCATGGGGTTGAGACCCTTGCCTACATTCAACAGTTCTGGAAATAATGTTTTTTTTTTCTTTTTTTGCGTTTGCCCACTGAGTCTAAAGTTACATGAAATAAGACCACTAATAGGCTTTTGGAGTTTTCCCTTTACATTATGTTTTAGTGACACTGTCACCAAAAATGGATTAGTGAGAAATTGCCCCAACATGGTGTCACAGACAGCAAAAAATGTAAGAAGAGGATCTTCCTCTTCCCTACTCCATTCAAAGAAAATGGCTGGAGTTAAATGTAACAGTATAAGCTCCACAAAATTGTATTCATGCATATGTTGAATTCATGATCAAAACAGTGATTGACAGAAATTTGACAATATAATACCAAGCACCAATCATTTAGGTTACCCTCATTTGTCTCTTTAATTTCACCTCCATACTTAGACATAGTGATTGTGTCTATATTTCCTATTAGGTACTATGCCTACAGTCAATGGAACCGTTTGGTGTTTTTGCAACTACTAACATCTGTCCTCTCACCTTTACTCAGCAAATGAAGACTTTTTTAAAATAATCTCTCTGCTCTTTAACAAACTCTCCTGCTGCTTTCTTCTTAGGTCACTAACTATATGTGCTGCAAGCTATTTTATGAGAGTGTACCCAACCATGGTGAGAATTATTACTTGCCGTATTCAGAGAAAAGTATGCAACATTGTCACTGGTTGGAATCTTGAGTTCTTGAGAAAATGCTTCTTACTGAGACTTTGGCTTCCCTAAAATGGCCACTGGAGCCAGAGGTCACAGAACACTTTCTGATTACATTGTTGCTCTACATAAGCCTCCTGCTCAGACACATGTCTGCTGCATTTTCCTGTTATAGCCACTGGTATAGTGGAGAAAGTGAGGACTGTTGGACTGCTTGGTGCCTTCTGATGAGATGCATGTGGAGATTGGTAGGTAGCTCTTTTAGTCCCAGGGACCTATAAAGGCAGTTCATGTTGAATCATATAAAAAGTGGCAGATATTTTTCTTACAGTTCTTTTTTCCACTGTAGTAGCCACTGGCTGTACAAAGGAGCACAAGGGGAGTGAGCCACTTACGTAAAAGGGGTGATGGGTAGCATGATAGAAGGTAACCATGCAGGGTAGCAACCACAGAGGGCCTCAGTGGAATGCACTGCTTAGGGCCAATGTGAGGCAAAAAATCCAACCCTAAGTATTAACAAATAAGGTAAAAATATCCACCCGTACAATCCTGATGCCCCCTTTCATATTATGCAGGATGTGCCCTTCCCACTACAGTCTCAGCTACAATTACTATCCAGACAGCCCCACACTGCTCTGTACCAAATTCAATTTTCTGTACGTTTTTCTCTACACTTTCCTTCTGATCTCTCCATGGCTGGAGTGAGACTTTCATAACCATTGCTATATGCTGTATAACACTGACTGTCAGTGCAATTCATTTTTTTTAGTAAACTGAAATCTGATTGGCTGATTTTTTTTTTTTTTTTACTTTTTAAATATTTATTGAATTTCCAAATGAAAATACAGAAAAAACATTGTGGAGTTTCATTAAACATCAGAATCTGTTCAGTCAATCTTACATTCCATACTGACTTTGACATTGCATGAGTACATTCTTAATGTTTGAGTAAGTCATCCAAAAAAACATCAAAACTATAATTAACCATTTCAGTGTCTTATTTAATTAAAAAGCCCTATTTACCCCAATGGGAGCAAACTGTAAACAGGACTAAAACAATTTGTAAGGTAAGGAAGAATGAGAAAGAGATCAGACGAAGAAGTCTTAGGGTAGTTTCTACCAATTCCTGGGATATCAGAAGTTGTTATCCTACTCAAATTCAAATTGCCTTAATAGTTAGTACTATCTTTCAGAAATTTTGAGGCCCTAGGGTGGGATATCCATTCTTTCCATATTTTGATACATTTTCTAGTGGATCCATTTTTCTGAGCTAGCATGAGCTCAAAATGGGCACAGGAATTTAGTCTTAAAAGCACTGCAGACAGGTTGGGAGCTTTATCCGTTTTCGAGAGTTTGGCTATAGTTATTCTAGAAGCGGTTAAAATATTTGCAACAATAGTCCTATAGTTTGTAGGATAGGTATCTAAGTTAATTCCCAGCAATGCTATTTCTGGAGTTACAGGACTTAGATTTCCTGTGAGGGAGGCTTTGAAGGAAGAGATAGATCTCCAAAAACGCCTTAGGATCTTGCAGTCCCATAGTGTGTGAAGTAAATTTCCTACATGTTTATTGCACCTCCAGCACAGAGGGGAGGAGGACGGGAACATTTTAGACAATCTGAAAGGAGTGATGTACCATCAATTTAATATCTTTTCAGGGTTATCCCAGTGTTCTATGCACGAGGAGGCCTTACTATTAATTAATATGGCTTTAGTCCACCTTTCCCAAGTAAAGGATTGACCAATATCCCTCTCCCATTTAATCATGTTTTCAGATTTTTCCTTGTGTGGGAATGACGCAAGGAGGTTACAGAACAGAGATATTCCTTTCTTTTTGTTATCTTTGAAGGTGAGAAATCTCCACGCTTCTCGGTTTATTTCAATTATTGTTTCAGGGTTGACGTTTTTGTGGTATTTTTTCAGTCTCACTTTTTTTTATCAGTTGCGTTTTATGATCTTCAGTTAGATTCATGTAAAGATTTATGCCTTTTGCTGTCCAGGGGGTGGTGTTTATCCATGCTCTACAGTAATGTAGAGTCCTAAGCGGTAAGGGCGATTTGATAAGGGTCTACCTAGGGGGTAAGTTTGGTAAACATATATTTCCATGCTACTAAGAAGGCTTTGATTGTGAGGTAGTTAGGAACCACGACTTTTGGAAGCAAGTGTTAGAAGACTGTGCTAAGGGTTAATTGCATGTGCTTTCCTCTAATTCATTAAGCAGCAGCAGCAGCAGCCCTATTTAAACTTCCTGTTTCCTGTAGCAAATGCTGTTCGTTCTACAGCGTGTGAGTGTTTCTGAGCGTCCTGATTTCCTGTTTATCTGATCCTGAGACCCGGCTTGACCTAGACCTTGTTGATTTCTGCCTGCACCGACCCCCAGCTTGCCCAGCGACCACTCTTCTGCCTGATCCTCTTGTACTTCTGCTGCCAGCCTGTTGACGACCCTGCCTGCACCTGACGACCCCTTTGCCTGCACCCTTTGTACCACATTGCCTGCCTGTTACCGACCCGGCCTGTACGACCATCCGCTACCTGCACGAGCTGCACCGGACCATCCTTATCACCACCAGGGATCCTGTCCAGCCCTCGTGCCCCCCTGAGCTCCT
>BLSH010191437.1:2335315-2349505 GCA_018402905.1 Glandirana rugosa
TATAAATTGATACTTACCTTATTATTTATGTAATTGATGGATTCGTAATTCGAATGAATAGGTCATAGTTTTAATATGCTTTGAAAGGATGGGAAATTCTTAGATATTTTGTCCTAACAAATTGGTGAACTGTTGACCCGTGAATTTGGGGGAATTGTTGGTCTGGTTAAAAGTCGAAAGTCACGAGAGTGTGAAACTTACTGTTAATGAGTCAGTACGTTGTGACGTGGGTATACTTTAAACGCAGGAAAAAAAGTGTGTTTATCTCGAAAGAAAACCGTGTTGCATGACTGAGTAATTGTCATTCAAAGTGTGAGAGCACTGAAAGCTGAAAATTGGTCTGGTTGTTAAGGGGGTTTAAGTGCCCAGTTGTCAAGTGGTTAAACAATCCTGTTTTATAGATTCTTAAAGGGTAGGAAAGTTTCGTATAATTTTGATACTGGATAAGTAAGCTTAATGCTTAGGTAGTTAATGTATTTATTATTCCATTCATAGTTAAATATTTGTTTCATCTGGGTGATCTGATCAGGAGGGATATTCATATGTAAGATGTAACAATTGCTGGGATTTATTTTATAATAGGACACTGATCCAAAGGCCTCTATTACTTTATTTATCTCTGATAGGGAGCTTTCAGGAGATGAGTGTTAAAATGATGTCACCCGCAAAAAGTCCTATTTTATGTTCTACTGAGCCAATTTTGATGCCTTTTATATTGGGATTAATCCTAATAAGGGCCGCAAGAGGTTCAATTATTAATGAGAAGATTATGGGGGATAGGGGGCATCCTTGTCTTGTTCCTTTAGAAAGGGGAAATCTATTTGAAATACTTCCTGAGGTAAACACTCTAGCTGTTGGTGCTGTATATAGGGACATTATGGCTTTCAGGATAAAATCTTTCAATCCAAATCCTTTTTCCGGGCTTCTTCTATATATGACCAATGCACCCTATCAAATGCGTTATCTGCATCTAACGCCAGAAGCAAAGAAAGCACCCAGTTATTTCCTATGTGAGTGATTAGATTTATCATTCTTCTGGTGCTGTCTGGGCTTTGTCGTTACTTTACAAAACCCACCTGGTCTGATCCTATAGGTTGTGGGGTCATCTCTAGCAATCTATTAGCTAGGATTTTGGAGAAAATTTTAAGGTCCGTATTGAGTAAGGAAATGGGTCTGTAGTTACTGGGCGTAGCCAGGTCTTTTCCTTGCTTTGGGATTTTTATGATTATAGATTCAAGCATTTCCTTGGAGAATGTTATGTTATTAGCGGCATAATTAAAAATTTTACCTAGGTATGGAGTAAATATTGATCTGAACGCGATATAGTACTCACTGGAGAGCCCGTCTGCCCCCGGGGCTTTGTTTCTAGGTAGTTTCTGTAGGACTTTATTAATTTCTTCTTCCGTGATTGATTCATTTAGTATGCTAAGGGTATCTTATTCACTGTGGGAAGGTTAATTTTATTCAGAAATTGGTTTATGTCTGCTTTTTGGGGTTGAAAGGTAGCTTTTTCTTTGCTTATATTGTACAGATCCTCATAGAAGACTGCAAAAGCGTCTGCTATTTCTTGTGGGTTGTACATTGTTTTCCCTGTTTTGTGGTGTATTAATTTCTGTATTTTTTGTTTATTTTGTCTTTGTCTAATTTGCAGGGCTAGGAATTTGCTTGCCCTATTGTTTTGTGAATAGTGATTTAATTTTAATTTATTAAGATATTTTGCATAATTGTTAATTAAAAGGGCTCTTAGTTCATTTTTTGTCTCATTCAGTTTATGGAGTAAATGGGTGTTAGAGGGGTCTTTTTTATGCTCTTTTTCAATTTTGGATATATCTTTGAGTAATTGTTTGGTTATTTGAGTTCTCTTTTCTTATCCTTAGAGGCCAGTTGGATCAGTATTCCCCTTGCATATGCTTTATGCGCACACCAAATATTCATATTAGAGGCATTTTCATTATCATCGACTTTGAAGTATTCTTCAAGTCTTTCCTTCATCACCGATAGGTTCCTCTCCTGTGACAAAACAAAAGTGTTATTTCTCCATAATGAGGTGTTGGCGATTTTTTTGACCTAAGTCGATCTTCAAAGTAATTGGGGCGTGGTCAGACCAAGTTATACTATGTATATGGGCTTCTTTAACTTTTTGAAGGAGATGTCTATCGGTGATGAAGAAATCAATTCTAGAATATGTTTTGTGCACATTCGAATAAAATATAAAGTCTATTTCAGTTGAATTCAAACATCTCCAAGGATCGTGTAGATCTTCCTGTGTAAAAATGTTTGATAAACCTCTTCTAGCGGATTGAGCTCCTTTGGTGGTGTCTAAGTGTCAGTTACCTGGTTGGAGGCAAAGGTGTGGAGAGGGCTTCCCTTGCAGCTAGGTGAAGAGCACCCCCTGGAGGTGGAACAGGGAGTGCTATGCCCAGAGAGGCAGGGGTCACCAGTAATGCAAGCCGGGTACGTAGTCTTCTCAGATGGCTCTAAGGGAACCAGGACGTGCTGCTGGGCTGGAGTCCCCTGGAAGCACTGGAACACCCGAAGCCGGAGCAGAGAGGACCGGAATCAGGATCAAGGTCAAGCCGGAGGTCATGCACAGGATATCAAGCAGAGTAATAGTCTAGTTCAGGGATTGCCAGAAGCGGAGTCCAAAGCCAGGGTCAAACACTGATCAGGAATCGGAGTGCAGAGTAGTGAGACAAGCCAGGGGTCAAAGCCAGGAATCAGGATCAGGAAGGTCAGAGCAAGCCGGGTCGGTAACCGAAAAAAAGATTAGTCAGGAATAGGAACGCAAGGTACAGCAGGAAGTTGAAGATAATCCAGCAACTCATGGCTCTTCTGCACGGGTTTAAATAGGGCATTGGGCGCCAACATCTGCCGCATTGCGTACGAACGGACATGCACGCGTGCGAGCATTCCGTTCATTCTCGTTCTTCCGCGCATGCGTACTGGCGCATTCCTACGTGCCAACTGAGAAAACCTTTGTGGTTGGATCATTCTCTGACACTAAGTTAGGGACCATCAGGGCATTGAATTCTCCACAGATTATTACATTCCCTTGTTGGATTTTCTTGATGGCCTTTAGGACTTTTTGTAGATATTGATGCAGATTTTTATTCGGGACATATACATTTGCTATGGTTATTTCACATGGTTGATGTTTGCTACTAAAATGACGTATCTTCCCTGAGAGTCAAATTTGGAGTTCAGTAGTTGAAAGGAGATCGTGTCTTTGATAATTGTAGCTACTCCCTTTTTCTTCTTTTGATTACTTGATGAGAAAATATGAGGAAACTTCGGATGAGAGAACTTGGGTGTTTTGTCTTTTTGCGAAATGTGTCTCCTGTATGCAAAAAATGTCACTACCAAGTTCAAGGACATCATTCCATAGAGTTTTCCTTTAGTAGTGGTTATTAAGGCCCTTAACATTCAGTGACAAAATGTTCAACTCAGCCATTAGGTTCGCAATTTGCTTTTGAGCATTGCTCTATTATTTTGTGCATTCATCAAGTATTAGTAGGTACTGATTTTGGTGTAACTTCCATATATCATCATATTTCACTGATGGTGAACCGTAGGTAAAAGAAAATAAAAGTAAAGAAGAATTAAGCACACAAACAAAAAAGGAAAGGATTGTTTGAGAAGAAGCACGAGTGTCATGCACCGGGTGTGAGGCTGAGATGTTAGAGGGCTTCCCTTGCGGCTAAGTGCACAGTTACCCTGGAGATGAGACGGGAGCAGTGTCCAAAGAAGCACGGGTTGCCAGTAGGATATTCCAGGAGACTTGAAGGCAGGAAGTCACAGGAACTGCTGGTGGTATTGGCATGCTTGCAACTCCGTGAGGAGTAAGCTGGAGACAGGGTCAGAAGCCAAGCCAAGGCTTGGTTTTCCTGAAGCTGCTTGTGTGTCTGTGCCTGCCTTTCTCCCTTTCCCTCTGCACACTCTAGCTGCATGTCTGTTTGTGAAGTGTGGGAGGGGCCGGCGCCATTTTTCTTGCTCGGGGACCCGGCCGGGATACAGAAAACGTCTAATTTGCGGGGTTTATCTCGTGATTTTCTTTTCCTCATGGTAGGGCCCTCAGGATCACTCCTAGTTGCTGATCGTTGCCTCAGGGATCTCCGGTTCACAGGAGCTCAGTCACGGTGCGTCAATGCACTGGCTCCATCGGACACGGCCCTCAGTGCAATTCATTTTTAAAGAGCGTGCTCATCATCACAGTGAAACCCTCAGTTCCACTAGGCTTTAAAATGTGACTATAGGGGAAAAAGAGGGAAGGTGGTCTTACTGATGGCAGAATGGTGAAATGGTCCAAGGTGACAATATAATGTTTCTACAGTGTAACATGAGTTTTTTTTATAATATTCTGCACAGTAAGTTGTGAACAGGGCTATTTCACGACATATCCAATGTCAAAATTTTACATTAATTCATTACACTTGTGTGATGTACAGTATATTACTGCCCTGCTGTTTGCTGAGAAAAGTACCAACAGGGATCATATCCGGGGTCAAGCAGGTTCTGCCAACAAGTCAAAAAGAAATACACAAGGCTCTGCCAACCTCTAGTTTTTCGTCTTCATGCACACAGGACTTTAAAAAAACAGCCAAAAAACGTCAGTAGCTTATCAGGGATGGTTTCAGCTTTTACCAGCGTTATATTACTGCCGTTTTTCGTGTTTGTTCCAGTTTTTAAAGGGCCAGCATTTTTTTTTTCTTCAATTGGTCTAAACCGTCCAAAAACGTTGGGGATTGACGTTTTTGAGCGTTTTTGGCCGTTTTTAAGTGTTGGAACATTTTTACAGCTGAAAACAGTCCAAAAAAACCTTCAGCTCTTGGGTTTTTTTACAGTTCAAAAACGCCACTGCTAAAAACATTTGATAACAGCCTGTGTGTGCATGAACACATAGGATAACACGATGGAGGGTTTATTGACTGTAGAAAAAAACTTCTGCAGCTGAAAACAGCTGCTGAAAACAGTAAAAAAACGTCCTAAGTGCATGAGGCCTTCAGGTCACTCTAGGATGTGTGCTTTCCCCAGTAGCTGAAAAGCTCAGAGATCCTATCCATGTCTAGGATGTACACACAGGGGAGGTGTGCCAGCAGAGATAACAAGAGCCACACGAGCTGCTAATCACAAATGATTGATAAAGGATAACAGATAAGTGTAAAAGAGCAACAGAACATCAAGAGCATGAAAGAAAAACATGAAATAAGTATTTCAAAGAATAAAGCTGGAATTCGCTCACTGTGTGGCCCCGTCGGATCCCTCCCACTTAACATCTCTCAATTGAAAAATTGATAAGATGCAGCCCTTGTGCAGGTATTTTGAAAGTGGGCAGGGCTGGCTGTCAAAATTCAATAGCTGCAGTGGGAGATTGGTACATTAATGCTGTAAAGCATTGTGCAGGCTAAATGGAAAAAACTATTAGTGCATGGCTTAGAGGAGACAAAACAAGGGTACATTTTTCTGAAATCCAACAAAGGAGGGCAATATTTTTAATGATTACTATTTAATGTTATAAAACCTACCTAAGTGTATATCATGGGTTGGCCATAAATGGCATAATAAAAGAAAGGAATGCTTCTCATTTTAAGCCTACTTTGCCACTTCTGCTATGCTGACTTAAAGGTCCTTGTTATAGTTCAAAAATTTTCTGTGACTTCAGATTTCTCTTCCATGAAGAAGAGTGAGGGATTAGATCAGGGTTTCTCAGCCTTTTACCTTAGAGGAACAAAAAGTTTGAGATCTTGGGGAACTCCAGAAATAATGTTCACATCTTCAGCTGAAGGTGTGATCAGAGAGATGTTGCTATAACAATTATTTTTAGAAACAGCTTTCAATAATAGGATACATTTTAAATGTGCTTACTATTTAATGTGAAACTTATGCTTGCTTTTTTCTGCATAAATGCTCAATTCTGAGTCGAACTTTGAAATAAGCAGTGTACACAGGGCTGGTGCAAGTATTTTTGACACCCTAAGCGAAACCTCAATTTGCGGCCCCCCCTTTGGCTCCGCCCCTGACTTCACCCCCTTTGCCCTGTCCATGTATACGATGGAGGGGGAGGAGGTGGAGATTTTTGCAGCGCCTCTCTACCTATTTCTTTAACCACTTCAATACTATGCACTTAGAACACTTTACTACCAGACCAATTTTCAGTTTTCAGTGCTGTTGCGCTTTGAATGACACTTGCGCGGTCATGCAACGCTGCACTCAAACAGGTTTTTTATAATTTTGTTCCCACAAATAGAGCTTTCTTTTGGTGGTATTTGATCACCCCTGTGGTTTTTATTTTTTGCACTACAAATAAAAAAAGACCGAAAATTTTGAAAAAAAAAAAATTCTCTATTTTTGTCACAAAACTTTGTAAATAAGTACATTTTCTCCATCACTGGTGGGCACTGATGATGCTACACTGACGGGCACTGATGTGGCAGTACTGATTAGCACTGATGAGGCGGCACTGATGAGGTGGCACTGATGATGAGGCACTTATATGCAGCGATGATGAGCACTGTTAGGCTTCACTGATAAGCAGCACTGACGGGTACTGAGAGATGGCACTGATATACAGCACTGATGGGCACTGATATGCAGCACTGATGGACACTGCTAAGCGGCACTGATGGGCACTAATAGACAGCACTGATTGGCACTCATAGGCGGCACTGGGCACTGATAGGTGGCACTGATAGGTGGGCACTGGTAGGTGGCAATGGTGGGCACTGATATGTGGCACTGGTATGCATTGATAGGGGCACTGGTGGGCACTGATAGGGGCACTGGTGGGCATATACATTGATAGGGACTCCCTGGTGGTCTAGGGTGGCATCTGAAGGTGGCACTGAGTGCCATCCACATTGGGCAGTATGTCACGTACCTGGTGGTCTAGGGGGGTTTCCCTGGTGGTCCAGATCGGCTTCCTGGTGGTCCCTGGTCGGCTCCCTGGCGGTCCTGGGTGGGCGCATCCCTGGTGGTCCCTGGGCAGGCTCCCTGGTGGTCTAGGGTGGCGATCCGAGGGAGGGCTGTGCTGATAAATCATCAGCACAAATCCTCCCTGTCAGGGATGCAGCCGATCGGCTCTCCCCTCCTCAGGTCTGAAGACCTGAGTACAGGAAAGCCGATAAACGGCTTTCCTGTATTACACTGTGACCAGCCATGATTGGTCACGGCTGGTCACATGGTAAAGTGCTTCGGATCGAAGCGCTTTACCGAGATCGGTATTGCGGGGGGTCAGACTGACCTCCCACACCACCGATCGCTGCGATGTGCGCCCCCCCGGGCACGCGGCGGCTTGTTATCCTGAGGATGTCATATGACGTCCAGTCAGGATAACTAAGCCACTTCCCGGCCGTCATTTTGCATACGGCGGTCGGGAAGTGGTTAACCGTGGCCCACAGGCCCGCACCTGTGCCTCTGGACCTGGCCTAAAGACAAATAATGGCGGCACCACCTCGCTTCCTCGTGCCAGCCATGGTTGTGCAAGTGTATGGACAGGCTGGGGTAGTATATGTACAGGCTAGGGTAGTATATAGACAGGCTGGGGTAGTATATGGAAAGGCTAGGGTAGTATATAGACAGGCTGGAGTAGTATATGGACAGGCTGGGGTAGTATACGGACAAGCTAGGGTAGTATATAGACAGGCTAGGGTAGTATATGGACAGGCTAGGGTAGTATATAGACAAGCTGGGGTAGTATATGGACAGGCTAGGGTAGTATATGGATAGGCTAGGGTAGTATATAGACAGGCTAGGGCAGTATAGGGGCAGGCTAGGGTAGTATATAGACAGGCTAGGGCAGTATAGGGGCAGGCTAGGGTAGTATATGGACAGGCCAGGGTAGTATATGGACAGGTTAGGGTAGTATATAGACAGGCTACGATAGTATATGGACAGGGTAGGGTAGTATATAGACAGGCTGGGGTAGTACATGGACAGGCTAGGGTAGTATATAGACAGGCTAGGGTAGTATATGGACAGGCTAGGGTAGTATATGGACAGGCTAGGGTAGAATATAGACAGGTTACGGTAGTATATAGACAGGTTACGGTAGTATATGGACAGTCAAGGGTAGTATATGAACAGGCTAGGGTAGAATATAGACAGGCTAGGGCAGTATAGGGGCAGGCTAGGGTAGTATATGGACAGGTTGGGGTAGTATATGGACAGGCTAGGGTAGTATATAGACAGGCTGAGGTAGTATATGGACAGGCTAGGGTAGTATATAGACAGGCTGGGGTAGTATATGGACAGGAGTAGTATAGGGACAGGCTAGGGTAGTATATGAACAGGCTACAGTAGTATATAGACAGGCTGGGGTAGTATATGGACAGGAGTAGTATAGGGACAGGCTTGGGTAGTATATGGACAGGCTGGGGTATGTATATGAACAGGCTGGGGTAGTATATGGACAGGCTAACTGTGTAACTGCCTGTCCACACAAGCAGACAGATACACCGCAGCCCCCGCACCTCTGTTCCCCACTGTATGCCCCAACCCCCCCCCCCCAAACACACACATCAGTTCCTCCCTGTACCCCCCCAGCACATCTGTTCCCCTGTGTACACAATGCAATGCAGACAGCAGATTCAAAGTTTTTTTTAAGTCAGTTGACTGAGTGCTGCACTGAGCGTGCTGTCTGTTTTCCACTACCTGAGCCAGCAGCAGTGGTGGCCTCACCTCGAAGAGAGCCACGCTGCAGTGCTGTCTGTCCTCCCACAAAAAATCCAATGTTCCAGGAGGAGGGAAAATTGTGGCAAGCTCAGAACTACATGCAGGGCTTCCAACTCCCCCGCCGGTTCCATTATTAATGCAGCACTTCCGGGCTGGCCAGCTGCTCTTTGTCCCGGCTCTCTCTCCTCCTCTTCTCACTGCCGCTGCTAGGGTGGTGCCGGCACTGCAAGATGGGGATAGAGTGGTCTCAGAGAAAGCAGGCTGACAGAACGGGGTGGAGGGGGCAAATTGTTTCTGCACAGAGCATGGGAGTGGCGGGGATGTCTTCACTGTTCACAGCAAGCGCATTTTATCGCCCTGGTGTGTTTCCAGCCACGGCTCTCCAGTGACATGAGCGATCAATGCAGAGCAGAGACAAATCAACAGCGACTGGGCGCCCTGGGTGGCAATGCGCCCTAAGCAGCCGCCTACTCCGCCTAGTGGTAGAGCCGGCCCTGAGTCTACAGGGGGGCACCAGGACGGGGTACAGGGGGTCAGCAGGGCAGAACACAAGATGTCAGCAGGGCAGAAACAAGATGTCAGCAGGGCAAAGCATAAGGGGTCAACAAGTTAAAATATAGGGGCAGGGCAGAGTAAAGGGGGTCAGGACCAGGACTGGCGCTATGATAAGGCAGCTTAAGCAGCAGCCTTGGGGCACCAGGATGGGGGGTAAAATCTGTGTTCCCAGCCACTTGATGGGGATTCAGATTGTTAACTGCTGCAGACATGTGCTTTTAGCACACGCCCTATAGCGACTGGAAGTGTGTGTACTTTTCTAAAGCCGACAGTTGGCTTTCAATGTGGAAGTGATACAAGCAGCTGTGAAGCCACTGATCACTTCCACAACTGCCACGATGTGCCGTACTGCCCCCTCCATGTTCACCAGGCTCCGCAGTCCCACCTGCAGGCCTGGTGCGCTCATGGCAGGTGTCGCTTCGAAGGGCAGCAGGAGCTCAATAGAACTCCATCAGCTGTGATGTGTATGACGTTACTTCCGGGACCTGAGTTGTCAATCACCGGGATAATGTTCTATCAGCTGCAGTGGTGTACAGAGAAGGCATCCTGGGTCTATTAGATTAGTCTTATAAAGGGAACCTGTCACCTATATGCAATCACATATACTATTAGTCCCCTATGTGATAGCACTAAAGTAATGTAAAATAGATTTAAAAAGTATTAAACACTGAAATAGGCACATACATTTTTTTTATTATTAATTTAGAGTCCCAGCAAAGCCCCCCCTTATGCCCCATCCCTCCCACACACACATACAAAAACACATGTGCTTCCTACGTAGGAAAACGGCAATTGCCCTGCACATGTTATATATCACCACACACATTGGAGTCAGGGCAATAATTTTAGCACCAAAGCTCCTGTGTGATTCTTAATTTATGACCCGTAAAAAAATATAGGGTACCAACGTTTTTGCTGCTTTATGGGCGCACGCAATTTTGAGGTTTGAAATACTCGATATCTATTTACTGGACACAGGAATACACAAAATGTGTTGCTCGGGTAAGTAAAGACCAACCGCAGCAGAGAGCCTTCATTCGGGAACACACTGCAGCCTATAAACATGAACCAAATGTAACTTTATTAATGGTAACAATGTGAAAAATTGAAAAATCAGGCCAATAACACAATTAAAATCATTTTGTGACAACGTTGTCACGATACTAATTAAAAACAGGCCACCCGGGTCAGGCACTCAAGCATCTAGATACACCAGCAACATGCAATCGCTAAAGGGGCAAGAGAATACCCCCCGCTCTCTAGTCCCATCATCTTATCCCTAGAGTCTTGTGGTACCACAGTATTCTATTGTATTCTATTACCATTAATAAAGTTACATTTGGTTCATATTTATAGGCTGCAGTGTGTTCCCTAATGAAACATCATTGGTCTTTACTTACCCGAGCAACACATTTTGTGTTTTCCTGTGCTTTTGTGGCTTCCACAGGAACCCCATCCCTTGACACAGGGACGAGTCAGCAATAATATATGTTAATATAGGTGTTGGCTGGTTTACAACCTTTTTATCCATATCATATTTACTGGGCACAGCCTCATGTTTTACATTTGTTTCCAGAAAATTGGGCAATAAATTGCATTTATGTGCCCAAAAATTAACTTTAGTGAATTTTTTTCTGAAATTTTGAGTTTCATAAACTGTTGTGCTAATATCATGTAACACAAAAATTGGAACTACAATTTTATTCTCCAGGGTGTCTGCTTTCAGAAAATATGATTTGTTGTGGGTTTTAAGTAACCTTCAGGCCCAAACTGAACATGTTAAATTAAAAAAAAAAAAAGGCTTTGGGGCTCCAGTGGTTCAAATACTTGTTTTCCAATACCTAACAATGTGTCCTCTCTGCTATGGGGTGCAGTGTGGAAGATTTAGCTTGCCTCACCTGCCATCTGTCTGTAACCAATGAAGGTAAGCAGGGAATGCACAACCGGGGGGTGGGCTTATTACACACTGCTGTTGTGGAGGGGAAGTGGGTGAGGGGAAGGTGAGGGGGGATGCTACTTTTTTTAAGACCCAGCCCTGGTCAGGATGGCACCAGGGGGGCAGAAGAGAACATTACATGGGAGCAGAGCACATTACATGAGAGTGGGGCACATTGCATGGGAGCAGGGAACATTACATGAGAGCAGAGCACATTACATGAAAGCGGGGCACGTTACATGAAAGTAGGGCACATTAAATGGGAGCAGGGCAGATTACATGGGAGCAGGGCACATAATTACATAAAAACAGGGTACATAATTACATGGGAGAAGGACACATAATTACATAGGACCAGGGCACATTACTACACGGGATAAGGGCACATTATTACAGGAGAGCAGGGCACATTATTACATGAGAGCAGGGCACATTATTACATTGGAACAGGACACATTATTACATGGGAGCAGGGCAGTAGTGGTTTCCTTCTCATGCAGAGCACCACAGGGAAGCAGTAGTGATATTCCTGGTTCTGACGCGCTGTTCCCTGCCGGCCCTCCTCTCTTGTCTATACCATGCAATGTCACATACAAGCCCCTGGGATAAGGAGGAGAAGAGAAGGGGCTGGTGGAGAACAGAAAAGACACTCCTTTCCTTTCAGTGCTGCTCTGCATGCAGGGGTGTAATGACAGGAGAGTGTGGAGATGTTATCTACCTGTCAACTGCCTGCAATTGACGAGAAGATTGTGGTGGAATGCCAGTTGTGAAACCCTGTATTAGATAAACAGGTTGTAGGCACTGTGAGCAAAAGGAAATGATTGCTGCAAGTCCCAGCTCTGCTACATATAACTATCTATCTATGGTCAGCATTTGTTTGCATGCATTACTTCATCGCATTAAGCAATAGTGGTACTTCGGACCAGTGGCGGCCGCTCATTAGGGGCTCAGGGGCACCGCCCCCCTAATCCATGCGCCTGGCCCCTAATCTACATGCAGGGCACTGGATGCATGGATTCCAATGTTTTTTTTTTTTTTTAAAGCATGTCTTTAGAGCCGGAGGCTTTAATTGGCTTTAAAAAAGGGTGGGCTTGGGGCGCAGAGCACTGCGCCATGAGCCCACCCTGTTGTGTGACATTAGCGAATTAATATTCGCTAATGTCTTCCTGTTTCTCCTTGGGTGTGGGTATGTTGTGGGGTGGCGGGCTGGCGAGGGGGGGGTCAATGTCTATGGTCAGGACTGCAGGTCTGTCTGCCGACCCCCCCCCCCCACGACTGATGGAGGACCAGCCGCTACTGCTTCGGACACTAATGGTCAGTACAGCGGGCCAAAGTATCAAACAGGAAGTTTGATACTACATGGGTCAGTTCAACAGGTTACAATTTTGGCAAGTACTTATGCCCTTTCTTAAGGCCATAGGGAAACATTACTGTTTGATAGAAAAGGGGGGGGGGGGTATTTGGGACTTTAAATGAGGTGCATTGGTGTTGCACCTCCATCCCTATTCGTATGTGAAGAAGGGAATTTGGGTCTTTAAATGAAGTAGTAGACTAAAAAAGTGAAATAACATATGACATATTTATTGGACATACATGGTTGTAACAATGCAAAAATTTCATACATGTTAATTCACTTTTTTAGTCTACTACTTAATTTAAAGCCCCAAATCCCCTTCTTCTTTGCATACGAATAGGGATGGAGGTGTAACACCAATGCACCTCATTTAAAGTCCCAAATATCCCCCCTTTTTCTATCAAACAGTAATATTTCCCTATGGGCTTAAGAAAGGGCATACGTACTGGCCAAAATTGTAACCTGTTGTACTGACCCATGTAGTTCTATTATGCCACCTGATAATTTGAATAATACATGTGATTGCTGAGAACTGTATTAGCACATTCTAACTATGGGCAGAAAGCTATATAATGTGAGGGGTGTACTCACAAAAGTGAGTACACCCCTCACATTTTTGTTAATATTTTATTATATCCTTTCATGTGACAACACTGAAGAAATTACACGTTGCTACAACGTAAAGTAGTGAGTGTACAGCTTGTATAACAGTGTACATTTGCTGTCCCCTCAAAATAACTCAACACACAGCTGTTAATGTCTAAACTGCTGGCAACAAAAGTAAGTTCACCCCTAAGTGAAATTGGGCCCGAAGTGTCAATATTTTGTGTGGCCACCATTATTTTCCAGCACTGCCTTAACCCTCTTGGGCATGTAGTTCACCAGAGCTTCACAGGTTGCCAATGGAGTCCTCTTCCACTCCTCCATGACGACATCACGGAGCTGGTGGATTTTAGAGACCTTGCGCTCCTCCACCTTCCGTTTGAGGATGCCCCACAGATGTTCAATAGGGTTTAGATCTTGAAACATGCTTGGCCAGTCCATCACCTTTACCCTCATTTTCTTTAGCAAGGCAGTGGTAATCTTGGAGGTGTGTTTGGGGTCGTTATCATGTTGGAATACTGCCCTGTGGCCCATGCTCTGCTTCAGTATGCCACAGTATATGTTGACATTCATGGTTCCCTTGATGAACTGTAGCTCTCCAGTGCAAGCAGCACTCATGCAGCCCCAGACCATGGCACTACCACCACCATGCTTGACTGTAGGCAAGACACACTTGTCTTTGTACTCCTCACCTGGTTGCCGCCACAAACGCTTGACACCATCTGAACCAAATACGTTTATCTTGGTCTCATCAGACCACAGGACATGGTTCCAGTAATCCATGTCCTTAGTCTGCTTGTCTTCAGCAAACTGTTTGCGGGCGTTCTTGCGCATCATCTTTAGAAGAGGCTTCCTTCTGGGATGACAGCCATGCAGACCAATTTGATGCAGTGTGTGGCGTATGGTCTGAGCACTGACAGGCTGACCCCCTTACACCTCCAACCTCTGCAGCAATGCTGGCAACACTTATACGTCTATTTCCCAAAGACAGCCTCTGGATATGACGCTGAGCACATGCACTCAATTTCTTTGGTCGACCATGGCGAGGCCTGTTCTGAGTAGAACCTGTCCTGTT
>BLSH010191437.1:2349515-2365388 GCA_018402905.1 Glandirana rugosa
GGCGTGACTGGAGTTCAGACGTGTGCTCTTCCGATCTCTTGACACCATCTGAACCAAATACGTTTATCTTGGTCTCATCAGACCACAGGACATGGTTCCAGTAATCCATGTCCTTAGTCTGCTTGTCTTCAGCAAACTGTTTGCGGGCGTTCTTGCGCATCATCTTTAGAAGAGGCTTCCTTCTGGGATGACAGCCATGCAGACCAATTTGATGCAGTGTGTGGCGTATGGTCTGAGCACTGACAGGCTGACCCCCTTACACCTCCAACCTCTGCAGCAATGCTGGCAACACTTATACGTCTATTTCCCAAAGACAGCCTCTGGATATGACGCTGAGCACATGCACTCAATTTCTTTGGTCGACCATGGCGAGGCCTGTTCTGAGTAGAACCTGTCCTGTTAAACTGCTGTATGGTCTTGGCCACCATGCTGCAGCTCAGTTTCAGGGTCTTGGCAATCTTTTTATAGCCTAGGCCATCTTTATGTAAGGCAACAATTCTTTTTTTCAGATCCTCAGAGAGTTCTTTGCCATGAGGTGCCACGTTGAACTTCCAGTGACCAGTATGAGAGAGTGAGAGCGTTAACACCAAATTTAACACACCTGCTCCCCATTCACACCTGAGACCTTGTAACAGTAATGTGTCACATGACATCGGGGAGGGATAATAGCTAAATTTGCACATTGTCACTTAAGGATGTACTCACTTTTTTTGCCAGAGGTTTAGATATTAATGGCTGTGTGTTGAGTTATTTTGAGGGGACAGAAAATTCACACTGTTATACAAGCTGTACACTCACTACTTTACATTGTAGCAAAGTGTCATTTATTCAGTGTCGTCACATGAATAAAATATTTACAAAAATGTGAGGGGTGTACTCACTGTTGTGAGAAACCATATATATATATATATATATATATATATATATATATATATACACACACACACACACATTCTGTGCTACCTACAGTTATTGACCTTAGTTTACCTATAACTTGTTTGAAGTGCTGCTTGCTTGGTTCTAGCTAATCCACTGGCCTCTGCTTTGCTGTGATAATTTATCACTTCCTCTATATTGTGCAGCCTGTCTCTCATCCCATAGTTAGTCACAGTGTTGCTGTGACGCCCTATAATGACTTGTATTATTATTAGTTGAGCGTCTCAGTGTTAGGTGAGACACACAGGACAAGCCATAACTGATGGGGTTACCTGTGGTCAATTCCCCCCAGCAATTTAACATAAATCAATTTAGAACACAAACATTTACCATGAAATACCCTATAATAACAGGACTAATCTTCTGATGTTATGAATTATTTTGGTAGGGGTAGGGCTGTGTCAGCACTGTTTAAGTGCTCTCAAGTGAACTGTTTGCAAACAATGCAGGTCCCATACTTGCAGAATAGCATATGAGCGCCCTTATACCAAGACTCCCATAATGGACAGGTGCAAGATTTTTCCTGCTTCTGATTGATTGCTTACACGTTGCTTGCACATGCTGGAAATGTAATACTTCCATTGATTGTGCTCTCAACCAAACTGTCAAACCATCCAATGGCTAGTGTCATAACTAATCACATGTGTAGCATCATGGCAGTTGAAAGATTAAACAGAGGCCAAGATGGCAGCTTCCTTGGCTGAAAACGATAGGAGGGTTTACTTCCACTTTAAATAGCCCATAGTATACGCCTGGAAAAATAGTAGCACTAATAAATGGCTATAAAACTTGGCAAATAGCTTTACTAATACTGCCTAACTTTCTAAGTACACTGGTATCTTTTAGATATACAACTGTAATAGTTCAAGTGGTCTTTTAATGAAAATTGGAGAACAAATTCTAGGCTGGGTTCACACTGCCTTTGGATGTGGCTCACAGCAGAGGTCCGGTGCGTCCTTGTTCTCAGTTTCAGGGACGACTTAGGCCAGAATTTTTGCCTGAATTCGGACCTAAGACGGACCAGAAGACGCACAGGACTCCTGTAATCCGCTCCACAGCCCCTCCAGAGATGTGTGAACCGGCTCCATTGAGAGTCGGCCACAGTCTCCTGTCATGCAAATTGGATGCCCGCATCATCAGTGTGAACCCAGCCTTAAGCAACAGGGTTCTGTAATAGTGTGCCTACTAACATGAATGATTATCACCAGCAAAAGCAACAGATTTGTATTTTCAAAGAAGATTCCCTATTAGTGTTTAATGCTATTTACAGTGCAAAATAGATAGCAGCCTGGTACAAAAGTTTAATATTTTAACTGGCCTTATTGTGGGGAATTCTCTCCAGCGTTATGGTGTTTTGCCTCTGCACCAGACCCATGCTTCCCTATATGTAAGATTATACACCCAGCAGTTTTTTTACTGCCTTATACTTTCTATATGCGTATTTTTTGGACATTTAATAAGTTATGTTTTAGGCCATGGTGGGGTTTGATGTGTGTGTTCAGCGCATCTTTGTTTGTTGGTTGTTGTATGCTATTTATATTGTACTGAACTGGTTTGATTTTTTTTTTTTTTGCTTACTTTATTGACTGTAATTGGAATTGTCCTATTTCATGACAGAACATTGTACTGCCATGTTTGTAGACTCCAGGTTTTCATGTAAAAAAATAACTTACATTTTTATCATGTTTTATACATTCATGCATTATACGTCTCATAGAAAGGCCTGGTGCAAAATTGCACTGGCTAAAACAGGTTTTCTCTTCTCATAAAGAGGAAATGAGAGCACTAGATAATGTCTCTAGGAAACTGGGTCAGCCCCTATCCCCTGCCTCGGTTATCACATTGCTTCCTTGAATGCTATAGAGCTGTACTGAATAAAGCTGACCATACACTGATTGAAATCTGTCAGGTTCAGCAGGGTTCCCAACTAATTCCAATCAGTGTGTGGCTGTCCCTATTTGGCAAAAGTCGATTTATGTGGAAAGGCCATGCTCTCGATCAGCGGCCTCAGGCATCAGGTGCAGCTGTCAGAATACAATGTCCCAGTGGAGGGGAATTCCTCCGCTCATCTTGTTTGGGTGATTGCAAGAATATGTTTGTTTTTTTCTTTTTATTTTAATTTAGCCAGCTGGCTGAAAAAATAAAACTAACAGAGTATGGCCAGCTTAAAGCGGAGTTCCGCCCAAAAGTGGAACTTCCGCTTTAAGGGAAGGTGACTCCCTGAAATGCCACAACTGACATGTCATTTTTTTGTGGGGGGACGACCAGAGACCCTGTTTTCACAGGGTCCCAGGTCCACTTCCTCTCCTAGAGACGCGGCTCCGGAAGGAAGTTCACCCCCCCCTCGTCGATCTTTTGGGACACGTCACGGGTCCCAGAAGATACCCCTGCCATTCACAGGGCACAGCGTGCGCCCGGCTTTGAAGTGTGACCGCATCGCTGGACCGTGGGACAGGTGAGTGCCCGATTGTTAAAAGTCAGTATCTACACTTTTTGTAGCTGCTGACGTTTAACTGGGTGGCATTCCACTTTAAGTCAGGCTTCTTCTACAACAGGAGAGATTCTTAAAGAGTCTTTGGGGTTGACTTAGTAAAGGAATAGAGTTTGTTCACCTAGAAAATATTCACTTTGCAGGTGAATGTTAGTGGACAAGGTTAAGCTGTGTTCACTATGAATACCTAAACATTTGCTATCATAAATTGTATTTTTATAATTGGGTATTCAAAGGAAACACTGTGTAACCTTATTTGCTAACATTCACTTTGCAAAGCGTACATATATTTTCAAAGGGAACATTCACTTTGCTAGGTAAACAGTCTTTATTCCTTTAGTAAATCAATCCTTTTGTGTCAGGGCATTTACATTAGCTCAATATCTTGGTTATCAGTATATACCTCACCTGATCAACATATTTAATCTGAATAAGTAAACAACAAGGGATAGTTATGATTTATAAATGTTTTATAACAGTCCAAAGTGACACTTTGCTGAGAGAATTAATATAATGAGTGTAGACTGAGGTCATAAGCTGGATATACATGGGTCAGTTTCTTTATTGAGCCAGCAGGTTGAACAATAAAAAAAAAAAAACGGAACTACTTCCCCCACCTACACATTCAGTGTGGATGGGGGAATTCTCCCTGCTTTGTCAATGTATCCTGACAGTGGGGAGACTGCCCCACCATGAGGATACACTGATCAGTGCTGCAGTCTATTGCCCGTGGTGATGATCGAGCAAGAAAATACTGACAGGGTGGCTGAACAGAAGTTGATCGGTAGATCAACTTCTATTCAAACACAGTGACCACACATGGATTGAAATTTGGCAGGTCCCTGCTTAAAGTTATAAGCTAGCCACACACTCCCCCAGGCTGAAAAATGTATTAGATTCCTCAAACCATGCTATATAGCATAAATTGATGAATCTCCTCTGATTAAATGCAGCCACTGTTCAGCCATTCATTTTCCACGCAAATCCTTTGATTCAAAGGATGTCGGGTAGAAGCGCGCTGACAGGGCCACCCACTAAGTGAGTTTGACTGGTTCATCAGGAATCGGCCAAAATTCAAACATTGCATGGCTAGCTTTGGCATCTACAGTATTTCCAGCTTAAAAATCTTAGTTATTATATTATTATAAGTATTTATGAGTAATTTACAACTACGCATCATTTACTGCAGTCCCTTATATCCTACACCTCTGTTCATTGCTGATTCCAGATACTGTTTAATGATCGATTATGCAGCCTGTACTGTTCAGGGTGCATGATTGAAATGTTTGACCTAACAACACAGGACTTTTATTCTACCGGACTGAAAGAAACAATGAGTCAGCAGCACGATCCATACTATAAGAAACATTTCTACTGAACTTTGATCTTGAAGTATTTTAATTCTTTCCATAATCTCATGTGCTCACGCCATTTAAATGACTCCTCTGTAGACACCACTAAAATGCATTTTTAAGAGTCAAATAAAGACTTGGCATTAGATTCTGCCTATGACTATTTGCTTCATTGATACAAGGTAAATTTTATGGTTACTGTAACAACCTGTATAAAAGGGCAGTTTGCTACTTCCCTATTCCATGGGGGGGGGGACGACATTTGTCAATTCTGTTGCACAACATTTCTAAACAGGAGCAGCGAGACAGATGATGATTATTATAATTACACAGCTTTAATCATTACTTCTTCCCTCTGCTGCCCTAAAGTTGCACTGTGACTAAGGGTCCTTTCAGTTTTTTAGTTCAGTTCCTTTTTTTTTTTTTTTTTTTAAATGGATCAAAAACGGATACCAATGTAAATTTTTACATCCCTTTTCATGTACGAAGGCATCAGTTTTTTTTTTTTTTAAAAAGTGACTGAACTGAATTTCAAACACTATATAGCTGGTTGCTAATGAGTGGGCCAGTAAATATTTAGTCCTTAACAACCGATGAGTTCCCCTCTGACAGCTGAATGTAAAAATAAATAAATTGCTGGCAAAAAAAGAAAGACGCGAAAAAAGCATGGGGGCAAGTTGCTTTGGGGTGGTGGGTGCAGAGCCCCCCTTGCCCCAAAGCACACACCCCCCCATGTTGAAGGCATGTGGCCTGGTATGGTTCAGTACGGGGGGCACCCCTTCCTTTCTTCACCCGCCATGCTCAGAAAAGGGTTTTTTTACACTCAGTTGTCAGTAGTCATCGGTTGTTAAGGATGTGGTGGCTGGCTTCCCGGCTCCTTCTGTAGCAACCAGCTATATACAGTGTGTTTAAAAAGGAAAAGAGAAAATAGAGTTTAAAAATGGATGTCAGCAGATCGGATGTAAGCGGATTGTGCGCTAACATCCGTTTTTCATCCATTCCGTTTTTTAAACGGAAGAAAAATATAAAAATAGGGGTTTCTTCTGTCTCAAAAAAAGGAACTTAACGGAAGTGAATGTTAGCGGATGATCATCCACTACCGTCCGCTAGCCCATAGACATACGTGTATGTTCGTTTTGCATCCGCCAGTGGATGGAGGAAAAACGGACATGCGGAACGCCCGTCTGAAAGGACCCAAAGTAAAACCTGATCCTGACAAAGCTACTGAATTATCGAGAGTGCGATGCAATCCTCCAACTGACACGAGAACGGGGCAACATCCCTTTCCGGAATGGTCAAATATCAGTCTGTCCTGATTTCTCGACAGAGGTCCAAAAACAGCAGACCTGTTTCGTTGATGTTAAACAGTGCCTCAGAATACATCACTTGAAGTATTCCATGTTATTCCTGGCCCGTCTCCACATAGTGAGCAATGAGCAGGTCCACTTCTTTGAGGATCCGGAGCTTGCTTCTGCCTGGTTGGATCAATGCAATGCAGATAGAAATCATCCTGCCTGTTGAGGACTCTTCCCCTTCTTTGCTGTAAATAAGATATTTCTCATATGGGAAATTCGCAGCTACCAGGGGAGGGCTGGCAGCCTTAGGCCTGAGGAGCAAGTCCAGTCAAGTGGCCGATTGAACCACCAAATCACCTCACTATCCATGCCCACCTGGCTTTATAA
This sequence comes from Glandirana rugosa, assembly GCA_018402905.1. Classification (NCBI taxonomy): domain Eukaryota; kingdom Metazoa; phylum Chordata; class Amphibia; order Anura; family Ranidae; genus Glandirana; species Glandirana rugosa. The sequence goes on from BLSH010191437.1 coordinate 2,355,977, forward strand.
TGGATATTGATGTTATGAAGACAAATATGATACAATGTGGTAACATCCTTTAATGTAAATAGCAACAAAGGAGGTTTAACAAAAATAATGCATCAATGCAGCTCATCAGTGCCCACCAATGCAGCCTCACCAGTCCCCATCAGTGCAGCCTCATCTGTGCCCATCAATGCAGCCTCATCAGTGCCCATCAATACAGCCTGATCAGTGCCCATCAATGCAACCTCACCATTGCCCATAAATGTAGCCTCACCTGTGCCCATCAATGCAGCCTCATCAGTGCCCGTCAATGTGGCCTCATTAGTGCCTATCAGCTCAGCCTCATCAGTGCCCATCAATGCAGCCTCACCAGTGCCCATCAATGCAGCCGCACCAGTGCCCATCAATGCGGCCTCACCAGTGCCCATCAAATGCACTCTGATTAGTGCTCATCAATGCAGCCTCCCCAGTGCCCATCAGCACAGCCTGATCAGAGCAGCCTAAACAGTGCCCATTAATGCAGCACCACCAGTGCCCATCCAATGCAGCCTGCAATGCAGAGAGAGGAGAGCCGCTGGATTACACAGATTAGGGATCTCCTGCTTACCTGGTGTGGCCAATGTCTTATGAAGTCCTACCTCCTGGACCAGCTCCTATGATAGACTATGTGCTGTCTATTATAGAAGCTGGTCCAGGAGGTAGGACTTTTGGAGATCCCCACTCTGTGTAATCCGGTGGCGCCCCCCTCCCCGAGGCAGTCCAATGAGCCCAGCGGAATCCATGGTAGGACCGGCCCTGGGCGCCTCCTCTTTGCCTTAGTTGGTGGCTGAGCCCCTGGCCCCTACTTCCTTCCTCCATCAGAAGAAAAAAGTGTGAGCAGGCAGCGGCCGTTGGCCATTTTCAATGTAAGTTAGGGTGGCCTGGGGGGCAATTGCCCCAGCCCAGGCCTCCCCTGGCAGCTACTCTATCTTGATGGCCTCCGTGCAAGCTAGCACTGCCACTCTGTTACCCGAGCAAGTTTACTTTATGTTGGAACTCTTCCCCTTGTTCTTGGTGATAACAGATGAGGTTTACGTATTTTTCAATGCCCCATGGTGTGCCAATGCATACTCTCAGATATATTCATTCCAATGGACACCACACTACAGGACTTCACCAACTGGTGATAAGCTATTTCCCCTGACTATTCACTTAACAACTCACTTTTATTCTTCAGCTACCGCGAGCATACTCAAGAACTTTATCAACTCTCCTGTGTAACTCTGAAAGTCTCAGACCACACTATGAGTCCTACTGCTGGTACCTATCCCAGCATGTGTTCGCCCCCATAGACTCATAGACCCTCTCAAATCCATACTATCCCAGTGATATTTTTCTATCCCCCCCTTTTTTCATCTGGTTTGGGGGGCATTCTCCCATCACAGCATTTGTTTTTCTTCCCCCTCTTTGTTACAGTATGAACCTCTCAGATCTGACTACTCCTGTCTCTCAATGCAGGATCTGTTCAAGTTACGAGTACTATTCCCCCCGCTATGTTCGGGTTGAGGAGGGCAGGTTGGGGGGTTTGGGAAGTTATTAAGTTCTGGTTAATGTTTTATATTTGCAATGTATTGCTATGTGCATGGTGCTATCTCTACTGGTATGTTATGATTTGGATATACTCTCCTCTTTATGTAAAGCTGCTCTGGGGGCTAATATGGCACTGCTCCTGTTTGTTATTAGCATACTCTCCCCATGGCCTCCATAAAATTCCTTACATGGAATGTCCATGGGATCCGGGACAAGCTGAAGCGCACTTCCGTTTTTGGCTGCCTCAAGTCTCATAGGGCAGATATTGTGATATTGGTGGAGACACATATTACTGGCCAGCTCCAACTCACCTTCAAACGCGCTTGGATAGGGTGGGCCTACCATGCCACTCATACTCCATATTCCCGGGGTGTTTCAATTTTAATTGCTAAAACAGTCCAGTTTGGAATCATTTCTATATGCTCAGACCCCCAGGGCAGGTTTGTCTTCATGCATGCTACTTTATATGGTAAACCGTATTTGATTGTAGCCTGTTATATCCCCCCCTTAACTCTGCGGTGATCAGCGAAGGTTTCCTGTTTATGGCTCAGCACCCTGCAACTCCCACCATATGGCTTGGTGACTTCAATATGGTACTTAACCCAGCCATGGATACATTGCAACCGGCACCAGCACCCTCACTACCTGTCAACACTCGCTTAAAGTGGTTGTCAAGGCTTATGAAAAAAAAAAAAAATACCTGCAAGAGAAAGGCATAATGAGCTAGTATGCATCGCATACTAGCTCATTATGAAATGCTTACTTTAGATGGACACCGTTGCAGTGGTCCCCAAGCACCGATGTGACCTGTGTCATGTTGTGTCCATTGTCTTCTGGGATCCCGGGCTCCAACCAATCACAGCGCAGACTCCACACATGCGCACGGGAGCCATCATTTACGGCACACTTAGTGAAGAAACGGCCCATGTGCCGATGACATCGACACATGCAGATACAGGGAATATCTTCTAAACTGTGCAAGCTTAGGAGATATTCCCAGGACCTACAGGTAAGCCTTATTATAGGCTTACCTGTAGTTTAAAGTGGTTGTCATGACTTGACAACCACTTTAAGCCATCTATTCACAGATTTTTCACTGACAGATATGTGGCGTTATAAATATCCAAACACTGAGGTCTTCTCCTGCTTCTCTGCAAGGCATTCTACCATGTCCCGAATAGACCTCATAGTGGTGTCCGGCATACTGCTCCCTCTGTTGGAGGAGGAAGGCTTCCACCCTAGATCCCTGTCATACCACACCCCATACTGGGCTATAATCTGTCTAGCTCCCCAGGTTATGCCTCGGTTCCTGGCGTCTACACCCCTTCTGGCTAACCACCTTGGCTGACCAGGACCATATACAGAGTGAGTGGCAATACGGCTTCAGTTGGCCTAGTGTGGGAGGCTTTTAAATTACATGTCCACTCTACCCTTTCCAGACATATAAACCGATTGAAAAACTCCTCCAAAGCTCTAATTCAACAGGCATCAGACAAATTGACTTCCCTTGCTGCCACCTTCACATCAGACCCCTCACCGGCCAACGTAGTCACGCTTATATCCCAAACTCAAATTGTCTATCAATTGCATTTTGAGAAGGGAAGACAAAAACTTTTTTTTTCTCTGCAGCGAGTGTTTGAACAAGGAGAATGGGCGGGGAAACTATTGGCCTATTTAGCCCACCAAGACACTAGACCACCAGTAGTAGTATCCTTGATAGATGGATAGGGGACCCCTATCACAGACTTCTTGCTAGTTGCTGCAGAGTTCCATTCTTATTATGCCACTTTGTACTCCTCACAATGAAATGTCAGAAACCCAAGCTTTTTTTGCAGCATATTGCTTTCCCTCAGTTGACAAAGGCCCAGGTAGCAGATCTCGAGGCCTCCCTCTCCATGGATGAAATTGCTACGGCTGTGGCTTCACTTACCCCTGCCAAGGCCCCTGATCATGATGGTCTACCACTAGACCACTAGAACTCCTGACGCTATACAATCATATTTTTGAATCCATGCAAGAAGCTGTGATTACTGTAATTTTCAAACCGGGCAAAGACCCCCAATACCCCGATTCTTACCATCCAATATCCCTACTGAAAGTGGACTTAAAAAATCTTAGCAAAAGTACTGGCCACTCGCCTCAACCAAATAATTCTCTCACTGCCGCCTCTATATGAATATCCAAGCAAGCCATGATGTAGTTGGTACTAGAGCAGTGGTGGCATTAGATGCTGCTAAGGCTTTCGATTCTGTGGAGTGGGGATACCTATGGGAGTGCTTGAGAGGTTTTGGTCCTAGATTTATTAAGTGGGTAAAATTACTGTACTTCTCTCCAGTGCCACGAGTGGCAGTAAAGTTTTGGATTTCTGATCCTTTTCCCCTTGGGCGTGGAATCCGACAGGGTTGCCCATTGTCCCCACTGCTCTATGCACTTGCTGTGGAACCGTTCGCCATCTCACTTAGAGCACACCCAGATATCCACGGTCTCTGTTCAGGCCCTCTGTGGGCCTGTACGTTGACGACATGATCCTCTATCTAGAAGACACCGGCCCGTCATTACAAGCTGCCTGTCAGACCATCAAGGAATTTGGAACACACTCAGGGCTACGTATTAATAGGAGAAAATCACAAATTCTTCCCCTAGACTCATGTCCACCAATGAGCAGTTTAGCTTCTCTCCCATTAAATGGGCTATCCTCAATCCAATACTTAGGAGTGCAAGTTACTAGAGTGTCCCAAGAATATATCACTTTAAAACATAGAACGCTATTTAACCTCCTTGACGGTATTCCCGAGTGGGGCTTGGGGTATGTTTTCACTGCAAATAGCGGTAACTCCGAGCCACACTTGGGATTGCATCACTGGATCCAAAGCTGGGTTACTTAACTTGTCCCCTGGATCCAGCGATGTCCCCCCGCTGTGTCTGCGGGCTGTGTCCTCCGCCCGATGCCTGTGTGATGTGTGATGCTCCATTCCCTGTTTGCACCATGTCGCACGGGGGCGGAGCCTAGCAGGAAATTTAAAATGTGAAACACAGTACACTGTAATCTGTAAGATTACACTACTGTATCAAATCATTTCACATCCCTTTTGTTCCTAGTGCTTTGTCCAGTGCCCTGCATGCACTTTTATATTATATATACCATTCTTTCTGCCTGGAAACTTGAGAACATCCATGGCATAAAAAAAGCGTCCCTTTACGTCAAAAGCGGTTTTGGATCAGCTAGAAAACAGCGATAGTAAATAGAGTGTTTTTAGAGAATTGAGTGATACTGATTTTTGGGGAAATTTATCATCAGACACTGAAAGCAACAACAGCGACAATTCTGCAACTGAGCAAATTTCAGTGTTTTTGATTTGATTACATTATTGAATACATTTTTTTTATTATTATATTATTATTTTTGATAATTATTAATAGTTATTTATATTATATATATTTTTTTCATATATATTATAATTTATGATTTAGTTATTTCAAACTTTATCATACCCGGGATGTCTACTAGACCCTTGTCTTAAGTGAGTTATTCCTAAGAATTACAGGCCTATTATATAAAACGCCAAATTTCTATACAAAAAAAAAGGACCAATTTGAGACGCAAAAATCTGACATAATCATACTGCCAGGAAGGTTAATACCTCTGGGAAGGTTAATCCACTGGGGTGATGGGGAGAGAAAACCTCACCAAGATGATTCTCCTGCCCAAGTTCTTATATATGCTCTGGCACTCCCCAGTCCTGATCCCTCTAAAAATCTTTAAAACAATTGACAGTATTCTAAACACATTTATTATTATTATTATTATTATACAAAATTTATATAGCGCCGACAGTTTGCGCAGCGCTTTACAATATTATCTGGGGACTTGGAAGGCATAAATTGTCCTGGCACACTCCTAAAAACCCGACCACCTTAGGAGGCGCAGCCTTACCAGACTTTCATTTATACTACATAGCAGCCCAACTTTCTATTTTCTATCACCTTCACAAATCAGATGCACTTAGGTACCAAACGTTAATCTGTAGGAAGCCAAACTGCACTGCACACTCTCCCCTACAGGTGCTCTTCAGAGGCAAGGGACACCAAGGAGCAACCAACACCCGAGACTCCATGCTATTTCACCACAAACGCATATGGGAGATAGCTCTTAATAGAGTCAATGCTGCCCTTGTGGCATAACCCCCAATTACAGGAACTATCCTCTATGCCGGATATTGATCTGTGGGCTTCTAAGGGTGTAATCTACCTACACCAGGTGCTTACTCCCACAGGAGTGAGGTCCTTTCAGTCACTTGAGGAATTTGAGCTCCCCTCCTACATGCTATTTAGGTACCTGCAGCTAATCCAGACCCAATCCTCTGAGAGTTTTCCAGCCCTACAAACCCTTAGTAGACATAATTACAGGAGAAGACCCTACCAAATTAATATCTACATTATATACCATATTGCGTACCCCCTCGGTTAATCGAATTGTTGATAGGACTAGGAACCGCTGGGAAGGTGATGTTGGCCCTCTAGAAGAGTCCATTTGGGGTGAAATATTAGAAAACATGAAGAGGACTTCACCTAGACCAGCCTTTCTCAACCTTTTCAACACAACAGAACCCCTGAAATAACTTTCCAGTCTCAGGGAATCCCTGCTAAAAATGACTATATCTACAACTCATTATACATTAGTGTGATGATCATTGGGAAGAATGCTCCTTACACTTATGGTCATATGGAAGAATTCCCCCCTTACAGATAGCTAAAAGGATCAATTGGTGACAGAAGTAACTTATCTGAGGGGCAGAAATTTCTCATTACTCAAGGAACCCCTACCGACCTCTGGAGGAACCCTAGTATTCCACGGAACCCTGGTTGAGAAACCCTGACCTAGACTATCTGAGTGATTGACACAATTATACATAATACACAGAGCCTACTTAACTCCACTGAGCATTTCTAAATATCGATTAAATTATAGCCCCCTATGTCCTAGATGTGCTGGCCATCCCTGCACCTTTTTTCATCTAATGTGGACCTGTCCAGATATTCAAAATTACAGGGTGCAAATTATCAAGTTTTTGAATGACCACATGGGATCCCCTCTCCAACTAAACCCGAAACCTTGTGTGTTAGGTCTACTGCTGGACATCAACACAGACAAGTCCATCGCTACTTTTCTGTACAAAACTCTTTTTAGTGCTAGGAAGTTGGTGGCCCGTCATTAAATGCAGGCAACTCCCCCGACCTTCCAAGCTTGGATCATAGAAATAAATGTAACCCTGCCATACAAAAAGTAATACACCGTCATAGGGGTTGTCCCGCCAAATACAATAAGGTCTGGGATAGATGATTGGAGCTTTCCGACACCTGCAAAGAATAAATCCCTTCCTTTTCTAAATGAACACAGTGAACACACTCACTCACTCTGTTCATCTATAACTAAGGCACAGTAAACTGTATTTACTATTCTCCAGTTTGTGAATGAACAGGAAGCCACTCAGCACAGAGCACTTCACTGCCCCATGCAGCTGAGGCTGCACAGAAAGGCATGTGTGTTTGAGCTTTAGGGTGCACACCCTAATGCAATAGGTTGTGCACGCCTATGAACCCATATGTACTTCTACCTCCTTCATTTGTTATCTGCAATGTGTGACATTTACCATGCTTATATGCTTTGCATACAAATAAACTTGTTTTTTTTTAATTAAAAAAAAAAACATACAACATAGAGCTACAATGGAATGGTCTAGATCAAAACATATCCATGTGTTAGAATGGTCCAGTCAAAGCCCAGACCTAAATCCAATTGAAAATCTGTTTCAAGACTTTAAAATTGCTGTTCACAAATGCTCTCCATCCAATCTGACAGAGCTTGAGCTATTTTGCAAACAAGAATGACCAAAAAATTCACTCTCTAGATGTGCAAAGCTGGTAGAGACATCCACAAAGACTTGCAGATGTAATTGCAGGGAAAGGTGGTTCTACAAAGTATTGACTTAGGGGGCTGAATACAAATGCACGCCACACTTTTCACATATTTATTTGTAAATAATTTTGAAACCATTTATCATTTTCCTTCCACTTCACAATTATGTGCCACTTTGTGTTGGTCTATCACATAAATCCAAATAAAATACATTTACGGTTTTGGTTGTAACAAGACAAAATGTAGAAAATTTCAAGGGGTATGAATACTTTTTCAAGGAACTGTACTTCACAAAATGAGAGGCATCATGATTTCCAGTACACATGCATCTTATTTTGCTGCTAAGCTGCTTTAGGGTAAGACTAGTGATTGGCAGGGTTCTATAGGCAGTGTTTCTGGTGCAGGCATGTGAACTATACATTTGGCCCTATTTACAACACTAATCAGTGGCCCACTCTCATTTAATGCACAAGTTTACTGACCTCTGTGAATGTGGGCCAGGGCCAGTGTGACAACATGATGCAGACATGAATTCCACGCATTGAAGAAATCCTCCTTCTGCTTCATAACCTGTTGAATAGAACATAAAACGATATTAAAATATACTGCATCATAGGTAAAACGGCCATATAAGCACATTTACAGTCTATCTAAACCCCCACAATGAACTTCTCTTATGTGTTCTCTTTTGGTCTGTTAAATATACAGTTGTATTTTATATCTTTTCACTCTGCTTGAAAAGTGCAAGAATAATACCTGTTGATCCTGCCAAAAATCCTGTGAGCTAATAACTTCCTGTCCCTTTGCTTCTTCTGCACTTTTATCAATTAGCCTTCTTCCCAGTTCTCTCTGTGAACTAAAGAACACCTATGTCCCTTATAGAGAGGGGAGAAGAGAGGGGGAGGTGTTCTGTAGTCACTCCCAGCTCCAGAGTGACAATATGGCTCCTTTTCAGATACTATACAACGTCACCCTAGAACAGGAAGTGTACTACTGGCAGGATCACAGGTGAAAAGAGGGATAAAAAAGCCTTAAAAAATGAATGTAGACATCACATACAACAACCAATAAGTTGCTAAAATTACATTTCTGTTCTTGAGTTTGGATACTCTTTAAGGTTAGTAAATTCAATGGCTTCATTTATTTCATAGGGCTGCATCATCATGCAATGAAAGTATCAGATATTTGCAAGTTTCTGGCTCTGCCATTTCTGTCGTCAAGTCTCAAACAATAAAGGAAAATTTCCCCACAATAGCACAGCAATTGAGTGGACCTTGGAACACAAGTGCCGAAATATTGCTGCCTGAGATGTAAGATGTCACCGGGAGATTCAAAATTCAACTATCAGTTCTGGTAGACTGCTATGCAAAGAGCAATTCAAAGCAAAAAGTGAAAGCATTCAGTGGAGTTCTAATGCTATTTAGTAGACACAGCTACTGTGCTTAAAAGAACACCGCAGAACCTTGTCATGTAAGCAACTACATACTTACCTGCCCATATGCTAAAACCTGTCTTTGTTACACAGCTCCTGGCATCAATCCTATTGGACTTCTTGGGCTAGTCATATAACAGGTCCCCTGTTGACTGCTATGGATCCTTCTGCTGACCCCTAGTCACTCCAGGGCACAATAGTGTCATTAGGAGGAACCACAGAAGCCAGTGGGGAACACGCTCTTCTGCACAACTGGGAGCTCTGCTATAGAACAAAGGTTCTGTAAATTGGCTGAAGGACAAATAGGTGTTATACACAGGGTTATGCAATTTGGATTTGTTAAACTCCCCAACAGGGTCATTTTCTAGACACTCTATCAATGTTCATTCATGCAAAATGCCTATGCAAAAAGTTCTCAGTTTTGCTAAGACATCGTTTGCATCAAGCTTTCTGAGGTAAAGGCAGCAAAAAGGGTGTTCCAACATCACTGCAGGTACATTATATTACCAAAAGTATTG
>BLSH010191437.1:2369562-2392127 GCA_018402905.1 Glandirana rugosa
ATCCTTATTCGATATTAATTAACTTTATGTTGGACGTTTAATTATATATTAAAATTTACAACGGCTATCTAAACGAAATTAAGTGATTTATGGAAACATGATCTTAGTATTAAAATCACTGCGTAAAATTTTATTTTACACGAGACGTAGATGACATTGTGTAAAAAATTTTGACTGTGATTAGTTTCATCTTTTTCCACACTAAAAGACCAAAACAAAAAACAATTACCTAACGCATTTTTTTACGTCTTTCAAACCTCAAATTCACTATGAGAAACTTCCACGGAATTTAAGCAACAAACCGGTTTTCCCATAAACAGCGTCGCACGACCGCGCAATTGTCATTCAAAGCGCAACAGCACTGAAAACTGAAAATTGGTCTGGTAGTAAAGGGTTCTAAGTGCATAGTATTGAAGTGGTTAAGCAATACCCTTTTGGCCAAACAACGAATTTAAGGCACCTTCAAAGAGTATCACTTAAACTCCAAACTTTCTGCATTTTTTTACGCAATCCATTAACAAAAAACAAAACCAGAAAATCACACCTTTTTCTACTTTGATTAGTGTCAGTTTTAAAAAATGTGTTACAGTAGATGCAGAGCACATTTTATTTTAAAATGCGTCACTAAAATTATGATTCTAGTACAAAGGTATTTAGTGAATTAAAGCAAATCTATCGGCAACATTTAAAATTATATATTAATTTGCAGGTTGTATTTCAATTAATTATAGCTTATTCCTATTACTTTGAATAATTTTGAAGTTTGTAAACTTCCCCACAACTTTCTTGCATTCTGTGACACATACTTACTATGCTCTGTGAGTAGGCATTGCTGTGTCACACATTTCACAGAGCCTGCCTTCCTAACTACAGCGCTGCTGGGAGGAGTCGTTTCAGGATGCGGTGTCAGTACAGGAATCACTGCTTGCAAACAGCAAGGTATCATGGGATATGTAGTCCTTGGAAATAAAAGTAAACAGTAGAGGGAAAGCGGCAAAGCATGCCGACAATCCAAGTTGAGGAAAGAGATGCATTTTGAGTTTGTTTAGCAGTTTTGACATAAATCCCAGCTAATGACACACAATTTTGTCATACATGGATTGCAGATGTATATGATTGATTGCAGATACGCTGACTTAATTCTGTGATCATTTTGGAGCCTGTACTTTATTTGAAAAACTATTCTGTTAAGTCTCAATCTCCTCATGTGAGTGAACCTCAATTACTTTCCCTCTGTGATGATACACTTTGTGCATGTTTTGGCACTTCCTTTAAATCCAATAAATTGGGGAAGGAGGTATGCTCTTGTATTGTATCTAGAACAGCCTTTTTCAACCAGGGTTCCCAGGCACCCTGGGGTTCCTTGAGATTTCTTCAGGGGTGCCTTGGCAAAATACCTAAAAATTTATCAAAACTTGTAAACAAGCCAGCAGGTGGATCAATCCTGCATTTTAGTTACACAAAGTCACGGGTTTTCATTATGCACCATTATGACTTTCTAGACACTGGCATCCTAACAACCAAAGACATCATCAGTTAATAAGGAGGATGTCTGTTGACTCCACAGCATCCTTGGTTGATCCTCCTGTGCCCCCCTCCCTCAGAGCTGGGGTGACATGATGGAGAGAAATTGAGGGAGAAGAGAAACATTGGAATACTAGTCAGTACCAGTGTGCAAAAGTGTATTTGCTTTGGATGAATAAATCACCTGTAACGTTGGGCGTCATACATGTGTGGATGTTGCTGCATTATAAGCTATTAGAATAGTTTTTCACATTTTAGAATTGGGTGCCTCGAGACTGTCCATAATTTTAAAGGGTGCCTTGAGATTGTCCACAATTTTAAAGGGTGCCTTTACTGAAAAAAGGTTGAGAAACACTGATCTAGAATAGATCTAATGGTAACATCTGAAATGATCATCTAGATTTCACTCGAAAACTACTTGTAAAATGTGGTAGAAATATTTAGTATTCACTCAAAGTTTTTTTTCCACTTTATTTTCACCTTTTATTCTTAGTATATTTACTAGTCCTAGGTAGTCATGTGCTGAGCCAGCATGGGTTATTCACATCTCAGGAGGCTTCAAGATAAATGTGTTTCCATGCAAGTACTGCAAGTTGCCCCCTACGTTTTCTACATTACATCATGCACAGAGAAAAAAAACCAGGTCCCTTTTTCATGGGCAAAGGAGACAGAAGAACAGGAGTTAATTTACTAAAGGCTAATATACTGTTCACTTTGCAAGGAAATTTGCCCCAGGGCTAAGTACATGTGGTGAAGTTTCACTTTTCAAAGATTACCTAACTAAAATTACAAAAACAACATTTTTGCTTGCACATAATTGGATGATGGACATCAGCAGAGCTTCCCCTTATTTACTAAGTTTGCCATGTGCAACTTCCTTTGCAAAGTGAACAGTCTTTTTGCCCCAACCCTAGTGGTGTGTATCAAAATATTGTAACCACTTAAGCCTCGTAAGCACGAGCGGATGGTTGGTCAACTGAACGTCCAACTTTTGTCCAAATTGGGCGACGGCGGTTTGGTCTAGCGTACTGCCATGAGTCAAGTAATTGGCCAACAAAGCCGAACGTAGTGACGTGTTACGAGCGTATAACGAGGAAGTTCAGGTTAATGTGATTTGCGAATTACGAACACAGGTTACACGACCGAACACTTCCTGGATTCCGAGCATGCGTGTTTGCACTTCCAACTTTTTGTTGGTCAACATCTGTACACACGAGCCTACAATCAGCCAATGCCTTGTCGGCCAACACAAGTTTTCTAGTCTCGTTGTCCAACTTCTGTTGGATGACACTTGGAAATCGGCTTTAGAATCGTGCGTACACACGATCGGATTATCGGCCAACAGATTGTTGGATGACCGTTGTTGGCCAACAATCGCCTTTAGGCAGCCCATGTATGGAGCAAATTCCATTCTTGCAGGAAATAAATTTGCTTGATTCCCCCATCAACAAAGACAGTGTTGATAGGGAAAATCCTCCCACAGAGCCATAGAATTCCCCCAGCTGAGGTTTACGCCACCCCTGCTGGGAGAAGCCATTGAATCATTGAATATTGCTAGTGGCTATAATCGCATGCCCAAACATGGTTTGCATCTTGGCCAGTTCAGGAGATTTGAACCGTCTATGGCCGGCCTTAGACACAATGTCACTGAAACACTACTCAATTGCTGTTCATGATTCCTTAAATGGTGACACTATGAAAGGAAATAATTGGGTATGGTTAGCCATATGCTATTCACATAACAATAAGGTTTGCTTACAATTTGATCTGTCAGAACAACATTTACCAACAATTGCGAAGTATAGGGTCTATCTGACTGAACTGGTCAAAAAGTAACTCCACTTTTGTTGAAAAAAAAAAACATTCCCCTCTAGGTGATATATGTACATTACAAGGATTTTAACCACTTCAGCCCCGGAAGAATTTCCCAGGTTAGGATCAGAGCACTTTTTGCGATTCGGCACTGCGACGCTTTAACTGACAATTGCGTGGTCGTGCGACGTTGTACCCAAACGAAATTTGCGTCCTTTTTTTCCCACAAATAGAGCTTTCTTTTGGTGGTATTTGATCGCCTCTGCGTCATTTTTGATCGCCGCTATAAACAAAAGAAGAGCGACCATTTTGCAAAAAAAAACAAATTTCTTACTTTTTGCTAAAATACAAATCCAAAAAAAATTTTAAAAAAACATTTTTTTTCATCGGTTTTGGCCGATTTATATTCTTCCTCATATTTGTGATAAAAAAAATCACAACCGGCGTTTATTGATTGGTTTGCGCAAAAGTGGTCGTGTTTACGGATGGTGAGAATTCATTTCTGGGGTTTTAATTTTTTTTTATTTTTTTACTAGTAATGGCGGCGATCTGCGATTTTTAGCGGTACTGCGATATTGCAGTGGACATGTTGGACATTTTTGACACTTTTTTGGGACCAATGACATTTATACAGCGATCAGAAATGTAAATGTCCACTGATTACTGTATAAATGTCATTGGCAGGGAAGGAGTTAACCTGCAGGGGGAGATCTAGGGGTTAACTATGTTCCCTGGGTGTGTTCTAACTGTGGGGGGGTTGGGCTACCATGGGCATGAGAGATCTAACTGATCCCAGTGACAGGGATCAGTAGATCACCCACGCCCCCACTAACAGAGCGGGGAACCGCCGTGTTTACATCGGTGGTTCCCCATTCTTTGCCTGCGGCCGCTCATCGCGGCTCGCCGGCGGACATCGGGTCCGCCCCAGCCACGGGCACACTCCTCAGGAGTGCGGCGGGTGCGCGCGCGGCCCCTGGCGGGCTCTCGCAGATCACCGCTTTTTTGCGGTGATTCGTGCCCAGCGTCCACACTGCTGCCGTAAATAAACGGTGGGTGGTGTGCAACTGGTTAACAAACTTTGTTGCAGATTCCTACCTTTTGTTATTCTTAAGAACTCCCTGTGTCCATGTCCATGTGGTTTGTGTCGATATGGTAAATTAATCTAATGGGAGTGGTTTCTTCATTAACCAGCTGCTGCAGCTGCAGGGCTCTAATGAGAGAAAATGCAGGGTCTGCATCTCTTTAGCCGTGATTTCCTATTGAGAGTATCTCACCAAAAATTACATTTTTGTTGCAGGGGATGCCTGACATCTGACTTGTATCTTAGTGCAGACTTCTGGGAATATTGGTGAGCCAATCACACAAACAGGAAATTATGTTTCTGGGGGGCGTTTTGTATACATTCTGTGTACAAAACACCTCCAGGTAGCCATATTGCATTGCATTTTACATAAAATGACATAGCTGCAGATTGAAAAGGAAAGGTCATTTTTAATAACATTCAATTACAATATGACTTGTGTCGCAAGCTGTTAGCGCATTTTGCTGATCTCACTGATCAAATTGTATCTGTGCTAGGCCAACCACTAAATGCTGCTTAGACATTTGCTATGGTAAGCTAAAGAAGAATTCGAATTTCCTGTTTGCAGCTTTGCTAACATATGGCTACATGACATCTAAAACATGTCTGAGATTTCAAGCCTCTTTTCTTATCCTTTGAAATCTCTGCTGAGAATCCGCAAAAAAGATGCAGTGTAACAATTCACCTTGTAAGTGGAACAAATCCTCAGGTGACTGTTTCACTGACCTGAAATGATCCTTTAGAGATACCTACTGTACTCTGGTTAAATATTTCCACAATACAGTGTAGGATTATGACAATGGTAAGCTTCAAACAACCACATCTATTAGCAGAGGGCTTTGTTTCTGTGTTATATATCAAAACATGCAAAGAAATTCCATGTCTGTTTTCTGATTTATTTGATCACATGCATAACATTAGCAGTCAGGCCAAGAGGAAACACAGACCTACTAAAAATCAATATCTCCGGCCTAGAAGACAATTTCAGATACCTCCATCTAGACCAGTATAGAAGTATCTATAGTTTATTGGCTAGTCTGCCACTTACTATAGTTGCTTAGTATAAATGTGGAAGACCAGAGCAATTAGATAAAACTTGCAAATATTGGGAAAGCATACCAGGTTCATGTCAGGACTGCATAGTGTCCTTGGTTGGAACCAAACCCACAACCACAAAACAAAAGTACTTAACACATATTCAATGTTTTCCACGAAATTCTGTTCTTAAAGTGGACTTTGCATTACAATGTGCAGTACTAGAGTGCATTCTCACAGCATTTGGAATATTCAGCTTCACCAGGAGGCAGCACTATGGTTGAGTGGTCACCGGCACCAAAAAGAAAGCACTTAGAAGTTGGGGTCTTTGGTAAGTTTATTATTTTTTACATTTTTGCTGTAATGATTTGGTTGTTTTTGCCTTGTTTTTTTAAATGTATTTAGGGGTGGGTGGGGCTCAGTAATGAGTGAAACATATTAGTCTGGTAGATTAAGATGAACCCTGGACTGTCTCTTGTTTCTATCTTTCACTAATTGCTTACTGGGCACATATACCCCCTTCCCGTCCAGGCCAATTTTCAGCTGTCAGCGCTGTCACTTTTTGAATGACAATTGCGCGGTCATGCTACGCTGTACCCACATGAAATTTTTAACTTTTTTCACACAAATATAGCGTTCTTTTGGTGGTATTTAATCACAGCTGGGGTTTTTATTTTTTGCTAAACAAACAAAAAAATAACAGTTTTCATAGTTTGTTTTAAAATTTTGCAAACAGGTAATTTTTCTCCTTTATTGATGTGCGCTGATGAGGCTGCACTGAAGGGCACTGGTAGGTGGCACTGATAGGCAACACTGATAGGTGGCACTGATTGGCAGCACTGATAGGTGGCACTGGTAGGTGGCACTGGTTAGCAGTACTGATGGGCACTGGTTAGCAGCACTGATGGGCACTGGTAGGTGGCACTGGTTAGCAGCACTGATGGGCACTGGTAGGTGGCACTGGTTAGCAGCACTGATGGGCACTGGTAGGTGGCACCGGTGGGCACTGGTAGGTGGCACTGATGGACACTGGTTAACAGCACTTGTGTATACTGAGTGGGACAGATGTCCCTCTTAAAGAAGCCAGCAATTGGCTTTATCTTTTTCTCCTCACGTTGTCAGTGTCAGAAAAACAAAAAGCTGATTACCGGCTTTTATTTACATCATGTGATCAGCTGTCATTGGTGGTAAAGGGCTGGGAATCAGCCCTTTACTCCAATCTGTGATCAGCTGAGTCCCAAGGACTAGGTGATTACAGAGCACGCTGTCCACACACTGTGAGCACAGGAGGATGTATACTGAGGCCCTCCTGGCAATCTAAGCCTGCACTGTAGCAGTCTTTCGGCTATAGCATGGGCGTGAAGTGGTTAAACACCTATGTAAGCACACACACACATTCCCCTTAAAATATTAAAATGATTCTGAAAACAAAAATTAACAATTATAAAGAACAAATAAACAAAAACAAAAAAACATCATAGTCAGTAACCAGATGCACAGCCTTTAGCTACATTAACTGACTATACACTTGCTGTGGGTGTCAACAAAGGTTTCACATTGATGCAGACTCCTTCATTCAGATCACTTACTCAATGAAAAGTGTATGTTTTCTAGCACTATAGAACTTGCCAATATCTCAGTTGGATTGAGGTCAGGATTTTGACTAGGCCTTTCCATTACTTATCTTGCTGCTCAGGTCAGCTGTGCTTCAGACTCAGTTCCAGAGCTGACAGGCATTTTCTGATATGACGAGGAAATAATTGCTTCTCCAATAAAAATCTAAAAGCACAGAAGTACTGTGGAAACAAAGTCTTACAAACATCACACCATCACCATGCTCAAAATGTATCTAAGCTCAAAAACAAAAATGTTATCCATTGCAGCTTATCAGTACCTAGATGTGGTGACTGCATTATTTTCTTTCTTTCAACTTTACTTCCTTTATTTTTATCTGGTAGTCCTGCCAGTAAAGCAAATCTTCTTGTAGAGTGACAACGCTCACTCACTAAACTGTATCTATGGTGGGACAGAGCTGTCATAGTAGGATAGGACTTCAAACAACTTTTCCTCTTTTCCATAAGGCCTCATACACACGGACGTTTCTTAAAAAATAAACAAAACGTCGGGCCCGACGTCAAGGAAAAAAAAAATTTGCGTTTTTCGGCGGTATGCATAGGCGTTAGTGAGTGTCAGCGTCAATAGGTGTTTTTTTAAAAAAATTACCCCTTGCTATTTTTCAACCTAAATACGTTGGCGTCAAAAAACGCCGGTACAATATTAGTTGGCGTTTGTTGGCGTTTTGCGACGTCGGCGTCAAAAAATGCCAAAACGTTACAGCCTCAGAACGCGCTTTCAGCACACTAACGCCGACACCATCTACAGCTCAAAAACATCTGCGTTTTTATGGGGCCGTTGACTAACATGGAGAGCTGCAAAAAACGCCAGAAAACGCCGGCGCCAAAAAACGTCCGTGTGTATGAGGCCTAACCAAGCGGGGATAGGCGTTGTAGTCCTCCTAGAAACCTGAGAACAATGTAACTGACAATAGCCAGCATAGGCAGATAGCACAAGAACTTATCAGCTGACAAGATTTTTTGCAGAATCAACAGGTATTTTTTGCACATATAGAAATAGATATAAGAAAACTCTTTCAATGGTATATTTAACAGACTAAGGGCCGGTTCACACTGAGGCGATCCTAGGCGATTTGCGATCCGACTTGTGTCGCCCCAATTCGCCTCAAATCGCCTGACATCAGAAATCCCATTGGAATGAATGGAGCCGTCTTAATATGCGCTACTCAAGTCCAAAGCGGTTCCAAAAAAGGTTCCTGTACTATTTTCAAGCGGCTTCTAGGCGAATTGAGCCCATAGAAGTCAATGGAAGTTCGCTTTCAAGTCGGATCCCAGTCTATGAAGAAGCGACTTTCCAGGAAGAAAAACATAATTTTGCCAGAAGACACACCTCTCATGTCCCAGGTACTCGTGTTGAAATTGCCTAGAATCGCCTGATATCGCTTCGCAATCGCGCCGCTTCGCTTTGCAATCGCTTCGCAATCGCGCCGCTTCGCCTTTTCAAATCGCCTAGCAAATTCGCCCCGAAGTCGGATCGCCTCAGTGTGAACCGGCCCTAAAAGTGACCTAACAGGAGAAGTTTGTTGTTGGGGTTTACAAACCATTTGACTGTTGCTTAATCGTTTGTAGGAGATTGCCTAAAAAGTTTTGATGATTCATAAGGTACATTTGTTTTTGAAATCTTGAAAGACCTTCAAATGTTTTTTGAAGAATTTTAGAAGGGCTTTCATTTTCTTTCTTAGTAAGTAGTTCCCATATTACTAGCTATTGGAAGGCAACAAGGTTTAACATCATGATTCTGGAGCGTCACTGTCTGGTCGATAGGCCATCGGGCCTAAATTTGAATTTACAAATGGTTTAGTATCATAATTCTGAAGTTTTACTGCCTGGTAGAGGAAGCCATCTGGCTTAGTTGGAATTCACAAGTTGACCCAGCGGGTTGTTGGTAATAAGAAGTCATGAATGAAGAGCCATATCCTACCAGGATGCATCCATGCGCCTCCTGATGTGAGGTATAGGGATAGAGAAAGCCAGATGAGACCTCCTGGGAAGGCGCGAATTAACATTTCCTGAATTCCAATACATCAGAAGACCACCTGACACTGGAGAATGAACAGGTCAAATGTCATCGATACATGGACATATACTGCCTCCAGTGGACACTACGAGCATGTGCCCTAGGGGACGAATTGAAGAAAGGAAGTCTGCCACCATTGGTTAGAATCCTATATAGACTGGCATATGGGTGTGTGTGGGTGGGTGGGTGTGTGTGGGTGGGTGGGTGGGTGATTGGGTGTCTGAGTGCAGTTTAAGAAGTAATGATCAGCTAAAAAAAATTCTCTTACCCATTCAAGCCCAGCCAGGATAACATCTCTCGAGGAAGGACCTTACGCAAAGTATCATTTTTGTATAGTATGCTATGTAATCTTTTCCCTTAGTGTTTTGATGTTAGTATTTCTACTTTCTTTATAATAAATGAGACCCTTGCTTTATTAAAGCAGTGTGAGTATTTATATAGCTAACCTTATTACTGTACTATCATCGTTACTGTTATCAAAGTTTTAGTAGGTCAACGAATTATAGAAATAGACAATTAATATATATGTAAAATACATTTGGGGAACCCATAACCACCCCAACCACCCCATTTTTATTTCACTAGCATTCAGAAATGTTGTACAAAATCTTTCTTAGGCTCCAATCACACCGAAGCATAGCGATTTACTGGTGTTTATCTGGCATTTTTAAGCCTTCTTGCAGCTTTCTACAAGCATTTTTAAAGCATTTTAGAAGCGTATTACAAACGCATTACAGCTTCAAGCTTTTTGTTTAGCCAGTAGAAAGCAATAGGAGGAGGAGAGGGAGAGGAAATTAGGGGTGGAGAGCTACTGTTTGAGCAAAAAATGACTAACAAAACATTCGTAGCAGGGGTCCAGTGTGTCCTGGTTCACCGTTTCAGGTCCAATTACAGCACAAATTTTTGGCTGAATTCAGACCTGCAATGGACCCAAAAGACTCACGAGGCTCCTGTGCAAATTTGCACCGCTGCCGCAGCGGAGATATGTGAACCGCCTCCAATCTTCTGCTATTGCGAATTAGATGAGGGGAGACCCCGCATCCAATTCTCAGTAGTGTGGACCCAGCGTTAAGCATAAAATCGCTCAGCTGTGAACGAGGCCTTAAAGAGGAATTTCATTCATATATTCTTTTTTTTTTTTTTTCAAGGCACCCGATCTGCTAGTCTAAATGACATTCTGTAAAGGCATGTTGTAATAAAAACAGCTGTTCTAACCTTTGTTTTATCATTGCAGAGCACATCAATCTTCATTGTGGGCATGCGAAGAACTGTTTTCTGGGATAGGGTGCTGCTGGCTACCCAGCATGCACCTCCGAAACTTGTGCATGCGCATTACACACTGGGCATAGCGCAGGGATTGTTTCTGGTTGCCCACTGACTCCTGGGAATGATAACACACATCTCCCAGGAGCGCAGGAAATTACATACATCGTCGTGGCCGAAGGAGGAAGAAAAAACAAAAGACCATAGCAACAAGGTACATAGCCCAATGAAAAAAAATGCCAAATGTTGTTCATGGTGTAAGACTGTAGCCATTGCAGCAAAGTAGAAATTATGTGTGGAACTCCGCTTTAAACTTGCATTTGAGCACTTGAGGTGGGTCAACAAAGGCCAGCAACTATTTATCCCTTGCTGGTAGAAAGATCCTTACTTGTCATTAGATTAGCCATTGTTTCAAATGTTGTCTTTATGATGTGCTTTGTAGCTTCGCCCAGAAAGGTAAGGGACTTTCTTGAGTTTGGTACAATTTATTTCTATGTATTTCTGTTCTAGCCTAAAGTGGTATTAACCACTTCAGCCCCGGAAGGATTTCCCACTTTAGGACCAGAGCCCTTTTTGCGATTCGGCACTGCGTCGCTTTAACTGACAATTGCGCGGTCGTGCGACGTTGTACCCAAACGAAATTTGCGTCCTTTTTTTCCCACAAATAGAGCTTTCTATTGGTGGTATTTGATCACCGCTGCGTCATTTCTGATCGCCGCTATAAACAAAAGAAGAGCGACAATTTTGCAAAAAAACCCAAATTTCTTTTTGCTAAAATCCAAATCCAAAAAAGAAATATAAAAAAACATTTTTTTCTATCGGGTTTGTTCGATTTATATTCTTCCTCATATTTTTGGTAAAAAAAAAAAATCGCAATCGGCGTTTATTGATTGGTTTGCGCAAAAGTTGCCGCGTTTACGGATGATGAGAATTCATTTATTTTTAACTAGTAATGGCGGCGATCTGCGATTTTTAGCGGTACTGCGATATTTCAGCGGACATGTCGGACCATTTTGACACTTTTTTGGGACCATTGGCATTTATACAGTGATCAGTGCTATAAAAATGCACTGATTACTGTGTAATTGCCATTGGCAGTGAAGGGGTTAACCTGCAGGGGGTGCTCTAAGGGTTAACTGTGTTCCCTGGGCGTGTTCTAACTGTGTGTGGGCTGCCCTGGCTGGGGAAAGGGAATGATCACAGCTTTCACTTACAGGAAGGCTGTGATCATCGCCTTTCCCCCTTCAACAGAACGGAGGTCCGTGTTTACACACACGGACCTCCGTTCTTTCCGTGCGGGGGAGCCATCGCGGGTAGCGGGCGGCGATCGAGTCTGCCCTACCTGCTCCCTGGCTCTCCCGAACACAGTGAGCGTGCGAGCGCGCCCCCGGCGGCGCGCGCGCGCTCACAATGCTAGTTATCGCGTCCGCCGTCCTGTGACGGCGGTTCGCGATAATGAACCACCTTGTCGCGCTGCAGCGGGCGGTCGGCAAGTGGTTAATCCCCAAACCAAAAACATAATTTATTAGAGCTTTCCAATCATTAGATGTGGGGGCTGCATTAGGTTTCTTTTTTAGTACTTTTCCCCTCTGGTGATCCTGGCTAGTAACACACGTCCTGTATTAGAGTGCCCCCACTCTGGATGAAGGAGCACAGGGGCACTTTTGGACAGCAGCATTGTCAGTCTGGGGCAAGGGGAGTGTTAGATGTTCTAGCAGATTTAGATACACTAACAAACTGAAGACAAATTCCAACTCACACTGCAGTTACACAAGCAGTTACAGGAAACAGTTACTGACTTTGTGATAAAGGTTTTACAGGAATAATTAAAAGCCGATCATTGTTAGCACCCCTATCAGTGGTAAATGTTTTGCCTCCACCCTCTAACTGCTATATTTTCAAAACAGACTTGATCACCAAATGAAAATAAAGGAAAGAAAGCCTAAAAATGAAAACTAATGCAGCCATCATATCTAAGAATAGGTAAGCTGCAATTTAATAAATGTTTGCTTTTGGGTTCAATACCCTTTTAAATTTGGCTTCAACTTTTAATTATCTTGATATTATATTGAACTTGTTTGCCTATGTTTTGGCACAAATAATCCCTTAATCCCTTAATTGTAAGGGCTCATGCACACTGTAGCTGATAAACGACCGTTTTTGGTTGTTTGGGCGTTTTTTTTTTTAACAGCCCAAAAACGCCACTTTATATTATCCTGTGTCTATGCACACATGGACGTTAATTGTAGTTTAACAGCAGTGGCGTTTTTGGGCTGTTATGGAGGCTTATAATTTATATTTATATAATTTCATATTTATGGGTATTACTTTTCAAAGGTATAACTGCACAATATTATCTTATACATCAATAAAATAAAAAATATGCCAAGATCATATTTTCTTTTATGAGGATCTGTGAAAAATGCTGTGCATCCATCCTGCTCAGCTCTAAAAATATGTTCTAGGGTTAGCCACATGAGCCACATAGGATAGCACATTGATTAAACATGTAATTAAAATACATATTAAGGATTTTTAGGATAATGCTGTGTACAGGTGTACAACAAAATGTGTTACATAAAACAATGTTTGAATATCAAACATGTGTTTACACCAGAACAGACAGACTGATATGCTAAGTCATTAAAAGGTTACTTATTAGGTAACATACGCAGACCTGGCATTGCTATTAGGAATTCTTACTCAATCCTATTTTGCACAATGAAGAGGTTATTTGTTTACCTTGTGGTAGAGTCTGGCAGCTAACCCACGCTGTAGCACCCTCTCCCGAAAATTGACGGCTTTCAAGAAGAACACCAAGCTGCTGATCTTATCTGAACTGAATGCCAAGAAGCTATGAGGGAAAAAGTACACAAGACCATGCATAAATTTACATGAACTATAAGTCAATGCATTTATATTAATTAATAAATACACTTCCCTGTGCCACCTTTAGGGCTCTGCAATCAAAATGACTACTAATTGAAATACTTACTTCTTTTACCAACAAACCAAATTCATAATTGCTCAAAAGTGTGACGGGAGTCACTTTGGGCGGGGGGCGTGGAACCCAGCTTACCTTAGAGAGGTCAGGAAATGCCTCTTTCAGCTCCCCAGGCCCCACTTATGTGTAAGTCACCCTGTGTCTATTAGGGGCACAGGGTGACCGAGATGCCCAGTCTGGTCTTCTCTAACCAGACTCACAGTACAACCACACTGGACTCAGCATTTAGTTTTATCCCTGTTATCCTGGGCCTTTTATGTGTGGTTGAGATGAAAGTTGGAGAAGCTTCTTCACTTGGGACAGTAATATATATCAACAATATTGTGACAGTACCAGTCTCATTTAATAGCTGTCCCAACTCCATTTCCTTTACTGGGATACCGGCCCCTGAACCAACCAGGTTGTCTATGTTTTCAATACTGACATTGGACATAACATTGCTGTCACTGGCCATACAGCATTTAATTTCTCAGATATAAAGTGTGACTGCCGTACCATGTTCCTAAGGTACCAGGCAGCCACACTACTCTCAGCCGGGCCTTTGGGGTTAATGCTACCCCACCCTCTTTACTGTTTGTATTATGCATGTTGCAAGCATGAAGACCAGAGATAGAATAAGAAGGGGGAGAGTTTCTTCAAATGTCCTTCCCACTGATGAAGTTGGATGCGTGCCCAGTTTTTCTTTATACGATTTGTTGAAATATTTGAATGTACCTGTGCCATGTACTGGATGTACAGTTTACCCCGCCCTGCGTCTCTATGCAAACAAGGAGGGGGGATTGTCCCCAGGGGTATATACACTTGTGTCTGTTCTTCAATAAAAATCTTATGTTTCTTACCACCCTACACTTTGTTATGGCTAGTTACTGGGTGGGTTGGGAGCATATAATCACTGGGTTACAGGGTCTCTAAAGCAAGGCAGCAGTAACGGCGGATCCACTCAGCCTGAGTACTGGCATCCATCACAAAAAGTATGCCTGTTTTTTCTTGCTCACAGTGAAGAATTAAGTGGTAGAAAAGACTTCTTATTTTCAAAAGTGATACAGTAACAGTAGCTAATGTTATTTCTATAAACTTAAACTTCAACAAAAATGTTATAAGGGTTTAAGTGGATGTAAACCCACCACCCAGTATTCTACATTAATATCATTATTGTAAAGTTTTTATATCAAGTAGCCTCCTTAGTGACATCTTACCTTCCAGATGTCACCCCCTTTAGAGCACGGAGCCCCGCAAAACTCAGATTTCCATGGCTGTATCAATTCTGCGGCGCCTGGTGGGCAGAGCCGTGACCTCACTAGGCTCCCTCCCACCGCTACACTCCCCTCGGGCTTGCAGCATGCACAGTGGACACAGAGCGCGTTCTGATCAGCAGCAGAGCGCGTTCACGGTCTGCTCATGTGCACAAGCTACAGTGGAGTGGAGAGTTACGGGGTTATGAACAAAACAAAACAGGGGTTCAAACATCACAGCTTATCTAATCACTTTAGAATACATCATAACCGAAACCCCAGCTTACTCAAGTTCAGTGGAATTGACCGTGTGGAATCTAATTGGAGGGGGGCAACCTCAAGAGGGTAGTCTCCCAGAATGAAACCTTTTAGATCCATCATTTGCATATGATGGTCCCTTTGGGGTTATACATTGAGCTGGATTTAAACTGTTTTTTTTTTCCAACTGGTAGTTTTGTATACTCTATTGTTGCACCTTAAATCTCCATTTTTAAGCCAATTTCAATTGTTAATCTACATTTTTATTTAATTTTATATTTTTTTTATATTTTTTTAAATATAATTGTTTCGATATTTTTCTATATAATTTTTTCTATTTTTTATTTTTTTTAATTTTCATATTTTTTTTACACTTTTTATTTATTTTTGCAATTTTTAATTTTTATTCAATTTCGTTTTGTATACGCTGTTATTTTTAGCATCATAGTATCAATCTATTATAGACTTGAGGCAATAATAAAATGTTTTTATAAATTTGTACAACCAGAAGTGACACCCCGGAGACAAGACTCTAAATAATTGTTTGTAAAGGGGACACCCATTTAGATGGGTCATTTTCGCTGATGGGTTGTCCATTAGCCAATAATATTACATCCATGGGAGGGAGGCGCTTCCCTTTGGGTATATAGAGACTATGGGAACCCGGAAATGATGTCCGTTGATGACGTCTACAGGAAGGCGAAACGCGTTGACGTAATTTCCGGTACGAAGTTCGGTGAACGTCACTTCCAGTTTACTGTGGAACGCACGCTGACCAGCGGCATTCGTTTTGTTGTATACCTATGCGAGTTTTTATCTACTACTTTTTAAGTACAATTATTTTAGCGCAATAAACCATATATTAGACAATACTTTACTCTTGTGGTTCCCTCTTCTCTCTGCATCCTAATACCTGACGAGATATATTGGAATTCGTGTGTATTAGAAAACCTCAGACTTGCCAGAAAAGAGCATTTGATCATATAAAGCTTGACCAGACCCCCAGACTGAAAACCTGATGGACATGGTCATTTGGTGAGTAGGGACGCATAAGGGGGGGTGATGCCCCACACGTTTGAAGCACACAAACACTTAGGAAGATTTCAGCACTTTTTCAAGCACAAGAGCACTTTTATCTTTTATTGGACTATATTGGCACTATATTCACTTCCTATTCTGTGGGGTGTATATAATCATAATTATATTATTGTACTTTTGTTTATGCAAGCACTATTCATTTGTTTACATACAATCAGGTGATTTATCACTTTGTGCATAGCTGCTTCATCTAGTTATATACTACCTTTATTATTTTTTCTTCCGAAGCGCAAAGGGTTTTCTTCATTTTACTCACCAGAGGAGACACTGTGACAGGCTGAGAGAGGAGAAGTGAGATTGAATCCTATTTTAGGCAGAGCAAACATGGTGAGGCACTTTATGACAACCTTGCAAGTCTTTAATATAGCAATTATTATTATTATTATTATTATTATTTTTTAATACTGGGAGAGCTGGAGAAGAAAGGGGGGGGGGGGGGGTGTGAGGTTGTGAATGCTTGTGCATTGACATAAGAATATCACCTGTCTGTCACACAGCACTGGGAGGAACTCATTTTTTTATTCTTAGTAGAAAAGATAAGGGAATTACCCATTGTTGGATTAACTCTTCGTGACAAAACTGGGCACAGATGACATTACACACTCTCCTGTACAAGCTAGAAGGTTTAGTAAAAATGTTTTTTTCAGGTTTACATCCACTTTAACTTTAAATTAATTTCAGAAGCGAAAGTCCACACACCTGTTTATGGGTGTCCCCTTAGCTAACCAAGTTCTAAGGAGACACCTGTGTGTGCTCCATCCTTGAGCCACACTGCGCACATAGATAGCCACAAACAGCGGCACCAAGCCATGCCTCTGCACCCACCTCTTAACAGTTTGACTAATGGTAGCTGGAGCCTATTTCCCTGCTGCCCTCAGCTTCTGCTGAGCATCCAAGCAATTCGGGGAGCAGAACTGACTCATCCTAGTCCTTGCGGCCATGACATGGACAAAGTGGTCCACAAATATGGTTTGGGGGCAACATCACCTTTCTATGATCACTGCACTTATGTTCATTGCGTCACTAGGGGGGGTGACATACCAATACCATGTGTGGTGACTGCATTTGCACTTGAATGTAATGTACTATGCAATTATGTGTACCTCCGTATCTCTGAAGTTAGCCCCTTTTTCTTTGTACTGTTTAGAACTGTTTTTTGTACTGTACTTTTTAGTACTATTTGTACTGTTTTTCAATAAAAATGTATGGAAACAGAAAACAATATTAGTTTAAAAACTTACAAATATTAACAAAAAATAAATATTTTAGCCAAAGCATTACAGTTTCACACCTAGTACCAACAAGACTCACAGGGAAATGTATAAATGCAGTTGCCCTGTAATTCAAAATGTTGCACCATGCAAATGTGTTCAAATAATTTGCACTTCATATTCTACCTTTTGCAGTTGAACATTTGCTAGTGCCATGCCACTTTCTGTTTTGTGAATGCCTGCAACTAACAACCAATCTGCAAACGTTTGTCCATTTTTTTCATATTTGTTATGAATCAGATTGTGGCAGAATACAGGAATATGTTTAATTACTAAGAATTGTTGTGAACCACTTTTTAAACAGAGACCAAGATGGCAAATCTCAGCCGAATAATCCACACTTTTGATCAAAGAACAGTCTTTGCAAATCTGCTATACTTTTGCATAATCCAACAAAACATGTTAAGCAATATGACAAAATATTATATTTTTTTCAAAATATTAGTAAACCCATTCTGTTAAGTTTCCCCCATATTATTCATTGTAAACTAGTCAAATAGTTGCTCTGAGTAGATTGCTTCCTACCTACTTCCATTCTGAGCAATCGGTCCTGGTTTGATTAATGACGTCATTTGCGCATGCACATTTAGTGGGAGCACAACACAGGAGACAGCAGCAGGTCAGCTCAGATTGGAGGAATGTGGTTGTCATGGTAGTCCCGCAACCAAAGCCAGGCTTGGATCAATAAGAACTGCCCATGTGTCGAGATTATGGCCATGGAGAGGGAGTAAGGGCGAAAGCTATAATGGTATTGGACGCGGAATAAGGCTGCGGCTGCAACCAAGACGAAGCTTTTATAAAAAACATTGTTTATTCAAGTAAGAGACGTTATATATGCTTTGACATGGCGGTGAAACGATTCACAATAACTAATTACACTGAATTATAGGAACGAAGTATCAGAGTTTACTACCGCTTTAAATCTAATTACAGGCACTTATATAGCGGCGATACGTTACATAGCACTTTACGGTGTCAGCCGGGGTTTGGAGCGCGGTGAGGTTCTGGGAACGGACCATATTATCCTCCAGATACATCCCCCTACACAGCTCACCCACAAGACTATACCATCTGTCCATCGCTGATCACATCTGGATATCCCTAAATGTAAGAGGACAAGCAGCCATTCATCCCCACAGGTAAGTGCGTGGAGATTAACCAAGGACCAATACAACTGGTAAAAGAGGACTATTCCCTCATGGTCTTACCACCCACCTGGCACACCACAGGATAACACATACGCCAGACTTTTTCATAGGGCTCTGAGGAAGAGGAAAACCCTCAAAACGCGCCAGCCTGCCGCAACGCCCGTCACCCCTATGGGATGCGGGTATCATTATATGGACATTTTGAGAGGAATGATATGATGTGATTTTAATTATTTTACCACATGTGAAAACGTTACCTACTTATCTTATCAAGGATAATACACCAGGTCATCCGCCTTCTATTTCTTTCTCCATGACATAGCACTTTACATCTATTTTACATTCACATCAGCCACTGCCTTAAAGAGCTTGCAAATTAAGGTCCTTACCTCACATGCATACATACACATTGTAGGGTTAGTTTAGTCAGGAGCCAATTAATCTGTCTTTGGAATGTGGATGGAAAGCCACACAGGCACAGGAAGAACATGCAAATTTCATTAGGCCACTGTGCTGCCCATATTTAATACAACATTACAGAATAATTCTAGGCATTGGTACGTTATACACAGTTATATTAGTCTAGCTTGGACCAATGTAACAAATACAGTATTTTATCATCACTGGCCAATGCCCCTAGAAGTTGTAAATCATGGAAGTAGACATCACTTCTTCAGTAATCTCCACTGGCTTGCAGGTCCTGCGAAATGGTAAATTATTGAGCTAAATGTAAGAAATAGAATTAGACCTGTAGTATATTCTAAAAAAGCGTGCATATAATATAGAGAAATATAAAGTGACCACACAATGCAACAATCTTTATCAAAAGTAATAGGCCCCTTTCACACGGGTGGCTGTTCTGCTTCTGTTAAAAGCATGTTTTTTTATTTTGAGATTCCAAGACTCCAGGCACAGCGATCACTTGCAGTTGTACATTGCGATTAGCTGGGTTTACATGCAGCTGCATTTAGCTGCAGTGGAATATTATTGACATTTCTGATGTGCTTCCTTTTGATTTTCTTTGCTTGTTGCCACTGCTATTTGCAGGTGACACAGTGTACTGCTTTTACCTGCAGTTATGTGCTGATAGCTGCAATACATCATTCCTGGATGCAGTCAAATCTATGTTTTCTAATTGCGCAAAACCTTCTGTAATGAAACCATTGCTAAATGCAGAGTGTGAATGGGGCCATAGGAAAGCATTGTCTGAGTATAGCTGCATAACTTCATCTATCTGCAGCTAAAAGCTGAATTCTATCCGCCCGTTGGAAAGAGGCCACAGTGATAATACTATAATCTCGATCAGATATTAATATAAGCTAAATAATTAAACTAATTAATATCTTGTGATAAGCGACTCCACCAATATGTGATAAAAAAGTGGGTAATCAAACCCATATAAAACGTCCTCTTCAATCTGTATGTGTCTACATGTAGCAAAAAAACCAAAAACAAGTCCATAGAAATATTAGTGCCAAAAAAAAATGTAACCAAAAATAAATGTTGTTAATAAACATGTGTGTCAAAAGAAACTGTGTTTAGTCCCACGTGTGTAAGTAGCATATTCTCTGTGTAATATATCCTCCAACGCTATGGCTTCATACACACGGGCGTATTAAAAAAAATAAGTAAAATGTCGGGCCCGACGTCAGGGAAAAATCGGCGTCAAAAACGCGATTTCGACGGCGTTCTGCATCGGCATTAATGAGCGTCGGCGTCAATAGGCGTTTTGTTTGAAAAAACATTCCTCTGCTATTTTTTAACCTGAAAATGCCAAAACGCTACAGCCTCGGAACGCGCTGGCCGTGGGTTCTACTTTCAGCTCACACAACAAGGTATTTGGCCCAATGGGATTTTTTACAGCACTATATTACCCAAAGAAGTATTTAATAGGTATACGAAAGGATCCAGTGTTACGTTGCTGTAAACTCTGAGAGGGTTTAAACCAGGGGTCCTCAAACATTTTAAACAGGGGGCCAGTTCACTGTCCCTCAGACCGTTAGAGGGCCGGACTATAGTTTAAAAAAAAAACTATGAACAAATTCCTATGCACACTGCACATATGTTATTTTGAAGTGAAAAAAAAAAAACGGGAACAAATACAATATTTAAAATTAAGAACAAGTAAAGTTGAATCAACAAACTTACCAGTCAAGTCTAGTCAAGTGGCCCACTGAAATATTCACCAGCCCAGCCCAATTAGTGCCCGCCAACGCAGCCCAATCAGTGCTTGCCACCGCAGCCCAATTAGTGCCCGTCACCGCAGCCCAATTAGTGCCCATGGGGTGTGGGGGTCATCTGGTGTGCCAGGGTCTGTCTCACCTCAGCCTTGATTGAACGACGGCTTTGGGGGGGGGGGGGGATGATGCCAACTTCCTCCAAGCTGCCTCTGCTCCTTGCTCAAAATGACTGTGCTGTGATGCTCTGTCATGTCTCCCTCTCTCTCTCTCACACGAGCCAGCGCCCGACGTTCACTGCCCACAAGTCACCGCGCTAGTCACGTCCAGCTGACCCCTCCCACATGCCCTGGCTGCCTCTGAGTCCTCGGAGGTGGGAGTTGTAGTCCAGCTGCGCTGTTCGGTTCCTCCCACCGCCAGGAGCTTGATTGCAGGCGGACTACAATTCCCATGATCCAGCACTTCAGCTGGCCAGCCAATCGGCGGCTGCTGCGCCCTCTCCCTCTTCAACCAATGATAGGCCGGCTGCCGAACCGCCCGTCTCATACTTGGAAAAAAAAAGTAACGGGCAGGCAGCAGCGGCGGCAAAAACACCCGGCGGTCTGGATAAATCCCCTTGGCGGGCCGCATGTGGCCCGCGGGCCGTAGTTTGAGGACCCCTGGTTTAGACCATCTGTAGGCCTTGTCCTCTCTAAAAGCTTGTTTGTCCCTCAAAATCTTTCTTTCCTTCTTAAGCATCAGTTGTTTGTTATACGTTTCCAAATGTAGTTTCAATTTACTATTGAGTTTACCATACAGGATGTGTGTTTCAAAGGGTGACAATTGTTGGTAAATCGTATCAATGTTTTGGTCAATCACTACCAAGCGTTTGGTGTATTCATCTTTTAAAAGCTTCATCATTTTAATAGAGCACGTCTTCAAATTATTTTCCCAAGCTAATTTAAAGTCTGTACAGATATCTTCCAAAGAAGGAAATATTTCTACCCTTAAACCCAAGGGATTGATATTATCTCTGATATATTCATAGAATGTCTTCATATGCCAAAACAGCGCACATTTTTTCTCCATAAACATAAATGTAAGTTCCATTTCTACCGATTCTTTTGCATTACAGTCACGCTGTAGTTGGCCAATGAAGTCATCCCATCCCTTACCATGATAGCTCGCCATGTTGGAAAAGGCAATCACAAGTATGTAGGGTATGACAACCACAGAAGAAAAGGATAAAAAGGGGGCCTAGGTACTTTCTACCAATTCAAAGAGAATAATGAGCTTCTGTGATTACACTGTGTGCAGAATTATTAGGCAAATTAGTATTTTGACCACATCATCCTCTTTATGCATGTTGTCTTACTCCAAGCTGTATAGGCTCGAAAGCCTACTACCAATTAAGCATATTAGGTGATGTGCATCTCAGTAATGAGAAGGGGTGTGGTTTAATGACATCAACACCCTATATCAGGTGTGCATAATTATTAGGCAACTTCCTTTCCTTTGGCAAAATGGGTCAAAAGAAGGACTTGACAGGCTCCGAAAAGTCAAAAATAGTGAGATATCTTGCAGAGGGATGTATCACTCTTAAAATTGCCAAGCTTCTGAAGCGTGATCATCGAACAATCAAGCGTTTCATTCAAAATAGCCAACAGGGTCGCAAGAAGCGTGTGGAAAAACCAAGGCGCAAAATAACTGCCCGTGAACTGAGAAAAGTCAAGCGTACAGCTGCCAAGATGCCACTTGCCACCAGTTTTGCCATATTTCAGAGCTGCAACATCACTGGAGTGCCCAAAAGCACAAGGTGTGCAATACTCAGAGACATGGCCAAGGTAAGAAAGGCTGAAAAACGACCACCACTGAACAAGACACACATGCTGAAACGTCAAGACTGGGCAAAGAAATATCTCAAGACTGATTTTTCTAAGGTTTTATGGACTGATGAAATGAGAGTGAGTCTTGATGGGCCAGATGGATGGGCCCGTGGCTGGATCGGTAAAGGGCAGAGAGCTCCAGTCCG
>BLSH010191437.1:2392312-2407492 GCA_018402905.1 Glandirana rugosa
TCCCTCACGTCTTAATAATCCGTTCAACATAAAAACTCCTTATTAAAATAATAACTTGTTGTTGGTACAAGTGAACATGGTTGTTGTTCAATAATAAAATTATTCCTCAAAAATACAACTTGCCTAATAATTCTGCACTCCCTGTATATAACCCATAGAATAGGAAAATAGTGCTGCATCCCAAGAAAAGTTACACACAACAAGGTATTTGGCCCAATGGGATTTTTTACAGCACTATATTACCCAAAGAAGTATAAAAAGCTCACCAACGCCGACGCCATCTACAGCTCAAAAATGGCGTTGGCGTTTTTATGGGGCCATTGAATAACACGGAGAGCTGAAAAAAGGCTAAAAAACGCGGCGCTAAAAAACATCCACATATATGAAGCCTTATGATCGAAGTCACTCACCAAAGTTAATGGCTGCTAAAGGTAAACAAGCAAACACGCTTTTTCTTTAACAGGATGCAATACTCTGCAGATCTGTAGTGGATGATGATATCAAATCTCCTCAGTAACAGTCAATCTGGACCTCCAGCAGGCAATTTCTTTCCTAATTCAAGTGTGATGGTCTGCAAGAACCCAAAAGACATTCGGCAGTGGCCCCGTGAGGATGTCTATGGACAAAACGTATGTAGGGTGAGCTGCTGGAGGCATTGTTAACACATTACATTTGATGTCTACTCGTGGGGCCGTGAGATCCGAATAGACACATAATACCTATGCCTGTTACCAGTGTCGGGCAGACACTTTTAAATGTGAGTGCTATGTGGTTTAAATAAATAGGATTAAATTAAAGGATTTTATGCTATGCTGTGCTTTCTTTATTTTCCGATTACACCTCTCTGGAGAGATTGATCAGATACTGTGGAGGAGAGTTTCGTCCATAGACATCCTCACGGGGGCCACTGCCGGATATCCTTTGGGCTCTTGCAGACCATCACACTTGAAATAGGAAAGAAATTGCCCGCTGGAGGTCTGCATTGACTGTCACTGAGGAGATTTGATATCATCATCCACTACAGACCTGCAGAGTATTGCATCCCGTTAAAGAAAAAGCATGTTTGCTGGTTTACCTTTACCAGTTATTAACTTGAGTGAGTGATTTAGATCATAAGCGGTGGAGGATATACTACACGGAGGATCTGCTACTTACATATGTGGGACTGAACACAGTTTCTTTTGAACTCTTTTTTGACCTGCTGTTTGAACCAAAAAAAAAAAAGAGTCATGCATGCGCTGCCCTACTCACAATGCCAGTTTCCTTTCAGATAACAAGAACTTAGCTATAACATCCTAACCAGATAGTACAGTCTGTATATTTATCCATACATTTGATTTCTTTGTTCCTGATACATGCCGGAGGTGATGTACTTAAGGCTCATAGACTGTGCACTTTGCAAGTGCAGTTGCCTCAATTTCCCCAGAGCTTAGCGAATGTGATGATTACCCAATCAGGTGCAAGGAATATGAAAATTTTTTTTTTTGTTTGCACATCATTGAATGATGGAAATCAGCAGAGCTCCACCACCCCCTAAACTTTATTGTCAAGAATTAACAATGAATGGTATTTAGTAACAGTATGCAAGGCCTTTGATAATGTATACTTTTATACCTGATGTTCACCCATTCTCCATATTGCTAAAATGTAATAAAACAAAATGAAATATAAAAGTACAATATATATACAAATGAAATGTGTAATAAAGACGATAAACTATTATGCCTGTTATTCTGTTTCGCCAGTTGTTGTACAATGACACAGCAATGCTCAGTCAACAGTTAATAGCAGGAAACATTTTTAGAAACCCTCACAGTGTTGACTGGCTAATAAGGTGACCCTATGTAACCCTGAAAGCAAGGCGCCATTTCTATAGCTGTTACAGTGAAGATAGTGGTCAAGAAAACAGACTAACAGGCTGCGGTTCAGGTAAGGACAAGACAGATGATCAATCTTTGTTATGAAGGATTTAGAAAGTCACCCCACCCACTGAGCACAGCTTCCTCTCAGAATCACCTTCTGTCCTCAGGTGGAACAGAAGTAGAATTTTACTGGAGCCACGCCAAAGAAATCGCAGTGTCACAATGCAAAGTAACACAACATGCAAATACTGCATACATCATTCCACACAATAAAAAACAGAAGTTTGAGGTGATCCTAATACTGTATGTACAGTACGTTCATTACATCATGCCTGATAATGGAGTGTGACATTGCTGTACAAAACCTGATGAATATGTAACCACAACAATTGACAACAAACAAGGGGCTACCTTATGTTCTCTTTTCACTGGTGCTTCAACTATATTTGCTTCCATAACCATGGGCAGTACCTAAAGAGTAACTTCTGCTGGGAAAAAAATCAATTCCCTCTGGGTGATCTAAGTACATTCCAGCGATTTTAACACATTTTGTAGCAGATTGCTACCTGCTTCTGCTCTTAAAGCCAGTTCACACATAGGCAATCCGACTTCAGGGGCGACTTTGCCAGGCAACTTCGAGGCAACTTCAAGCTCGACTATGCCAGGCGACTTTGCATGTGGCCAATCAGAGAAGGGAGGGAGGGGGTTGCCTGGGAATTCACTGGGTAAATTATTTTCTTTTTCCTGTAAAGTCGCTTCAATATAGATAAGGGATCCGACTTTGAGGCGACTTCCATTCAATTCTATGGGCACAAGTCGGATAGAAGTTGCCTTGAAGTAGTACAGGAACCTTTTCTGAAGTCAGAGTGAAGTCGGAGCGACTTCAGTAGAGTACATTAAGACGGCTCCCATTCACTTCAATGGGATTTCGGATGTGAAGCGACTTGGGGCGACACAAGTCGGAGCGAAAGTCACCCCTGTGTGAACCGGCTCTTATGAAAAAGCTGTTTGTTTAACTATGCCCTTGGAATACTGATTCCTGAATGGGAATGTCTGTGTTCAAAAGAATCAGCTGATAAACTTTCAGCATTCTGATGAGGACCGTTGCAGTGTCTGCATCACTTCATTAGGGAGTTTTTCACCAAAATATTATTCCTATTGCAGATGATGCCTAAAATCTTAGTGCAGACTTTTGGGAAAATCAGTAAGCCAATCACACATGCAAGAAATTCCATATCCAAAGAAGTTCTTTTAACCATCTGTGCACAGAAGGCCTCTAGGTTGCCATATTGCATTGAATTCTACAGAAAAATTCAGCTGCTGCCGATTGAAAAGGAGTGGTCATTTTTAATAACAATAAATTATATTGATTACGTAGCAATTGTATATGCTGTATATATTTTTTAATTTGCTATATTTTTTCACAAAAGTAGAGTTACCCTTAAGTGTGGATTCCATACCTGCAAGTATGGTGGCAATAATATGCCCAGGTTGTAATCGAACCTGCATTTGTGCAGAGATACATTTGAATGTAAAAGTCAGCATTCCACAACTACGACATTTGACTTATGAAACACAATGCTGATTTTGGTGTCGGCATCATGTCTCGAATATTGAAGCTGGTATGTGACACTGATTATCAAGTTTGCCCGCACGACACCAGTTCTGTAGTAATATACAGGTGCATCTCATAAAATTAGAATATCATCAAAAAGTTAATTTTTTCAGTAATTAAATTCAAAAAGTGAAGTACATATATTATATAGATTCATTACACACAGAGCTACCTATTTCAAACATTTCTTTATTTTAATTTGGAAGATTATGGCTTACAGCTAGTGAAAACCCAAAATTCAATATCTCAGAAAATTAGTATATTACATAAGACCAATAAAAAATGGATTTTTAATACAGAAATGTTGACTTACTGAAAAGTATGTCCATGTACAGTATTGCATGCACTCAATACTTGAAAATATTCTAATTTTCTGAGGTACTGTATTTTGGGTTTTCACTCGCTGTAAGCCCTAATCATCAAAATTAAAATAAATTAATGCTTGGAATATATCAATCTGTGTGTAATGTATATATGTAAAACATATGAGTTTCACTTTTGGAATCAAATTACTGAAATAAATGAACTTTTTGATGATATTCTATGCACCTGTACAGTCAGGTCCATAAATATTGGGACATCGAAACAATTCTAATCTTTTTGGCTCTATACACCACCACAATGGATTTGAAATTAAACGCACAAGATGTGCTTTAACTGCAGACTTTCAGCTTTAATTTCATAGTATTTACATCCAAATCAGGTGAACGGTATAGGAATTACAACAGTTTGTATATGTGCCTCCCACTTTTTAAGGGACCAAAAGTAATGGGACAATTGGCTGCTCAGCTGTTCCATGGCCAGGTGTGTGTTATTCCCTCATTATCCCATTTACAAGGAGCAGATAAAAGATCCAGAGTTAATTTCAAGTGTGCTATTTGCATTTGGAATGTGTTGCTGTCAACTCTCAATATGAGATCCAAAGAGCTGTCACTATCAGTGAAGCAAGCCATCATTAGGCTGAAAAAGCAAAACAAATCCATCAGAGAGATAGCAAAAACATTAGGTGTGGCCAAATCAACTGTTTGGAACATCTTTAAAAATAAAGAACACACCAGGGAGCTCAGCAACACCAAAAGACCCGGAAGACCACAGAAAACTACTGTGGTGGATGACCAAAGAATTCTTTCCCTGGTGAAGAAAACACCCTTCACAACAGTTGGCCAGATCAAGAACACTCTCCAGGAGGTAGGTTTATGTGTGTCAAAGTCATCAATCAAGAGAAGACTTCCCCAGAGTGAATACAGAGGGTTCACCACAAGATGTAAACCATTGGTGAGCCTCAAAAACAGGAAGGCCAGATTAGAGTTTGCCAAACAACATC
This sequence comes from Glandirana rugosa, assembly GCA_018402905.1. NCBI lineage: Eukaryota > Metazoa > Chordata > Amphibia > Anura > Ranidae > Glandirana > Glandirana rugosa. The sequence continues at coordinate 2,397,114 of BLSH010191437.1, forward strand.
TAAAAAAAGCCTTCACAGTTCTGGAACAACATTCTATGGACAGATGAGACCAAGATCAACTTGTACTGGGAGTGATGGGAAGAGAAGAGTATGGAGAAGGAAAGGAACTGCTCGTGATCCAAAGCATACCACCTCATCAGTGAAGCATGGTGGTGGTAGTGTCATGGCGTGGGCATATATGGCTGCCAATGGAACTGGTTCTCTTGTATTCATTGATGATGTGACTGCTGACAAAAGCAGAAGGATGAATTCTGAAGTTTTTTGGGCAATATTATCTGCTCATATTCAGCCAAATGCTTCAGAAATCATTGGACGGCGCTTCACAGTGCAGATGGACAATGACCCGAAGCATACTGCGACAGCAACCAAAGAGTTTTTTATCCACTTACCTACCGGGCCACTTTTTTACATTTGGTGGTCACAAGCTAAAAACATTTTTTTTGCTAGAGAATTACTTAAAACCCCCAAACATTATATATATTTTTTTCAAACACCCTAGAGAATAAAATGGCGATTGTTTCAATACTTTTTGTCACACGGTATTTGCGCAGCGGTCTTTCAAGCGCGATTTTTTTGGAACAATTTTACTTTTTTGAGTTAAAAAATAAGATAACAGTAAAGTTAGCCCAATGTTTTTCTATATTGTGAAAGAGGATGTTACGCCGAGTAAATAGATACCATACATGACACGGTTGAAAATTGCGCACACTCGCGGAATGGCGACAAAGTCCGGTATTTAAAAAGTTCCATAGGCGACGATTTAAACATTTTTAACGGTTACCAGGTTAGAGTTACAGAGGAGGTCTTTTGTTAGAATTATTGCTCACACTCTGGCAATCGCGGCGATACCTCACATGTGTGGTTTGAACACCGTTTTCATATGTGGGCGCGACTTACGTATGCGGTTCTTTGCTGCGCGAGCTCGCGGGGACAGTGGCGATTTAAATCGTTTTTTTTGTTTTATTTATTTATTTATTTTTAGCACTGTTCCTTTAAAAAAAAAAATCAGATCACTTTTATTGCTATCACAAGGAATGTAAACATCCCTTGTGATAGTAATATATGGTGACAGGTACTCTTTTTGGAGGGCCGGGGGGTCTAAAAGACCCCCCATCCCTCCTTTACACTTCACAGTATTCAGATCGCCAAAAACGGCGATTCTGAATACTGTCATTCTTTAAAATTTGGCGCCGTTAGCCACCGTGTAAACCGGAAGTGACGTTGTGACGTCGCTTCCGGAATTTGCCGAAGGAGACCCGATCAGAGCTGATTACGGCTTTTGTCAGGTCTCCTTCCAGCCGGCGGACGCGCCGGATCGTCGCTCCGGTCTCCTGGTGGGACAGGAGGCCGGAGAAGAGCGGCGGAAGGCGGCGGGAGGGGGGGTTTCCCCTCCCGCCCCCTGGGGTAACGACCGAGCGGCTCCCGAGCCGGATCGGTCGTTACCCCTGGATAGCTGACTAAAAAATGATACCGGAACATAAATGAATAAAATGTCCCGGGAGAGCCGCTCAAACCCGACTGCCGCCTATTTACGGCGCTGGTCGGGAAGTGGTTAAGGGAAAGAAGTGGAATGTTATGCAAAGGCCAAGTCAATCACCTGACCTGAATCCAATTGAGCATGCATTTCACCTGCTGAAGACAAAACTGAAGGGAAAATGCCCGAAGAACAAGCAGGAACTGAAGACAGTTGCAGTAGAGGCCTGGCAGAGCATCATCAGGAATGAAACCCAGCGTCTGGTGATGTCTATGCATTCCAGACTTCAGGCTGTAATTGACTGCAAAGGATTTGCAACCAAGTATTAAAAATTGAAAGTTTGATTTATGATTGTTGATCTGTCCCATTACTTTTGGTCCCTTAAAAAGTGGGAGGCACATATACAAACTGTTGTAATTCCTACACCATTCACCTGATTTGGATGTAAATACCCTCAAATTAAAGCTGAAAGTCTGCAGTTAAAGCACATCTTGTTCGTTTCATTTCAAATCCATTGTGGTGGTGTATAGAGCCAAAAAAAATTTGAATTGTGTCGATGTCCCAATATTTATGGACCTGAGCGTATATTCACATTTAGGTTTTAGTAGGGCTTGAGAATTTTGTCAAAGCCTTTCAAAACTTTAGCCAACATTGAAGATAATTTACAGAATGGAAACAGAGAAAAGCTTGCTTTGCATCACCAAGGTGTGACACCACGAGAAAATCTTTTATTTGCACCTTCAAGACACAAGGAAAAAAATTCTAACAACTTACAAATCCACAGCTTTGTCCCAAGTTATATTATCAACCTTTTCTGAAAAAACAAACAAACCTTTTTCTTCATTTCTTTCAAGACCTCCTGCTCTCTAGCTCTCTTGTCATCTCCTCCCATGCTCATCTCTAGGATGTCTCTAGAGCCCCTCCTATCTTCTGTAAATCCTTTCCCTTATCTTTTAGACTACTCTGTCCACCTTTAGATGATCCCTGAAAACCCATTTCTTCAGGCAAGCATATCCTGCCCCTAATTAATAAACTGTAGTTTTACTTTCTCCATCAGCACATCCCTAAAACACCTTTCACACCAGGGCCGCCCAAGCGTTAGCGGTAAAACACTGCTACTTTGCGGCGCTTTACCGCTATTCGGGGGCAGCTGTGCGCTTTTAAACCCCCCCCGCAAGGGGTTAAAAAGATGTTAAAAGTGCCGGCTAGTGGCGCTCCCGAAACAGTTTTCAGCCACTTCAGAAGCGCTGCCCATTCATTTCAATGGGTAGGGGCGGAGGAGGAGTGGTGTATACACCGCCCCAAAGATGCAGCTTGCAGGAATTTTTTTCCTGTCCTGCAAGCGCACCGCCCCAGTGTTAAAGCACTCAGGCTTTCACAATGGAGAGGATGGGGGGTGTTTTTCAGGTGCTTTAGAGGCGCTATTGTTAGCGCTAAAGCGCCTGAAAAATATTCTGGTGTGAAAGGGGTCTAACAGTTACAGTGCCTTGAGAAAAGTAATACCCCTTGAAATTTTCCACATTTTGTCATGTTACAACCAAAAAACATAATTGTATGTTATTGGGATTTTATGTGATAGACCAACACAAAGTGGCACATAATTCAGAAGTGGAAGGAAAATGATAAATGGTGTTCAAAATTTTTTACAAATAAATATCTGAAAAGTGTGGCATGCATTTGTATTCAACCCCCTTTACTCTGATACACCTAATAAAATCTAGTGCCTTCAGAAGTCACCTAATTAGTAAATAGGGTCCACCTGTGTGTAATTTAATCTCATTATAAATACAGCTGTTCTGTGAAGCCCTCAGAGGTTTGTTGGAAAACCTTAGTGAACAAACAGCATAATGAAGGCCGAGGAACACACCAGACAAGCCAGGGATAAAGTTGTGGAAAAGTTTAAAGGCGGGTTAGGTTATAAAAAATATCCCAAGCTTTTAACATCTCATTGAGCATTGTTCAATCCATCATTTGAAAATGGAAAGAGTATGGCACAACTGCAAACCTACCAAAACATGCCCGTCCACCTAAACTGACAGGCCAGGCAAGGAGAGCATTAATCAAAGAAGCAGCCAAGAGGCTCATGGTAACTCTGGAGGAGCTGCAAAGATCCACAGCTCAGGTGGGAGTATCTGTCCACAGGACAACTATTAGTCATGCACTCCACAAATCTGGCCTTTATGGAAGAGTGGCAAGAAGAAAGCCATTGTTGAGAGAAAGACATAAGAAGTCCCATTTGCAGTTTGCCAGAAGCCACGTGAGGGACATGGCAAACATGTGGAAGAAGGTGCTTTGGTCAGATGAGAGCAAAATTTTACTTTTAAAACCAAAACGCTATGTGTGGAGGAAAACTAACACTGCACATCACCCTGAACACACCATCCCCACCGTGAAACATGGTGGTGGCAGCATCATGTTGTGGGGATGCTTTTCTTCAGCAGGGACAAGGAAGCTGGTCAGAGTTGATGGAAAGATGGATGGAGCCAAATACAGGGTAATCATCAGAAGAAAACCTGTTAGAATCTGCAAAAGACTTGAGAATGAGGCAGAGGTTCACCTTCCAGCAGGGCAACGACCATAAAGCCAGAGCTACAATGGAATGGTTTAGATCTGTCAGAACACCTGGTGGTCAGGTGACAGATGTGCACCGCAGGGATGTGAATAGCACCTCAGAAGTGCGAAGCGCACACAAAGGTTTGCGAAGTGCACAACTAAGGTTGTGGGCCTATAGCTGACTGCTAATGAGCTCTGGCTGGTACGGGAAGACAGGCCCCTGGAGCACTGACACTGAAACACAGGGAGCTAGTACATCGTTGTCCCCAGGGTGCGAAGTCTAAGAGTCAGTAGGTATTCGCCAGAGCCTCTGGTGGTGAGGAGGGATTTGGCTGCAACTGGATCCAGGTCGCGGCCCCCGGGTCCCCTAGCTCACGCTCAGCTGGCTACAGGTGGAAGAGAGGAAGCAGCAGCGCAGGAACAGCAAGGATAGTAAGCAGCCTAGCCAAAGGTCAGGGCCACAAGCAGACAGGGACAGATGGAAGAGCATGCCAAGGTTGGGGTATCAAGCAGACAGGAGAAACAGAGAACAAGCCAAAGGACGGGGTATCAAGCAGGTAGGGATAGTCAGAACAAAGTCTGTACACGGAAATGGACTCAGAGCATACGACAGCAACAACCACACACAATGCCAAACACACACAACATTGATCGGCAAGGAGACCTTGCAGCACATGGTCTTAAATAGTGTCTGCTTAATTGGAGGCTGGGGTAGAGTTAGCCCACAGGTGGTGATGTGAACGGCCTCTAAGATGACACTACCAAGAGGTAAGCAAACAGACAGGACATGAATGACTATGAGTTCATGACAAGATAAAAGCATATTCATGTGTTAGAATGACCCAGTCAAAGTCCAGACCTAAACCCATTTGAGAATTTGAGGCAAGACTTGAAAATTGCTGTTCACAGATGCTCTCCATCCAATCTGAGCTTGAGCTATTTAGCTTTCTAGATGTGCAAAGCTGGTAGAGACATACCCCAAAAGACTTGCAGCTGTAATAGCAGTGAAAGGTGGTACAAAGTATAGACTCAGGGTGGCTGAATACAAATGCACGCCACACTTTTCAGATATTTATCTGTAAAAAAATTTTGAAAACCATTTATCATTTTCCTTCAATTTCACAATTATGTGCCACTTTGTGTTGGTCTAGCACATAAAATCCCAATAAAATACATTTACGTTTTTGCTTGTAACATGACAAAATGTGGAAAATTTCAAGGGGTGAGAACACTTTTTTTAAGGCGCTGTATTACCTTTAGTATTACCAGAACCTACCTTTTAGATTGAAAGCTCTAACAAGCAAAGCCCTCTGATCCCTTTTCTATTGAATTGTATTGTAATTATCTCTACCCTCTACTAGTGCTTTCCTAAAACTAACAAACGATCTACTAACGGCCAAAACCAATGGACACTTTTCTGTACTCCTACTCCTGGACCTCTCCCCTGGCTTTGATACTGTTGACCACCCCCTCCTCAAAAAAAAACGACACACTTTTGGTCTCCATGATTGTGCTCTTCACTGGTTCTCCTACTTATCCAACCGCCCCTTTAGTGTTACTTACAATTCAACTTTCTCCTCTCCTCTTCCTTTCTCTGTTATGGTCCCCCAAGGTTCTGTCCTTGGATCTCTCCTATTCTCAATCTACACCTCCTCCCTGGGTCAGTTGATAGGCTCCCATGGCTTCCAATACCACCTCTACACTGACGACACCCAAATCTAATTCTCTACCCCACAGATCATTCCGCGGTCTCCTCACATATCACTAATTTACTAACAGATATATCAGCTTGGATGTCACACCACTTCCTCAAACTCAATCTATCTAAAACCAAACTTATAATTTTTCCTCCCCCGTATGTCCCTTCCCCTGATCTCTCTGTCAAAATCGATGGCACAACTCTAAACCCATCCCCACATGGCAAGGCCCTAGGTGTAGTTCTGGACTCTGAACTCTCCTTTAAGCCCCACATCCAATCACTGTCCAAATCTTGCTGCCTCAACCTCTGCAACATCTCGAAAATACGCCCCTTTCTTAAAAAAAACGACACAACAAAGTAATCCAGTCCCTGGTCATCTCTCGTCTCGACTACTGCAACTCCCTTCTCATTGGCTTACCTCTACATAGGCTATTACCCCTTCAATACATCATGAATACTGCTGCCAGACTTTTCCACCTTACCAATCGCTCTGTGTCTGCTACTCCTCTCTGTCAATCCTTCCACTGAATTCCACTCACCCAACAAATTAAATTCAAAATACTAACAACAACTTACAAAGTCATCCACAACTCAGCCCCCAGTTACATCACTAGCCAAATCTCAAAATACCAACCTATTCATTCTCTTCGTTCTTCTCAAGATCTCCTGCTTTCTAGCTCCCTCATCACCTTCTCCCATGCTTGCCTCCAGGACTTTTCCAGAGCCTCTCCAATCCTATGGAATGCCTTACCCCAAACTGTCCAATTATCTTCTACTCTATTAGCTTTTAGACGATCCCTGAAAACCCTTCTCTTCAGAGAAGCCTATCCTACCCACACATAGCAACTGTATTTTCATTTTCTCCATCAGCTCATCCCCCACAGTTATTACCCTTTGTCCCTCCCTTCTAGATTGTAAGCTCTAACGAGCAGGGCCCTCTGATTCCTCCTGTATTGATTTGTATTGCATTGATTTGTATTGTAATTGTACTGTCTGCCCCCATGTTGTAAAGTGTTGTGCAAACTGTTGGCACTATATAAATCCTGTATAATAATAATACCCATTTTGTAAAGCTCTGTGCAAACTGTTGATGCCATATAAATCCTGTAGAATAATAATAAAAAATTGACTTTATCTTTCTTGTAATCCACTCACAAAGGTACCATTTATGTGCCAGGCTCAAGTGTCATGCCCTACCAAAGATGAATGCAATCATAGCTTGCATAAACTGACTTTATCTTGCACAATCCTGAGGTGAGGAAGCCTCAGTTGACTCTTCCTGTTCTAACTTTGGTTGCTAAAGAAGTGTACAACTTGGTAACATAAGGCACGAGGTTTGCTGAAATTAACTGAAAAGTAATTAGAAGGGCTGCAAAACCACTACTCTAACTAAGACAATCTAATAAAAAAAAAAGGTGTACTATGCACTTGTTGTTTCAGACATATATTCACTGAATATATATCTAGAAGTAGGCGTACTATGCACTGGTTGTTATAGACTTATATTCCGTGAGTAAATTTGTTTTTTTTTTCTAGAGAACATTTTTTACTCTGACGTATTATTCACATTTTCAGATTTAGATTATAACATTTCACCTATAATTTGAACACTTAGATAGCAAACTGCATGATGTCATTGAAAATGGTGTTCTTGTGTGAATCACCATCTCTCTAAAAAGCAGAACAACTGGCCACATTACAGTACTATTACCGGATGATTCATTAAACTGAAATAAACAACACAATAAAGTTCACTATAGACGTTTCTGTAATAATTCTTTTATAACGTACATTATGGACATGACTCAGTTTCTGAATATATATTTACATTGGATGCGATCATTTAGTTCCGTATATCATTTAAAGCTGAACTCTAGGCAGATATACAAGACTCAAATTAATACAGCTCCAGAATCATTCATATATCATTAATATATGTTTTTAAATTTGGCCTGGTCCATAATTAACCACTTCAGCCCTGGAAGGATTTCACACTTTAGGACCAGAGCCCTTTTTGCGATTCGGCACTGCGTCGCTTTAACTGACAATTGCGCGGTCGTGCGACTTTGTACCCAAACTAAATTTGTGTCCTTTTTTTCCCACAAATAGAGCTTTCTTTTGGTGGTATTTCATCACCGCTGCATTATTTCTGATCGCCGCTATAAACAAAAGAAAAGCGACAATTTTGCAAAAAAACCCACATTTCTTACTTTTTGCTAAAATACAAATCCAAAAAAAAAAAATACAAAACAACATTTTTTTTCATCAGTTTTGGCCGATTTATATTCTTCCTCATATTTGTGATAAAAAAAAAAAAAAATCGCAATTGGCGTTTATGGATTGGTTTGCGCAAAAGTGGCCGCGTTTACGGACGACGAGAATTAATTTCTGGGGTTTTCATTTATTTATTTTTTTTACTAGTAATGGTGGCGATCTGCGATTTTTAGCGGTACTGCGATATTATATACAATGAGTATAAAAGCCTCGGTTTTTCGATCATGAGTTCATTCCATGGGCAGATGACTTGTATGTATGAGGTGCACTGGTGGCTCTATGCAAGTACCGATCTCAACACACTAATTCAAGACAGGTGGAGCCATCCGGCTTTCTGGTAGAGCATGGATGAGCAACACTTAGAACCATTGAATAGATTCTAAAATTTATTAGTGGCCACATAATTTATTGGTCTTTATAGAGACATTAATGCATGACCATGCCATATTGTTGTGACGCAACACCTACCACTAAGGCTTACAATCCAAAGTACCTTTGATCACATTTGGCACACTCACCACCGAGGTAACCATAGTTCTAAGGTTGATTTCCACAGTTTGGGTTTTGTGCACAAATTTTAATTTTGACACGGTTTTTGAGGCTTGCCCTGTACTGTTGTTTTCCTTCACACACCCTTTGCCCACTTTACTCACACACACAGTGACACTTTATTTGATATAATGCCTCATCTTAGGTTAATTCATCACTCCTTATGTATTCTTATCACATGACACATTCATTTTATATTTATTAAATTTAATTAAATCACAACTAATATACATTCCTTCATTATTATAATTAATTTATTGTACGTTTTCTCATCAAATGATAGTCAATTGTATTTAAGTATATACATGTGAAATATTTAATTTAATTCACTTTTATTCATATTTAATTCATATTACTATTCACATTCACAATGCATGTTTTGCATGTAATTCCACCACACAACACACCAATTTTATATCATCATTCACTCTCATAATTAATTACTACACTAACTAAAGGATAAATTGAACAATAAAAATATAATACAATAAATACAATATACTAGATGATTTATTTGAATATAAGCAATACAATACTACAATATACTACCATTTCATATATAGCTGTACTAAGGCACCCATATATCATCTTGCTCATTCTAAAATAATATATATATATATATAGAGAAATAACTCATGTTTAAACGTCTATACCGCAGGTGTTATATGCTCTTTTCTCCCACTTTGGGGCGCTAAGTGGATGACTTCTTGTAAGTCCCTCAGAGCTGGTCACTGCCGTGGGAGAGATGAGGACAGCCCGTGGAAAATCCAGGGCCTCTTGTTTTCAATGCTCTGGTTGCAAAATTATTGCTTACACGTTGTGGTAAATATATATACATCATTTAATCCAAACGAACCTATGCAAAAAAGTATGTACACTAGAATGTTAACCATATTTATTGATTCTAAATATCTCTTTTTTAATGTACCATTATAGACACAATATAAAAAAATTCTCCCGAGGAAGACCGCAACTGTACAGGTCGAAACGCATTAGAGTACAGTGTGTTACAGCAGCCCTAGACGGTTTGCCTTATTGTGTCATCACTGTAATGTTTTTATGCTTGAGAATTTTGTAACACCAGAGCTCATATTTTAGAAAATGAGAATTTATATTTTGTACAATAAAAACATTTATATTTTATCAAATTACCATGGAATTATTTCCAAGCTGCTAAAACAACCCAGTGGAGGAACCTTCCTACTTGAATACGTTTGGGGTGTGCAGCCTAGTAATTCTCCTGTATCTTCCTTCCATAATTCATAGTAAGCCTATGGGTGTCGTCATCACCCAGGCTCTGCAGCCGTTGCTGACAATCTCTCATCTTCACTGAAGTCGGCGCTGGGACCCGATCATGTGACTGGGCTGGAGTGTCCCTAGCATAGGTAAGTTGGGAAAAAGGGATTTGGGACTTGAAGCGCGTGACAAAATAGTCATGCACCTCCATCCCTATATCTGAAAATAGAAAGAGAGGATTTGGGACTTTATATGAGGCACATGACACATGACTTGGTAAAATAGTCAAGACATGACATATTTATTTTGGTACAAAAACAGATGACGTAGCAAATTGCAAATAATACACACACAGATATTGAAAAATTCATATATATACACCAATAACATATGGAAAATTGCAGTTCATGTATATACTCACACAAATATCATCATAATACACTGCAGTAGGTGATATTGTATGCCGATTTGTACCCCGTGTCATATGATTATTAATATGGCAAAAACATCATAATCGAATCTAAAGTTGAAGATCTAAAAATTTAAGGAAGGATAACCTATTTTCCTTCTCCCTCCTCCAATACTGTCTCTTAT
>BLSH010191437.1:2434755-2505100 GCA_018402905.1 Glandirana rugosa
CTAAGAAGTCTTCTAGACAGGTAAGATTATATAGGAAAACCTAAATTATCGTCGGTGTTACATGGGCATCTACATTCTGGTACCACAACTATTTCCTTCTCTAGATTCTATCTCTATATTCCCTTTTAGGGGATAAGACGTAAACCCACCCTATCCCGACAGAGTGTTCTTGGATAAAACTCTACTTTGATTTATTTAACAAACCACTTGTCATGACCAAAGACATGTGGATTGTTCTTACCGGTAGTAAAACGAACTGCACATGTCTGTAAAGGAAACATGACTTTTCTCCTTTTTCTTACTTTCAGTCTCATGACTGTGAATCATAATGATACTTTCAGGTATTTTATGTCGGTAATTTCCTCTTTTCAGTACAAAGGAAATGTCTGTACACGTCAAGCAAAATGATGGCCATTCTTGTTAGGTGTACAGAAACCAGTACTGTTCACCAAACAATTTATTTAGTTTCATCTCAAAATAGGTTCTTGTGAGACAGCCCTATCCCACCCAAATGCAGAATAGGGGATTTTCCCTTATATCTCTATCTTAGATCTCTTCCTTTATCAACACCATGGTCTTACATCTACGGGTACATTGTGGCTGCTATTAAATCCAAAAGGATATATTAGAATGGACAGATCTTCTGAAGAATCAGATAAACAAGAGCAGTAAGAGAGGAGTGTTTGGTAGGGGATGCTACATGAAGGGATCAGCAGCGATGGAACTATTTTTAAAAAGAATAGATATTTTTTTATTATTAAGCAATTTAGCAGGTGATCACAGTTAAGAATCTATAAGCAGCATTCCTTATGGAGATACTTGTGTTGAAAGTGCATCCTTATGCATCATCCCTTTTATATGGTCATTTTATTATACTGTGTTTCCCTGAAAATAAGCCCTACCCTGAAAACAAGACCAAGTGTGATTTTCAAGGAAGGGCTGCAATATAAGCCCTACTCCAAAAATAAGCCCTAGTAAAGTCCTTGTAAAAAAAGCTGGAAACATTGTTTCACACTGGCGGTCAGAGGGTGAGTTAAAAGGAGTGCTCCTTTTAACTCACCCTCTGACCGCCGTTGTTTAAGAAAAGGAATACCCTTTCTAATAACTGTATGTTGAATTGTAGAGGAGATATGGCTCTGAAATGGCACTGGCCCTCTGCTTGCCGCTCACTACTGTCAGCTGTAAACAGAGTAGCCTAGCTTCTGTGTCTACAACTGACAGCACTCCTGTTTCGGTGGCTCCACAGAATCTTCACAGCCCTCCCCCCCTTCTATCTCCCCTGAGCACATTGCAGTGCTCCCGCTCTAGTGCTGGCTGCAGAAAGAGCTCCAAGGTGCAGGTGGTGCATCTATACTGCTGAATTCTGCACTCTGTACGTAACATACTCCTGAAGATGCACTCTGTATGTAACACACTCCTGAGTCCTGAGTTAAATCTTTTAAACAGGAGGAAATTGCATGAGAAATAAAATGTAAGTGTTGCTAAAAGGAAATCAACCAGAATTCTTGTTCAGTTTTTTTTACATAAAACAAAAAAAATGAAACCTCATTAGTTGCTGCTAATAGTGCTTACACTTTTGTTCTCAATCACCGTCTCTGTAGTTAAAGAGACACTGTGGGTTTGATTTATTAAAGGCAAATAGACTGTGCATCTTACCACGTGCATTTGCGCTCTGCAAGTGCAATTGTTCTAGAGCTTAGTAAATGAGATGATGGTTACATTTGCAAAGAATACCCAATCACATGCAAGGAAAATAAAAAGAAAAAAGAGCATTTTTGCTTGCACATGATTGGATGATGGAAGTCAGCAGAGCTTCTGCTCATTTACTAAGCTCTGGAGCAACTGCAAAGTGCACAGTCTATTTGCCTTTAGTAAATCGATCCCTGTCACTCTGGACGTTTAGGGCAATGACAGTGCCTACATAGACCCGACTTAATGATACTTCTTCAGGGATTCACCATTCCTCTGTTGTAGTGACCACTAAAATACCTGGTGTCAGAGCCTTAGGGGACATTGATGCTAACCCCTCCATCATGTGGTAATACACAAGCCTACAGAGTACATATGGTTAATTCACTATCAATTGCTAGGCTTGAGTACTACCTTATCAGAGGGGTCATGTGCTCCCCCATACCTGAAAGCAATGGGTATTTTGCTAGGTGAGTATCTGTGGGTCATGAGGTGAGCTTTAGGGCCTTTGTTCACTCAAGAACTGCCTCAATCCCTATTCAAGTCTGTAGAAGTGCAAAAGAATCTGAAGCAGGACCACTGCACCTGCAACAAATTCTGAATGTTTTCAGAAGCACCTAAACTGATGTCAAAAGTACTTACATGGCACTGAATGGGCAAAGTGCAACGAGAGATGAAATGTACTATAAAAACAATAGTAATAATATTATATAAAATATCAATACTTGTCAACATTTGCTAATCCCCCAAACTGTTCTTTTTAAAAGGCTAAAAACCTGGTGGTTTCATGTGTTCATATATTTTAAGAAGATCTTGAAGCGTGTTATATTATAATGTTTACAATCCCTACCTTGTTCTTAGCCTGTCACCAACAGAGCTGGTCCAATTTCTGAGGAGGCCAAAGACTGGACTTTCTTCATACTGTCTTGTATACTGTGCCAGCAGCTCCCTTACCACCACCTGTACAACACAACAAAAACACAGGAGATTTTACATGAAATGTGGTTCTTGACATCATATATAGCACAGAGACCAACACAAATAGTCTCTGCTTTTGTACAGCTGGTATTTTACTGTATTTATACACTATCACTGCATGCGCTGGCACATCAATTGTGGACATGTCATTTTTACTATGCTCCCAAGATGAGCACAGTCTACCATGGCATACATAAAGTGTGGCATGCTATGGCCTGCAAGCTCCAGTATCCAAAGATTAGCTGGCTAAGACGTGATGGGCCTAAAATAAAAAAATGTACTTCCTCTAATATTTTCGGGATCGATCTGACTGTTGTTGGTGATGTTATATGCATATCCCCAGTAGGGACAAAACTGCATGAAAACGTGTAGTGGTATCATTAAGCATAACTCCAGGCAGCTGTAAAATGCAAATTAATGCAGCCCCCCTCCCCCCACTGGCATACAGAAAGTGGGGCTTTAATATATTTTACTAAAATGAGTAGGGTAAAATTATAGTTGAAGGATTCCTATAGGTTCCTGCACTCTGTACACCATTTCTGTTCTCTACCTTGTTTGTGTATTTTCAGATAGGGGAAATTTTAGTTATTGCAGTGTTTACCTTACACTTATTTTTTTTTGTAAAAACCCAATATACAAATAATATCTGCGCTTGAACTGTAATATCAAGATAAAAGCAGCTAGCACATTTGTTTGGTAGACAAATAGAACACTAAAATAATAATAATAATAGATAAAATAGAGCAGCGCTTCCTAAAATATGATAGATCAAAAAAGCAAGCATAATCAGATCCACGCATTCAGCTATATGAAACAGTCTGTGACAGGATCAGTGGGTGTATGAGATATAGTTCCTTAATCCGTGATGATAAAGTTAACACATAGGTGCAGAAATCCCAAAGACAGTGCCACTACCGGGGAAACCAACACCTGCTGCCCCTTACCAAAAGGTATTGACCCCCTATTACGGAGGGTCAACAACCGCTTAGCAGATCCCCTGGCAAGCTACCAGCATCGCTCATCTCAGATATTATAGTTCACCAGATCGTAAACTCCTTATACTCCGTTGTATGGTCACTACCCGCTCCTCTCCTCAATGACTCTGAATAGAGAGAAAAGCTCTCCATTGTGTAGATGGTACAACCAAGTTTTATTACGACATAGTATTACTCACATAATAAAATCCACAGATCAGCATGCTGTAATCGTATGTGTGTTTCCAACCGCAAAGATGGCCGCGCCGTGTCCGGTTCCTGTTAGCGCAATGACGTAGGATGTCTTGCCACAGTCCAACACGTTTCGTCACTAATAGAACATAGCCAGGGCTTTTTATGTGGCTTTCTTGTTTACATGCTTGCTCTTCCTTATTTTGTATTGTATTCTCAGTGTCTCCGAGGAGTCACTCTGCCTCATAAATTCTGAGATTAAGAGGATGATTAACTAGAGAAGTTCATACTGTTCACTCAATAAACTGAGGATTTATTAAAATTTCCCAATCATATGAAATGTTTCTGTTAATATTTCATTTGCATGAGTCTATTCAGCGTGTTAGGTAAAGTGAAGGACCATCCAGATTCTGAGAGATTAACATTTATTCAAAGGATTTAGAGGATTTTGAAAAAGGAGATTTATTTTCAAAGAACATTTATTGGAAAAAGAAAAAGGAGAAGCAAGAAGTGAATGAGGATATGAAGCAGGATTCTGATACTATTGATTAAACATATAAACAGCTTTCAGAGTATCAGATATCCTTACTGAGAATGGGGTTTTGCCCTTGACTGTTTTTGAGGTGAATGTAATTGAAAAACTGGCAAATGATTAAAAGAGGAAGGGTGGAGGGAGGTGGAGATATGGGTTGTAACGGGGAATATTTTAATATGGATTATATAGATTTAAATCTATTTGTAGATTTCATTTGTAGTGGGACATTGAAGAGATGAAAGCTGAATTGGGAAGTGTTCATAGTTGCACAGGATTGAGATCCAGAGTTTTGATGTTATCACATCTCTCCTCTAATAGAAATGTGTTTCTTTTTATGAAACTGGGGGAATTTGGGAGAGTTAGATTAGTCCTCATGTAGTTCTGATCATTTGAAATTAGAAGAAAGTAGAGCATTGAATACATTAAAAAGGATAGTGGTAATAAGATCAAGTGATAAAGAAGTTAATGTGGTATTGATGCACGAAGACCGGTAAAAAAAAATAGGTGTTATGACTACTAGGGGATCAGAATAACTATGGTAGATTTGTAGGAAAGCCTTTCCCCAGATTGATATGGGAATTTCATAAAATGTTGAAGGGAATAGAGGGAGGGAGAGAGAAAGGGGGGAGGGAAAGGAGGGGGGGGGTAGAGAGAGGGGGAGAGAGAAAGAGATGAAGGATAAGTTTGGTTAGGGAATATACAGTGCCAAGCTAATTCCTAAGATTCAAAAAAATCCAGCCAAGCACCTGGGACTTCCAATTGTGTCAAGGGTGGAAGGTCCAATGGAAAAAGTGTGAAAATGTTTTGATAAAAAATGACAGCCAGTGGTAAGGGGACTATGATCCTGTGTGCAAGATTAAAAATAAGTTATGGAAAATGTACAGAAAATAGAGACTAAGGAATATCTCATGCTAGTGGAACTGGATGTGGAAGGTTGTATATTTCCATCCCACATGAGGTAGGGTTTGAAGCTCGCAAAAATATGTTGGATAGAGTGTATAGCGATATGGTAAAAAAAATGATGTTTAGTAGATTTTATCACATTTGTTTTGAATAATCATTTGTTTCATTTGATTGGAAGTATTATGATTAAAAACAGTGCATGGCTACAGAGGCGGCATGTGCAGCAGCATATGCATGTATCCACCTAGATTAGTGAGAGGAGCATTGAAAGAGTTAAAAATAAATAGGAATAATATTCTTTTCATTTGTATTTGTAGTCGAAATTGTGTCCTGTTGTTAGACATGAAAATTTATAGAGAGGGGAAAAAATTGCTTTCAAGGACCTTTCGAAAACCAATTGAGGGGAACTCTCTCTTCCATGCGGACAGCCATCATCTACAGAATATTGCAGTCTTGATTGGCCAGTTACAATTGCAGAGAAACTGTTAAAAAGATTAAGGCCATTTGGAAGTGTCTGAAATAATCTTTCAGAAAGATTAAAAAAGAAAGGATATTCTAATAAAAAGAATCTGTCAAGGGTTAAAAAAGGTCTAAAAGCATTGAATGAGAGGAGTTGTGTAGAAATAAACAGATAAAGTGTCGGGGGGGGGGGGGTATTTAGAATAGTAACATTGGTTAATGCTCAATGGAATATTATCAAGGAAAAAATAAGCACTGCCATGTTTTCTTCCTGGATCCGTAAATAAAAGAGATCGTAGAACCCTAAACAGCCCTTACCACTAAGAGAACATTGAATTAGCATGATAGTATAAGAAAAAAAATATCGGGAAAAGAAAGAATAAATATAGTCTGAGGGGCATGTTCAAATGTGGGGGCTACCTGATATGTAGGTATGTGAAGGTAGGGAATTAGAGCTGCACAATAAATCGTAATAAAATCACAATCTCAATTCAGCCCCCCCGGCCGCGATCTCCATCAGGCATTACCCGATTTTCAGTGCAGTGTCCGACTTGCGGGGCAACTTAGCGTGGCTTGACTAGAAGTCAATGCAAGTCGCCTGAAGTCTCCCCAGAAATATTTTTCTAAGTTGGAGCGACTTGAGTCTCTCCTATCTGGGCAGAATGCCAAGTCTGAGATCACTGCTGATGAAAGAAGCTAGAAGAGATATAATGTAACTACTTCAAAGGAATGAACTCCACAATATATAGAAGAGTTTAGTTTAACCTTTTAAAAACTAAATCTTTTCTGACATTTGTTGCTTACAAGTAAAAATCCAGTATTTTCTGCTAGAAAATTACTTAGAAGCTCCAAACATTATATATTTTTTTCTAGCAGAGACCCTAGAGAATAAAATGGCAGTTGTCGCAATATTTTATGTCACGCAGTGGTCTTTCAAATGCAATTTTTTGGGAAAAATGACACTTTCAAAAAAAAACTAAATAGTGCTGTTAGCCCAATTTTTTTGTATATGTAAGATGTTACACCGCGAGAATCGTGATCTTTATTCTAAGCAAAAAAATTGTGATTCTCATTTTGGCCAGAATCGTGCAGCTCTATATTCAATTAAATTTCAAACTGAAATAATTCCAAACAATATATAATTGATAGCTTTATACATTGTTCTACTACTTGGGTAGTCTACTAACTGGCATGCCCCTTAGGTTTAAGATATACAGGGAAAAAAACTGAAGATTGAGGGTCTGGATAAGGCAGCATATAAGGGACATTTGTCACAAAAAATCCACAATAGGGTTAAAAGTAAAGGGAATTTTCCATCTAAATATAAGCTTGATAAGAGGGGATTTTGATTGAGTATTATTGCAGAAGAAAAGTGTCCTGATCAACTCTTCATTTAAAGTGACTTAATCAAGAATTAAAAGTGGGTATGTTCCTTTAGGTCTTGGAAATTAAAACTATAATTTAAAACCTTGAGCCTGCATTCACATAGGGGCGACCCGACTTCGGCGCGACTTCGCTAGGCGATTTCAGTGCAACTTCAGCGCAACTTCCAGCGCGACTTCAAGGACCTCAGGCGACTTTACAACACGACTTTTGCCAGGCAACTTTGCCTTGACCAATCAGAAAAGGGAGGGAGGGGGCTGCCTAAAAATAAATTCTATTCTTTTGACTGTAAAGTCGCTTCCATGTGGATGGGGATCCGACTTGGAGGCAACTTCTATTGAATCCTATGGGCACAAGTCGGATAGAAGTCGCCTGGAAGTAGTACAGGAACCTTTTCAGAAGTCGCCTTGAAGTCGGAGCGACTTCAGTCGTGTATATTAAGACGGCTCCCATTCATTTCAATGGGATTTCAAATGTCAAGCGACTTAGGGCGACTTGAGGCAACTCAAGTTGGATCGCAAGTCGCCCCTGTGTGAACGGGCACTTAAGGTTTTATAGGCTAACTAACTTATTGAGGCTGTAGGAGGTGAAAGAGAATAGGTATCCAATCATAGTAATGGGAAGCTACCCCCCTCTCACAGTGCCAGGAGGAGATGGCAGTATGATGCAGCAATCTGTATGCAATTGGCTGGCTTGATATGGAGCACAAAGACATACCGTTTAATATAACTGATGGATGATTGCATACCTCACTTATTCCTTCAATGGGATCTCCAGATAAGTACAGAGTGTTTGGACATTTAAGTAGCCACTTGGAATGTTATCTGGATTGACAACCATGATAACCGTGTGTAATCCTGGTATGATTTCAATAATACACAAACTGTGATGAGTAGCCTACATTGTGCTTGAAATTAAGAGCCTGTTTAATAGATCACTTTATTACAGGAAGGTTGTTTAAACATGATCATGATAACAGTGTGTATAACCTCAGAGTGATTCCACTAATGCATGAATTGTGAGGAGCATGATCATATTATGTTTGGAATTAAAAGCCTGTTTAGTGGATTACATGGGAACATTGTTGAAAGGAGCCAAATCATTTTGGTTATAGCTGTTTAATGTCTGTTGTGCTGAACATGATTCATGGGAGCGTCTAATAATTTAGCTGGAGGCATACAGAGGTTCATTCGCTAGATCCATTCCACAAAGCCACCCTACAGTGATATTTAAGGGAGATAATATGCATGTTATATCCTTGTAGGGAATTGGAAGATATTGGCAGAATTAAAAGGGACATTCTGATTAAGAATTTTGTCTATATTTAACTACAATATACAAATTTGTTAAATTCCTATACAAGCCTGAGTGTGTGGATATGTTGATGAGAATCAATGGGCTTCGTATTTAAAGTGTTAACCACTTCAGCTCTCACACCTGTTTATCCCCTATGGACCAGACCATAGTTTCACATTTCCACTGTGTGTCAATTCACGAGACTATCATTTTGTAATTACTTATGATACAGAATTAATACATATATTTTTTTTGGAGGGGGCAAACAGGGCTTTTTTTGTGATCCTAGTGTCCTCTGTAATTTTTTTTTAAATGTATTCGCATTTTAAAGGGAAGAAGAGTAAAATTTCTAAAAAAAACACACACACAATACATATCATGGACATGTGGTGAGGTCAGTGGCTGGTGAGGCACTGGTTAGTATCAGAGCCATATGCACACAGGTTACATACGCCTCGATAGTTCGAGCGAGAGCAATAATTCTAGCACTAGACCTCATCTGTAACTCTAACATGTAACCTATAAACATTTTTAAAAGCATCGCCTAGGAAGATTTTTAAGTACTGAAGTTTGGCGCCATTCCACAAGTGTGCGCAATTTTAAAGCGTGACATATTAGGTATCTATTTAATCGGCCTAACATCATCTTTCACTTTAAACAAAACAATCAGGCTAACTTTAGTGGTTTTTTTTATTCATGAAAGTTTCTTTAACCACTTCAGCCCCGGAAGGATTTCCCACTTTAGGACTAGAGCACTTTTTGCTATTCGGCGCTGCGTCGCTTTAACTGACAATTGCGCGGTCGTGCGAAGTTGAACCCAAACTATATTTGCGTTCTTTTTTTCCCACAAATAGAGCTTTCTTTTGGTGGCATTTGATCACCTCTGCATCATTTCTGATCGCCGCTATAAACAAAAGAAGAGTGACAATTTTGCAAAAAAGCCCAAATTTCTTACTTTTTGCTAAAATCCAAAAAAATTATATAAACAAACATTTTTTTTCCATCGGTTTTGGGCGATTTATATTCTTCCCCATATTTTTGGTAAAAAAAAAAACGCAATCGGCGCTTATTGATTGGTTTGCGCAAAAGTTGCCGCGTTTAGGGATGATGAGAATTAATTTCAGGTTTTTTTATTATTTATTAGTAATGGTGGCGATCTGCGATTTTTAGAGTTACTGCGATATTGCAGTGGACATGTCGGACCATTTTGACACTTTTTTGGGACCATTGGCATTTATACAGCGATCAATGCTATGAAAATGCACTGATTACTGTGTAAATGCCACTGGCAGTGAAGGGGTTAACCTGCAGGGAGCGCTCTAAGGGTTAACAGTGTTCCCTGGGCGTGTTCTAACTGTATGTGGGCTGGGCTCGCTGGGGAAAGGGGATGATCACGGCTTCCATATAGAGGAAGCCTATGATCACCGCCTTTCCCCCTCTAACAGAACGGAGATCCGTGTTTACATACACGAACCTCAGTTCTTTCAGTGCGGGGGGGCCATCGCGGGTAGCCTGCGGCGATCGAGTCTGCCCTACCCGCTCCCTGCCCCCCCAACACAGTGAGCGCGGGAGCGCGCCTCCGGCAGTGCGCGCGCGCTCACAATGCTAGTTCTGTCCTGTGACGGCGTTTCGTGATAATGAGCCACCTCTCCGCCGTCACGCTTTTTATTCTCCAGGGTGTCTGCTAAAAATATATATAATGTTTGGGGGTTCTGAGTAGTGTTCTAGCAAAAAATATGATTTTTGCATGTAGGAGAGGAGTCAGAACTGCCCTGGGTGGCAAGGGGTTAATTACCATAAGTAAGTAATATACAAATAATTATTATATATTGTTTTTAAGTTAATTTACTATATTTTCAAAAACTGTACTCAAGCAGGTGGATTAACTGACAATTTACTGTAGTTTGAAGCTATAACTTCCAACAAGTAATTTTACAGGAAATAGTTAAATAATACATTATTATCTTATAACATATAGCATATACAGTATCTCACAAAAGTGAGTACACCCCTCACATTTTTGTAAATATTTTATTTTATCTTTTCATGTGACAACACTGAAGAAATGACACTTTGGTACAATGTAAAGTAGTGAGTGTACAGCTTGTATAACAGTGTAAATAACACATAGCCATTAATGTCTAAACCGCTGGCAACAAAAGCGAGTACACCCCTAAGTGAAAATGTCCAAATTGGGCCCAATTAGCCATTTTCCCTCCCCGTGTCATGTGACTTGTTAGTGTTACAAGGTCTCAGGTGTGAATGGGGAACAGGTGTGTTAAATTTGGTGGTTTCGCTCTCACTCTATCATCCTGGTTACTGGAAGTTCAACATGGCACCTCATGGCAAAGAACTTTCTGAGGATCTGAAAAAAAGAATTGTTGCTCTACGTAAAGAAGGCCTAGGCTATAAGAAGATTGCCAAGACACTGAAACTGAGCTGCAGCATGGTGGCCAAAACTATACAGCGTTTTAACAGGACAGGTTCCACTCAGAACAGGCCTCGCCATGGTCGACCAGAGAGGTTGAGTGCACATGCTCAGCGTCATATCCAGAGGTTGTCTTTGGGAAATAGACATATGAGTGCTGTCAGCATTGCGGCAGAGGTTGAAGGGGTGGGGGTCAGCCTGTCAGTGCTCAGACCATATGCCGCACACCGCATCAAATTGGTCTGCATGACTGCCATCCCATAAGGAAGCCTCTTCTAAAGATGATGCACAAGAAAGCCCACAAATAGTTTGCTGAAGACAAGCAAACTAAGGACATGGGTTACTGGAACCATAATCTGTGGTCTGATGAGACTAAGATAAACTTATTTGGTTCAGATGGTGTTAAGCATGTGTGGCGGCAACCAGGTGAAGAGTACAAAGACAAGTGTGTCTTGCCTACAGTCAAGCATGGTGGTGGGAGTGTCATGGTCTGGGGCTACATGAGTGCTGCCGGCACTGGGAAGCTACAGTTCATTGAGGGAACCATGAATGCCAACATGTACTGTGACATACTGAAGCAGAACATGATTCCATCCCTTTGGAGACTGGGCCGCAAGGCAGTATTCCAACATGATAATGACCCCAAACAGCCTTGCTAAAGAAGCTGAGGGTAAAGGTGATGGACTGACCAAGCATGTCTCCAGACCTAAACCCTATTGAGCATCTGTGGGGCATTCTCAAATGGATGGTGGAGGAGCACAAGGTCTCTAACATCCACCAGCTCCATGATGTGGTCATAGAGGAGTGGAAGAGGACTCTACTGGCAACCTGTGAAGCTCTGGTGAGCTCCATGCCCAAGAGGGTTAAGGCAGTGCTGGAAAATAATGGTGGCCACACAAAATATTGACACTTTGATGCCCAATTTGGACATTTTTACTTAGGGGTGTACTCACTTTTGTTGCCAGTGGTTTATACATTAATGGCTGTGTGTTGAGTTATTTTGAGGGGACAGTAAATTTACACTTACTACCTTACTACTTTACTTGTAGCAAAGTGTAATTTCTTCAGTGTTGTCGCATGAAAAGATATAATAAAATATTTACAAAAATGTGAGGGCTGTACTTACTTTTGTGACATACTGTATATATATGATTTAGCTTGATTAAAACAGTACCTTTTCATCAGCAGAAGATTCTCATTCTCCCTCTTAGCTGTGTGGGAAAAACATGGGAAACACGGGATTATGGGTAAATCTTATACACATAAACTCATGTTTTTTCCTTGTAGTTAAGAGGGCTGGGCTGTGACATGCCCCCTTCTATGACACTGCAGTGAGGTGTGCCTCCACTGCAGCATTTTTATTGGACAGCTGGGGCCAATGGTACTTTACCATTGGTCCAAGACTCCAAGCTGTCCATTAAGCTCAGTGCCACTGACAAGAAGTGAGGAGAGGCACTGTAAGCTCATCCTCTCAGTCTGCTGCAAACAGAGTGTGCCAGCTTGTATTTAAACTGGCTGCTCTGTATGTAGCTTCTGAAGGCTGCGCAAGGAGCCCTGTATCTCCGGAACCATAGGTCATAGGAGCCCCAAATTTTGACCAGTGGTGGAGTAGGACTTCAGCTACATACCCCCCACCCCCCCCCCCCCAAATGGGTCACTGATCTACGACCCTTGAAGCTCAATTTTTTTGGGGGGGGGGGGGGTTCTGTTTTTTTTTATGTTCATGGCAGGTGAGGCTCTCTCACCTGGCTCCCCTGACTGCACGCCCCTGGTACATATAGATGGGTTAAGGAAGAGGTTAATAGTGGATAACAATGGGTTAATAGGGAAAGCCCCACATTAAGGAGCGAACAGAAGATGAAACTGTTAAATAGGGCTTATACAATGTAATCTACTGAAATGAATGTGCTAAGTAATAAAATAAAGGTTATAAAGGGGAATGTAAGGGTTAATTGAGGGTTAAATGACGCTTTGTGCACACAATAAACAACTGTAACTCTTCCACACACAGATCACTGTCTGTGAGGGAACAGACAGCTACTGTGTTACGTCTGTCATTGTTTACATAGAATGATCACTGTGATTGGATGTCACAGTGATCATTCAATGAGGAAGGCATCTGATTGGCTCCCTAACACGCCCAAAGTAGGCAACTGGTAAAGGAGATATGGGGGAGATTTATTACAACTGGGGCACACAGAATCTGGTGCAGCTCTGCATAGTAACCAATCAGCTTGCTCAATTAAGCTTTGACAATAAAACCTAGAAACTGATTGGTTACTATGCACAACTGCACAAGATTCTATGTGAGCCAGTTATACCCCCACAGTGTTATAGGATGAAGAAAATAAGTTCAATCTTCTTCTTTGATAAAAGAAGTGCCCAAAATAATAATGGAATCCCACAACTGTATTAACTAAGAAGAGAAGGACAGTGTATCCATATTTGTTCATGCAATGAGAGGGAAACAAGTATAGCAAATGGAGACAGTGTTGTGGAAGATTCTGTCTTGTTAAGGATACATGCACTTGAAGGATAGTTGTGGGTTGTGACATTTAATAGAATAGGATTATGACAACCAAGTAGCATAAGTTTGCAGCATGACTGGTTGGAGGGTCCCATGGGTGGCTTTAAATGACCGACCTGTCATTTTTTTTTTTTTTGGTAGAAAATTAGTAAGTGTTATGTGCTTTTGGTCATACCAACATTTTGGAAGTGTTTTTTTCTAGAGTTCGGGAGTGCGTTTTACTCTTATTTTTTTAGTCATTTGTATTAATTTAGTATTTAAAGTAAACACAGCTAAAATGTATTATTAAGTAAAGATTCTAAACTCCTTTATTAAATCAGCCTCACTATATCAGTCACACAAGGAGTCAGCTGGCTCATAGGCTTGTATTGTGAGAAGGAATAGGAAAAAAAATGCTAAATGATTTCCTGCTGCCACCACACTGCTTCAGGGCTTGTTCATGCTAGCAGGGGAGGAAAGGGGTGATAAATATAGGCGGTACATCCACATTTTCACTGTCTTCTGACTGCCCCTTAACCAAACATGGTGGCTGAATGGGATGGTACGGGGCCAAAAAAGTATACTGTAGGTCATGTTTAGCAGGCAGCACCATTGCCACATGCAACCTATTCAATCAAATGTAATGTACACGGTTGCAGCATGGTGATGGGTCTTTCAAAGTTTAAAAGAGGAGTCGCCTCTCAGCCACCTGTCAAATGACTGTTCTGTGTTCATCTGTTGGGGATGAAACCAGCTTATCCCTTTCGGGAAACATTTTTTTCTGTTTACAATAGAATGTGCATTTCTGATGTCATTGCTTCCTCTAAAATGGCCCTCCTATCAATGATACCTCGCTCCCTCTCCAAGTTTAAAAAAAGTATTTTGAAACATTGTCTTTTTCTCGCCACTGGAATTTGAGAACTCCACCCTCCACTTTGGAATTGGCACAGATCCCTAATGACAATGTCTATGGAGACCCAGGTAGCATCCAAACAAAATATATAAGAGAAGGTCTTCTCCATGTAAGGCCCTGATTCAGTAATAACCAGTGTTTGTTGCCCTCTGACTCCCTGAACAAAAGCCCCATCTGCATTTTGCTGATTAGTTTCTTCACTGTTTTCACTTCTTCTTCAACCTTGGGTTATGTTATTACAGCAATAGTACTTTATAGAAATCGTAACTAGATATATACTGTATTTCTATATATAACCATTATTTTCAGTGCTTCTACACTCTTATTGCTGTCTGTGTCACCCTCTCTATTGTCCAAGTGACCATTGCAAAACTGTACAGTTGTGTGCAGAAAAAACTACCGGACACAATCCATCCCCCAACCATCCTTCCTCATTCTCGGAGGGCTCCTGACAGTACTTATGTTTTCTAATAACCTTTTACAGAAGGCTTCAGGCTTTACGTGTCTCACTGGTTTTTATACTTCTTCACCTATTCTACAGCCAAAGCTGGTCCCTTGATGATGTAGAGGGTGGTGCTGAGTGATGACATCAGCACTGCTCTCTGCATTAATTCCATGTGAATAATGTTAGCTGTGGGGATGTTCTGCACTCAGCTAATCAGTCCACATTTTTCACGATTTCATTAACACTAACAACATGATAGACTGAGAACATCTTGTGGCAAAAAATAAACAATTCCAGAGTTAAGGTGATTACTGACGTAAAAGCTGCTTTTTTTACTTTACATATTGGCTGGTGGATCATTTTATTAAAAAATAAAATTGCCTGGAGTTGGACTTTAAGCCTCTTGACAGGGGTTTTACCCTTTCCCTCCCCTACAAAACATAAAAAAATGGCGTTTTTCAATATTTAATTTGCTATTAACATTCAATTTTAGAGTAAATGGACTTTACCAAATGAAAACCACATACACTGTTAGGAATCTATTCATTCGAGAAAAATTCTCCATCCTGCTTCTTCAAATTTCTCAAAACTGCAGTCAAAACTAATGTTGATTTGACCCACTAATGCAGGGTTTCTCAACCAGGGTTCTGTGGAACCCTAGGGTTCCTCCAGAGGTTGCTAGCGGTTCCTTGAGCAATGGTCAATTTCTACCTCTCAGATAAATTCCCAATGATACCATTAATCTTTTTAGCTATCTGTAAGGGGGTAATTCTTCCCAATGACCACAAGTGTAAGGAGCATTCTTCCCATTGACCATCACACTTATGTATCATGAGTTGTAGATTTTTAATTTTTAGCAGAGGTTCTCTGAGACCGGAGAATTATTTCAAGGGTTCCTCTGTGTTGAAAAGGTTGAGAAAGGCTGCACTAATGATTAAAAAATCGAACAAACATCATTATAACAAAATCTGAACACAATTCTACTAGTGCATAGCAGCTTTAGTGTTTTTCTCATGCATGAATCCAAATGTCTATTAAACAGTTGTTCTTTTGACCCAATAAAGAAAACAGTCTGTTAACCAGTCATCATCTAAAATGACTGTGCACCCCACATGATACAGGAATATCTGAACAGGACGTATGGTTTTTAGCACTTGGTATATATATCTAATAGGACAACTAATACAATCTTATCTTCAGCACCACTAATATAAACAAATGCGGTGTAGCTCACTACCTAAAGTGAAATAACAAGTCAGACACATTTGCGAGTATTTCCTCCCACATATCTTGTATCATTTTGATGCATTCAGTATTGTGCATAGTTCAGTATCTGAGTGGAGCTATATACAAGGGTTATTATGAAAGTTCACATTTAATACTGGAACTTTGATTTAACTTAATTCCCTTTTATTGTTACATGGAACTCAGATTTAAGTGCTATATAGACCCAAAAATAGTAGAAAAAAATGTATATTTATTTTATGTATACCAAAGCTTAAAAAGGAGCTCCACCCTAAAGGGGAAGCTCCGCTTGTTTGCTTCCTCCCCCCCCCTACCACTGCCACATTTGGCACCTTTCGGGGGGAGCGGGTACCTGTTTTTGACAGGTACCCATCCCCACTTCCAGGAGACCTCCCTGCAGTGAAGTTCGGCCCCCCTCCTCCTTCCACCACTGCTGGACAATGCATGCGCAGTAGGGAGCCGACTGTGAAGCCGCAAGGCTTCACTGCCAATTTCCCTTACAAGGAGTGGCGGCGGCAGCATCCGAGAGCCGATTAAAAATCGTCTGGGGTGCCAACACTAGGTGAGTGCCCTAATATTAAACGTCAGCAGCTACAGTATTTGTAGCTTGCATACTTAGTACAGCGGCTCCCAACCAGAGCTGTCAGTGGGGCTGCACAAAAAAAAAAAACTAGTGTGCACCCGGCTTTTGATGGAGCATGTTCAGAATCTGGAACGTCCATTCCATAGCAAACAACACTTGCTAACAAAATCACTAAGGGTAGCAGAACAGGATCTGGAGCTCTGCATAGTGGCCAATCTGCTTTTATCTTTAAACTTTAAAGTTGTTTAGTTAAATTTTACACATGTAAGGTAGAAGCTTATTGGTTGTCATGCACATCTGCTGCAGATACTGGCTCCTCCAGTTTTCATAATTCCCATCATTGTATATACACTGTAGCCTGTGAACGCGCTTCCACGTGCATCTCAAGTACATAAAAAATACCAGGGGTACAATTTGGAAGATCATGCACAATTGACGTGTTAATATCCTTAAATAATTCAGGCTCATTAGCTTGCTCAGACTAAAAAACACCTTTGAATCTGCACTTTGAAAATGAAAATGATTCAGGTTTAAAGAGTAACTACATGTTTTAGATGAGGGAGAATTCAGGACAATAAAACATATTAATACAACCTGGTCAATCTAGGTGGCCTCATGCACACAGGACATTTTTAGATGTTTTTACAGCAGATATTTTTGGCTTCAGATTTTTTTTCCCACAGTCAATAAACTCATGTTATCCTATGTGTTCATGCACACATAGGCTGTTATCAACTGTTTTTGGCTGGGGCATGTTTTTGCTGTAAAGAAAACCTAAGACTAGTGGGTTCTAAGAGGAGTTTTTCAGCTGTGAAAACGCGCTAATGTCAAAAAAACACCCAAAAACGCTGATAAATGCTCAAAAACGTGGCTCACCAGCGTTTTTAACATTTTTTATCCCATTAAAAAAAGAAAAAAAAAAAACACTAGTGCAAAAACATTGAAAAACTCACTACAAAGCTACTGATGTTTTTATAACATTTTTAAAACATTTTGTGTGCATGAAGCCTAGATCACAGAACATACCAAGCAAATCTTTCCCTGTAAAGAAGAAAGTAAACACTTGTGCTCTGATGCTGTGAAATAGCTCCTGAAAGTCTGCTGGGAACTGCCTCTATGTATACCCATGAAGGGGGAAGGAGGCAACTCAATTTTTTTTGTTTTTTAAAATGTGAGTTTTTTTTTTTTTACAAGACTCTTAACCCCTGGATCACACCAATGTGATTTGACAGTTCAAAATCGCATAAGTCGCACCCTATTTGCAGTAATCCACACGCAATATTTCCCATGCACACGTTAAAGATAATCGGCTGTTCAGTGATGCTGGGTGCTGTAATGACCATAGGCTGGAAACTGTAGATACTCAAAGCGAAGAAATGTCATCAGCACACCAAAGATTCCTTGAAAGGGTCCCAAGCTTTATTCCATGGTCACATGATAAATATACAGCAACGTTTCTGAGCCACGCAGCCTCTTAGTCAGTAATGCAGTAATGGAACTGCGACTCAAAAAAAGGTTTGAGAAAGGTTCCTGCATTAGGTTTCTGCAATTTAATTGACTTCTGTTAAATAAAGTCGCAAGCCACAATGAAATCGCACATCAAAATAATACTGATCGGCAGCTTTGAAATTGCACTAAAGTAGTGCGCTTTCTAAGCTGCACTGGTGTGAACCAGGACTAAATGATAGTATTGAGGAAGTAATATGATTTCCTTATGGGGTCTAAAAAAAAACCCTGATTCCTCCTTCGCATACAAAACAGGGACACAGTGTCCCCAATCAGAAAGTTGCTTAGCTGCTGTCACTGAGATTTTGAAATCCCAACCCCTGGAAGTGTTTGAGGTTGTGCACTTCAAGGTTTCATTTAGCAAAGGGTTGAATCCCTCTTCAGCATTCTCAGAAGAGTCAAGTGAGCTGGAGGACCTCAAAAAGGGAGCAACCCAGCAAAAAAAACCTGGGAAAACATTGATCTTTATGACTGCAAGTCACCCAGATAGGATCTGTCTAAAAACAATAGACTGTCGTGTTTAGGTTCGCCATATTCAGGCTGCAGTGCAATATACTTATTTGTGATCTAATATGTATGTCTTAAGGCCCATACACATGGTGCGAAATTCGGACGGGAATTGTTCGACAGCTTGTCGTCCAAAATCCTTACCGTTAGTAAGCTCCTTTCGACAGCCAATTGACATTTTTCGTCAGACAAAAGCTGGATGTGCAGACTTGTATTTTTGTTGTACGACAACGCCACATCCAATTTTTATTCCGTTAGCACAGTTTTCGTATGGAAAAAAAGACGTACGACCGAGACTACGCATGCTCAGAAAGGAAAAAAAGATGCAAAAATATTCAAAACATTACGTCACTTCTGACGTAACGAAAATTTCTCAGATAGTCAGTATCATGAGTGGGAACGCAAGCTCACGCCGCGTGAAGTGTGAATGGGGCCTACGCCTCTAATAATACTGCATACAGGAAGTCTGGTGTGCACAAAGTAAAAGCTTCCTTCACAAATTCAGTGCTATTTCCATTCTTATAGTTTTTTTTTTAGCATAGTAGTTCACTAGTCAAAGAACATTCAGTAATTAATGTACACTGCTAAGGTGAGATTTAGAAAATAACAGCAAAATAAATCCAAGGCATCATTTAGAAAATTTACTGTTGAAATCGATGAGTCTAAACGCAGCGTTCTCATGGTTATAACCTGCAAGTGGTGCGGTTCTTATCAGCAATGACATCGCTGGTAGGAACATCCTTTCTTCTTGGCATCAGATTTCATTACTGAAACAAACACCTAGTTCTTCTTGTGAGCTGTGTCTAGACAACTGTCTGATGTGAGTCAGAGTGAATCACCAGCGCAAATGATATGGACGCTCGGTGTCCTTCAGATATAGGAACCCTCTTATAGATCTGTCATGTTATTTTTCTGGGTAAAGTTGAACAAAGCTTTAAAAAAATCAGTTTCCCGGATATTGTTCTCAAGCTTACATCCTTCCTTGTGTGTTCAAAATGACTGCTTGCTTTATGTTTTGAGAGCTGTGATATATATATTGCTTATTCAAGGAAAGTAAACTGATATTATATGTCAAGTAAGACTCAGTGTAATCAATTCCTAGTACTAATCAGTACACATGAAGGATTGTGCCTCTGTTTATAGCTGTCACTCAGTAGCCACAGAGCTAAAGCAGCATTAAAACCAAAAATGTACTATATTGCAGATTATCAACTCTCAAATATGGAGGCTGCATTGGTGCTGCAGTCATTACAGTGGTTGTTAAGCCACTGATATAAAATCCTCCCAGCCCCTGTGCCTGTGTTATATAAAAAATATGCCGATCGGTAACTATATCAGAGCGTCTCCCGTCGCTTATGTGACTCCTCGGCTCTCTCCTCTGCCCGGCTGACAGCTCCAGCGGGCGGGGCCGAGCACTCCTGCTGATGTCAGCCGGGGAAGAGAGAGCCGAGGAGTCACATGAGTGCAGAGAGCCGCTCTGATATAGGTACTTATTGTTATATTACAGAGGGGATGGGAGGGTTTTATATTATATATGAGAGCAGCAGGAGCGGAGGGGGTCGACAATCACATGAGCAGACAGGCAGGGAGGGCGGCACATACGCTGACCACGGTATCAGGGCTCAGCAGCTACGATACACTGTGGTCAGCTTACAGGGGGGAGGGTATAGCCAGGCAGGATCAGCCAGACTGACAATGCTGCTGTCCAAAGGTGGCCCCTGTGTTCCTTCATCCAGAGTGGAGACACTCTAATACAGGAGGTGTGTTAATGGCCAGATCACCAGGTGAAAACAGAGAGGAAAAGCCTAAAAAGAAAAACACAAATGCAGCCACCACATCTAATGATTGATGAGCTGAAATATATAATTTTTTTGGTTTTGGGGTTTAATACCACTTTAAGTTTGTTATCTTTCAAGTTGTCCAGTAAATTTGGCAGAGGGATGAGACAAAACATTTCACTCTGACAAGGGTGCTTACAGTGATCAGGTTTTATTCATTTATGTAAAACCCTTATCCAAAAAGGAAAAAACTGTTGCCTTAACTGCTTAACCACTTGCCGACCGCCCACAGCCTTTATACGGCCCCAAGGTGGACTCATTAGTCTGGGAGGGCATACTATGACGTCCTCCCAGAATCACACTCCTGCGCGCCCCCTGGGGCCTGCACCCATGAATATCCGTGACCGCCGGGTCTCCCGGACACGGATCATGGTAAATGGCCAATGACAAGCGGGCCTTTACCACGTGATCTTTCCATCAAATGACGGAGCGATCAGATGTAAACAAGCCAGCATATGTCCAGCTTATCTCTCCCCTCTCCATACCGATCAGTGCAGTATGAGAGGAGAGGGGGAGAGATCGGATACAGCAGTGCTGTGGGCAGGATCTGAAGTGCCCACAGCACTGCTCTGTGCCAGTCTGCACTCACCCCATCCATCCATCCATGCTCAGCCATCCTCACCCATCCATCCATGCATGCTCACCCATCCATCCAAGCTCACCCATTCATCCATGCCTAGCCATCCATGCATGCTCAGCCACCCATCCTTGCTCACCCATCCATCCATGCTCACTCAACCATCCATGCATGCTCAGCCATCCATATGTGCTCGGCCATCCATCCATGCTCATCCATACATCCGTGCTCTGCCATCCATCTGTGCTTCACCTTCCATCCGTGCTCAGTCATCCCCATCCGTGCTCAGTCATCCCCATCCGTGCTCAGCCATCCCCATCCGTGCTCAGCCATCCCATCTGTGCTCAGCCATCCCATCTGTGCTCAGCCATCCCATCGGTGCTCAGCCATCCCCATCCTTGCTCAGTCATCCCCATCCATGCTCAGTCATCCCCATCTGTGCTCAGTCATCCCCATCCGTGCTCATCCATCCACATTCATGGCTCAGCCATCCCCATCCACAGCTCATCCATCCCCATCCACGGCTCATTTATGCCTCCTTCATGCTCATCCATACCACGTCAGTTCTCATCTGTGACACATCCATGCCACTACACTGCCCATCAGTGCCACAACACTGCCCATCAGTGCCACTACCAGTGTTGCCAACCGTCCGTTAATTCGCGGACAGCCAGTAAATCCCAGTTTATTTTCTGGCTGTCCGCGAATGTCCGTTACGGACAGCGGTGCCCGTAAAAAGGATGGCTGCGGGCCGACAGTGCAACTGCGCATGCGCCATTCCGAAGCCTGCCGAGCTCGGGAGAACTTGTACACGCTCGGTCGGGCAGGCGCATGCGCAGTGATGTGATGGTGCCGCCTGGAGCCATTTTTGAATGGCTGGCACTCGTTCTCAGCGGTGCCTCTCCACAGCAGGGGTCTGGGGAGCATCTGCGTCTTCCCGGAAAGAGCGGAGAGAGCAGACTCGTGTGGGAGACGCACACCACAGCAGCATGGACTTGGACCGGACAGAGTGACCCCTGCTTGGCTGAGGCTGAGCCTGCTCTGCAGCGCTGGTGAGTGCAATTTAAAGCCAAAACCAGCCCACACACAGCAATTCAGAGGCATCATTCATCATTCTTGTGGCACAGACAGAGGCAGAGTTCAGGGCAGGGCAGGCCCAGACAGAGCCTATGGTGTGTGGCAGTTTAATATATATATATATATATACGGGCGGGACAGTTTGTAAAAATCTGTGAATTTTATAACTGTCTATAAATATCAGGGTCTTATAATTTGTCATGCTGTGCTGACTTTTTAAGTGTAAACCAAGCAAATTACTTGATATGGGTATTGTCAGTGTTGCCATGTTGTGTTTAAATATCAATTGTCTTCGTTTTTAATAGGAGTTCTGTTATTTTTTAGGTTGCCAGTAAAAAATGTGCTCCGCCAGTAAATTTTCCATGTTTTGCCAGTAAAAAATTCTGCGGGAGGTTGGAAACACTGGCCACTACAGTGCCACTACAGTGCCCATCAGTGCCACTACAGTGTCTCACAATAGTGTAATAGGTAGTCAAATTAGATTTGAAATGTATGCCCCTAGAACACCTGACAGTGCTCCCTGCATGTTGGGCCTCTGTATGTGGCCAGGCTGTGTAAAAGTGTCACACGTGTGGTATCGCCATACTCAGGAGGAGTAGCAGAATATATTTTGGGGAGTAATGTTTGCTATGTACATGCTATGTATTAGAAATATTGTATAAATGGACAACTTTGTGTAAAAAACAAAACAAAAACGTGTTTTCATTTTCTTTCCACATTTTCCAAAAACGTGTGGAAAAAATGACATGTTCAAAAGACTCATTATGCCTCCTATACCTTGGGGTGTTTACTTTCCAAAATTGGGTCATTTTTTGTGCATTTCCATTGTCCTGGTGCTCCAGGACCTTTAAAAGTGCAAGAGCTAATCAAGAAATGATATGTGTAATTTATGACCCTAGAATGCCTGATGGTGCTCCCTGCATGTTGGGCCTCTGTATGTGATCAGGCTGTGTAAAACTCTCACACATGTGGCATCCCCATAGGAGTAGTAGAATGTGTTTTGGGAGTATAATTTGTGGTATGCATATGATGTGTGCGAGAAATAACCTGTTAATATGACCATTTTGTGAAAAAAAAAAAATAATAATTTTGCAAAGAATTGTGGGAAAAAATGACAACTTCAAAAAACTCACCATGCCTCTTACTAAATACTTTGGACTGTCTACTTTCCAAAAAGGGGTCATTTGGGGGTATTTGTACTTTCTTGGCTTGTTAGGGTCTCAAGAAATGAGGCCTTCGGTACATCAGGTGTGATCAATTTTCAGTGAATGACACCATAAGTTGTAGGCTCTATAACTTTCACAAAGACCAAATAATATACACTAATTTGTTTTTTTTTTTACCAAAGATATGTAGCAGTTTTTTCATTTATAGCGCAAAAAATAAAAAACCCCGCTGTGATTAAATACCACTAAAAGAAAGCTCTATTTGTGTAGAAAAAAAGAACAAAAATTTCATATGTGTTGCAGTGTTGAGTAATTGTCATTCAAAATGTGAGAGCACTGAAAGCTGAAAATTGGTCTGGTTAGAAAGTGGGTTTAAGTGCCCAGTGGTCAAGTGGTTAAAAAGTCTTAGCTGCAGTTTGACTTTATTTGTGGAATTCCAGGCACTACCTAACTAATCTTAAAGTGATACTTTAGTCAGAAAATTAAATCTTGCTTGATGACTTCAGGCTGGCCCCTTTTGCAAGTATAGCTATGTAAAACATTAAACACATGCTCAGTTGCTCTCTATTTTTAGGCACTGTGCAGAATTTGCAGAGGCCGATCTGCTGGAGGCCTAAAGATTTACTGTTGTTCAGGGGCTCTGGGCTTCAGCAAAATGGCAGCCTCCAGCAAGAAGAAACAGGAACAATGCTGGAGGCAATTTACAGCACACACTAACTTTTGTAGCATAAGTATTAGGGCTCGTTTACACTTGCTACAAAACAGGGCTTCAGACACGCTTTGTTAAAGCTCTCTGAACTAAATAAAATGGTTAGCTTACAGTCCTGTTTACACCTTGTGCTTGCTTTGCTTTGGCTTTGCTTCAAAAATTATACCCAATGTCACTTTTGTGGTGCTTCAAATCATCTTCAAAGCCTCTATAGAAGTCTATGGCACAGCTCACTTGAAGCACCTGCAGCTTTTGGAAGGCTTTAATTCGGCCTTAGCTTTGCTTTGTTTTGGGAAAATTGCAGGTATGAAATATCACCACACATACAGGACATCTGCCAAGCTTCAACAAAACTCCAAAAGAGCATCTTCGAAGCACCACTAAAGCATCAAAAACACATAATAAAAGCTTGTTGAAGCAATAGGCACTTTAATGTGCATTGAAGCTGAAGCAAGTGTCAATGAGCCCTTAATGTGGAATGTATGATTTTTGCTAAAGAACAATATATCTATCAACTTGTTATGGGTAATGTTCCACTTTTAAAATGCTTCTTACCCCCTACTAATACCCATTCTAACTTGTGAAAAGCTTGCTATAGATGGATTGTCCTTTTTTGATCAGCCAGCAAGCTAATAAAAAAATACAAACGGATTCTCCCATCCACACAATCAAGGTGGATGGAGGAATCCTCCCTGCTGCACTACTGTATTCTGACAGCAGGGACTCCACTTTCAAAATATTCTGATCAGCATGGCAGTCGCTGATCAAATGAACGTTTTCCAACAGTCCCATTCGATCATTAGCTTGAATTCTCTCTAACAGGAACGGCCATAGATGGATTGAAATTTGGCCGGCTCCTGTTGAACCAGCCTAATTCCTATCCATCTATAGCCAACTTAAGAAAGAGCTGTATATTTACCTATTTTCAGACCGTTATGGTCTCCCACACGGTCCCGCCCCTCTCTGTCAGCCATCATTGCTGCTGGGGATGGGAGGGAGGGTTGAGAATGTATGAGCCACTGAAGCCTATCTATGACATCACACTCCCAGGCATTACCAGCCATTGTCGGAGCACTCTCTCCTCTGCAGCTGGCACTTTCTGACACGGGAGTTCACATGAATAGATCGGAGTGGCTTAAAAATTGACAAGTATACACATTTTTGTTAAACAGGTTTGCCAGAATAGGTGTTAGCAGGGGAGAGGAAATGTTTTTTAAGATTAGCTAGTCTGACACAACCCTCTCACCAGATTGACAATGTTTCTGTCCAAAGGTGTCTCCGTTGCTCCTCCAGTGGAGTGGAGACATCCCATGACAGGAAGTGTGTTATTGGGCAAATCACCAAGTAAAGACGAAGGAGAAAAAAAAAGCCTAAAAAGAAAGCAAATGCAGCCATCAGAATTAAGGACTGGTAAGCTGCAATATATTACATTTTTTTTTTTTTTGGATTTAATACCGCGTTAACCACTTCACGCCCGCGCTACAGCCAAATGACAGCTACAGTGCAGGCCTTAATTACCGGGAAGCTGTCAATAGACGTCCTCCCATGCACGAGCTGCCTGCGCGTCCCCTGCAGGGCACACGCGGCTCGCTCTGTGATCACCGAGTAAATGAGACTCGGCTGAACATAGATCAGTGTAAGGGGCTCATCCCGGCCCCTTACCACGTGATCAGCTGGCAACCAATGACAGCTAATCATGTGATGTAAACAATAGATCAGTAATCAGCTGACAGAGTGAGGGGAAAAAAAAGCTGATCACCGGCTTCAGACAGAGGGACATCGGTCCAGACAGGGAGAGGCACTGCTGCTATGCGGTGCCCTCTAGTGCCACCTACCAGTGCCACCTACAGGTGCATATCAGAGCCACCTGCCAGTGCCCACCAATGCCACTTACCAGTGTCCACTAGTGCCACCTATCAATGCCCATCACTGCTGTCAACCAGTGCCCATCAGTGCCTCATCATCAGTGCCACCTATCAATGTCAACTACCAGTGCAAATCAGTGCCACCCATCAGTGCCCTTGAGTGCCACCCATGAGTGCCCTTGAGTGCCGCACATCAATGCCACCCATCAGTGCCACCCATCAGTGCCCATCAGTGCTGCCTTATCAGTGCCTATCAGTGCAGCCTATCAGTGCCCATACGTGCAGCCTATCAGTGCCTATCAGTGCTGCCACGTCAGCATAAATCAATGAAGGAGAAAAATTGCCCGTTTTCAAAATTTTATAACAAACTATGAAAACTGTTTTTTTTTCAACATTTTCAGTCTTTTTTTTTTGTTTTGTTTTTTTTTAGCAAAAAATAAAAAAACACAGCAGTGATCAAATACCACCAAAAGAAAGATCTATTAAAAAAATTATAAAAATTTGATTTGGGTACAATGTAGCGTGACCGCGCAATTGTCATTCAAAGAGTGACAGTGCTGAAAGCTGAAAGTTGCCCTGGGTAGGAGGGAGGTTTAAGTGCCCAGTAAACAAGTGGCTAAGCTAAAAACATCCTAATGCCAGATGAATGACAGCTGAAATGATGTGCAGATAAATGCAGTTTTAAAGAAAAATGATGTGTCCAGTCAAAATTTTCTTTTTCCCTAGCATTGGACAGACTAAGGAATGGTTAGAACTCCTATTAGTTTTTTATGGTTTTATATACATACAGCTGTGCTCATAAGTTTACATACCCTGGAAGAATTCATGATTTCTTGGCCATTTTTCAGAGAATACGAATGATAACACAAAAATGTTTCTTTCACTCATTCAGCCATTTATTATCAAATCAACTGTGTTGAAAGATGCAAGGGTCTGTCAGGAGTCCAGAAACTCATTGACCTTTTATACACACACACTAATTACAAAACAGATCACCAGTGAGGGTGGTTACCTTTAGTGCCCATTCACACAGGGGCGACTTGCACTCCGACTTGAGTCGCCTCAAGTCGCTTGACATTTGAAATCCCATTGAAATGAATGGGAGCCGTCTTAATGTACACTACTAAAGTCGGAGCGACTTCAGAAAAGGTTCCTGTACTACTTCTAGGCCACTTCTATCCAACTTGTGCCCATAGAATTCAATAGAAGTTGCCTTGAAGCCTTAATAGCCATTCAAACCCCTTTGTGTCAACTTGTGTGCATGTTATCAGGCCAAAATCACCAGGGCATGTAAACTTTTGATCAGGGTCATTTGGGTAGTTTCTGCTGTCATTATGATGTAAAAAGAGTAAACACAATTGATTGATAATAAATGGCTTCAGCCAAACACTAACCATGAGTGAAAGAAATGTTTTTGTGTTCTCATTCATATTCTCTGAAAAATGGCCAAGAAATAATAAACTCTGCCCGGGTATGTAAACTTATGAGCACAGCTGTATATAGCTCTGCGTGATGATATGAAATCATCTTACATTTATTGGTTACAAATAATTTTGTGTACAATTATTACTTTCCACTTCCTGGTTGAGTGAGGCACTGGTGATACTGTATAGCCCTGGCCTCACAGATGCATCCAGGGAAGTTCCTGTCACAGTTCCAAGAGGCAGACCCTGTGTTCTAAGCAGAGTTCCAAGAAGTAAAGAGGGATGGATTATTCAGCCCTTAGTGAAAATGCCCACTGTAAGAAGACTAGGGAAGAAAAGAAAAATAAGGTATGCAAAGAATACAAAGCCTGCAATTAGCTATAAGTATGTTTGTAGATTGCCACTACTAAACATTTCTTAAGGTGCCTTTATTGTATTTTTCATTAAAAGGGTGAATGTCCCCGACAGGAGTTCGAATCCTTTCCCACTTTATCGAAAAAATAACAAAAAACGTTATTGGCTCGACATGCACTTTAAAGTTGATTATGTTAAAATATTATTTGTATGACTTGATTTGATGTAGCTTTTCATACTTCATACAAAAGCACAATGTACTTCAGTGGTTAGTGTATAATACAGTACAAAGTTCAGTGACCAGATTCTGTTTAATGGCTTTTACCTTATTTGTCGTGGAACTGCTTTGTAACCTTTAACATCCTCATGTTTTATAGTAGGTGGCAGATTATTCCACTATGAGCAATAAAAAGCTGTGATCACTCACAGGTCAGAATATATATATAAACGTAGAAACAAGTAACTACTACAGAATTAATACCTGAATTCAAGACTTAGAATTTAATCTGATAGAGATATCCTTTCTTGTGTTAAGCCTAGTACACAGTACTAGTTTTTTTTTTTCGTTCAACCCAAACTGACAGTTCAGGTTGGAGCCGCTGTACTAACAATTCCAATGTTAGTACAGTGATCTCCCTTGCTGTGCTATTGCATTCTGACAGGGGGGCGGCCCCCTCGCCAGAACACTCTTGTCAACACTCTCAGCCATTGGCTGAGAGCACTGATTGGGAGCTGGTCAGCAGACCTTTTTTCAGTCATGAGCCTTGGCTGCCAGACCGGCTGCCATACACACGGGCCAAATGGCGAAAAAAAAAATATTTGCTCCTGCAGCGGGTCCCCCTCCCCACTGTGAAATGATGGGTAAGGTGATATGCCTACCTTAAGTTGGCTATACACCCAAAGATTTTTTCATTCAGCATACAGGTTTTTCCCCTGGGTTCAGCTTTAAACGTGGTTGTGTTAGGCCCCTTACACACAAAGGGTCCATTCAGGTCCACCTGTTAGTTTTTCAAGCGGACCTGATCGGATGGTCCATTTCCCCCTATGGACCAGTGAGTATAAACGTACTTATGTCTGCTTACACCCACCTACCACCAATCCGATACTGTAAAAGAACGGAAAGGGATCCATCCTTCTGAGTCTAGGTGGATCAGATCGGAGGGTATTCGGGTGTAAATGGACTTTGCAGTATATGTAAATCCAAACGCTAAAATTCTATACAGTCCTTAACCACTTCAACCCCCGGAAGAATTTCCCACATTAGGACTAGAGTACTTTTTGCGATTCGGCACTGCGTCGCTTTAACTGACAATTGTGCAGTCGTGCAATGTTGTGCCCAAACAAAATTTGCGTCCTCTTTTTCCCCACAAATAGAGCCCTCTTTTGGTGGTATATGATCACCTCTGCGTCATTTCTGATCACCGCTATAAACAAAAAAGAGCGACAATTCTGAAAAATAACCAATATGTTTTTCATTTTTGCTATAATAAATGTCCAAAAAAAAATATAAAAAAACAAATGTATTCATCATTTTAGCTGATATATATACTTCTACATATTTGTGGTAATAAAAAAAAAAAATCGCAATTCAGTGTTTATTAATTGGTTTGTGCAAAATTTGCTGCGTTTACAAACCATGAGAATTCATTTATGGCGTTTTTACAATTTTTTTTTACTAGTAATGGCGGCGATCTGCGATTTTTAGCGGGACTGCGATATTGCGGCAGACAATTTTGATACTTTTTTGGGACAATTGACATTTATACAGCGATCAGAAATTTAAATAGCCACTGATTACTGTATAAATGCCACTGGCAGGGAAGGGGTTAACACTAAGGGGGCAATGAAGGGGTTAACTGTGTTCCATGGCATTTTCTAACTGTGTGGGGGCTGGGCTGCCAGGGGCATAAGAGATCTAACTGATCCTGAGTACAGGGATCAGTAGATCTCTATCATGCTGCCAAACAGAGCGGGGAACCTCTGCGTTTACATCGGCAGTTCGTGCACTGTCTATAGGAGCTGGCTGTGGCTTCCTGAGAAACCATACCCGGCTCCCCACTGCACTTGTGCAAACTCATGCAGCGCAATGTGAATGGTCCTGCAGCTCCTTGGACATGTGACGTGTCCCAGGAGATTGTGGGAGGGGGTGAGGCAAGGGATTAGTGAAGAGGGAGTGGTTACCGATATAAAATTGGTATTTGCTCCCCCCTCCCCAAAAAAACCTATAACTCAATTACAGGCTGGGGGGAGGAAGTGAACCAGCAGGACTTCACTTTTTGAATGAAGTTCCTCTTTAACCACTTCCGCCCCGGAAGGATTACCCACATTAGGACCAGAGCACTTTTTGCGATTTGACACTGCGTCGCTTTAACTGACAATTGCGCGGTCGTGTGACGTTGTACCCAAACAAAATTGGCATCCTTTTTCTCCCACAAATTGAGCTTTCATTTGGTGGTATTTGATATGTCACTTCTGATCACCGCTATAAACAAAAAAAGAGCGACAATTTTTCTTACTTTTTGCTATAATAAATGTCAAGAAAAAATATTAAAAAGACGAATTTATTCATCAGTTTTGGCCGATACATATACTTCTACATATTTGTGGTAAAAAATCGCAATCAGCCTTTATTGACTGGTTTGCGCAAAAAACCATGAGACTTCATTTATGGCGTTTTTACTATTTTTTTTTTTACTAGTAATGGCAGCGATCTGCGATTTTTATTGGGACTGTGGTATTGCGTCGGACATATTTGACACTTTTTTTGGGACCACTGATATTTATTCAGCAATCAGAAATTTAAATAGCCACTGATTACTGTATAAATGTCATTGGCAGGGAAGGGGTTAACCTGCAGGGGGCGATCTAGGGGTTAACTGTGTTCCCTGGGTGTGTTCTGTGTGGGGGCGGGGCTGCCAGGGGCATGACAAATCTAACTGATCCCAAGTACAGGGATCAGTAGATCTGTCATGTCCCCTGTCACAGAGCGGGGAACCGCCGTGTTTACATCGGCGGGTCCCTATTTTGCCTCTCTAACAGACGATCACGGGTCGCCTGTGGACATCGCGTCCGCGCGACCTGCGGTCCCACTCAGGGGGCGTGCGGTGGGCACGAGAGTGCGCCGGCGGCAGCATGCGATTGCTCCCTAGCTGCACGTGTGCAGATCGCCGTTTATAGACTATTCTAAAAGCCATTTTCAATATTTTCAAATTTTCTGATGAAGACTGCAAGTAGTAGTTTGAACACACATTAAATAGGCATGGTCCACTGTTGTCACTCTTTGGACACATGATGACACAATGCCATGAAGCCATCCCTAGAGCATTTGCATGTAAACGGGAAATGGCTGAAAATGGAGCATGTTGATGTGCATAAAAATAGGTTAAAGCAAGCATATTACTACAAAAAAACATGTCAATTGTAAATGGTATACAGTGTTTTATTAAAATAAAAGTTAATTATATAGATTTATATGTACTTTAATGAGACTTGCTTCTTTGACCACTTTCCACGAGCAGGACGTCCTCGGGTTTCAGTGGTTATACCGGGATGATGCCTGCACCTGGAGGCATCATCCCAGTATGAAAAACAGTGATTCTGTTTCCAGCAGAAGTGATTTGAGTGGCTGAATAGCCACTCAATCACTTCTGCGTGTGGCGGAAGGGGGTCCCACCCTCCTTCTGCCGCCACCTTTCAAGAGCTTTGCCGTTCGATTCAATGGCAGCCCAGAACAGAGAGAGAACAGATTGTGATAGAAATAAAGCTAATCCAAAGAAAAAATAACATTTTTAAAAATGTAAAAAAAAGTTTTGTATAAAACAAATAATAATAATGAAAAAAAAAATGTAAGCACCGCCCCCCCCCGTGCTTACATGCAAATGCGAACTCCCGCACCCATATGTTAAAGCAGAGTTCCACCCATAAGTAGAACTTCCGCTTTAAGGGAAGGTGACCCCCCGACATGCCACAACTGGCATGTCAATTTTTTGGGGGGAGGACCCAGATCCACTTCCTCTCCCGGCGCCGTGGAGCCGGAAGGAAGTTCACCTTCCTCCCTCCCTCTCGGCGATCTTCTGGGACATGTCACAGGTCCCAGAAGGTACGCTGGCCATTCCCAGCATGACTGCGCGCCCAACTTTGAAGCCAAAGCCAGGTGCACACACTTATGATGCCGGCGCCATATGGAGGAGGAGGAGGAGAAGAGCGAACGCTGCGGTCGGCCGCATCGCTGGAGCCTGGGACAGGTGAGTGTCCGATTATTAAAAGTCAGCAGCTACACTTTTTGTAGCTGCTGACTTTTAATAGGGTGGAACTCCACTTTAAAGGTGATCAAACCACACATGAGGTATTTTTCGCGAACATCAGAGTGAGAGTAATGATTCTAGCACCAGACCTCCTGTGTATCTCTAAACTGGTAACCTGTAAAGGCGTTTAAAGCATTGCCTATGGAGATTTTTAAGCACCGTAGTGTGCTGCCATTACACGGGCGGACACAATTTTAAAGCATGACGTTAGGTATCTATTTACTCGATGTAACATCATCTTTTATATTTTACAAAGTTAAATAGGTATTATATTGTGTATGTGTGCAATAAAATTCATTAAAGTGTATTTTTTCCCAAAAAATTGCGTTTGAAAAACTGCTGCGCAAATACCGTGTGACATAAAAAATTGCCACACCCATCATTTGATTCTATAGGGCCTCTGCTAAATATATATATATATATATATATATATATATATATATATATAGAGAGAGAGAGAAATAGTAATTTTCTGGCAAAAAAACTCGATTTTTACATGTAGGAGCAAAGTATCAGAACTGGCCCGGGTGACTACATTTAAAACGGAAAATGATAATTAAGCAGCAAAGCAAAATCAGGGTCATTCTAGGGTTTTTGTGGTACTATAGGTCACAGCATGCATTGTAATGCTGACTACACATTCTGTAACTGTTCATAATCAGACAGTGAAGTTTGGATAGACATGCATTAGCCAGTATGCCCTTTACTTAATATTTTTAACTTCATAATGTACACTGAATCTTTATTCAATCATCTCTCCACAGAGAATGATCACATTTGTGTAATTGAACACTTAGTGATGATTGAGGCAAAGCTGTCTAACACATTCAATATGATTGTATTGTTTAAATCACCTCTATATTATAAAATGATCTGTTATTATAAGGCTATTTACTATAACTTTGTTAGTTAGGAGCGATATAATATTGCAGTTTTAATTTTTTTTCTTTTTTATATTTGGGGTTATACTGCCCCTACTGGTAACACAATATACATGCAGATAGGAACCCAGCACAAGACATGTACAGCATGTACAGTATAATAAGCCGAGCATGTTAAAATCCTATAGCACAGAACACCAAACTAAGCTCTAATCTAAGGGGCCACAACTATTTTGCTGAGGGCTGCAAACCGTTTCCATAAACAAAACAAAAAAAAAATGATATTCCAAATGAACAATTCATTTTTTCTATTTAGATTACTCCAACTTTTTACCTCAATGAAAGTGCAAAAAAAAACACTTTCAGTCTAATCAACTGTAAAACTATGTCTTCAAAATGAGCCTTAAAAACCTGCAGAAAAAACAAGCTTGGATCAATTTTAATTTTATAACTGACCAGGCAATGCAAGCCAACAAACCATAAGAGGAACCCAATGTCAGTTTGATATGCTTGTATTAAACCATTCCCTTCCAAATAGATAAGAGACAACTGATCAGAGCAAACCCAGATACAACCGAAATGGCCACAATTTGACAGCAAAGGGCTTGTTCACAGGAGCTCACATGCTGAAACAATGGTGTTTGTTGTGCAGCGTTGATGAGGGGCTGTGCTTTGTGTTATTACAATGCAAGGCAGTGCTTGCCTTCTTTTTTAACTTTATTGAGCTGTCACATAATGATACTGTATTCAAGTCTATACGCCATGCTGTGTGGTGTGGTGTGATGGGGTGCACTACAAATAATGCAGCATGTCTTCATTTCTTTTTTTTTCCAAACAGATTTTATGGAAAATATTTTTTTTGTTTACAAACACTGCAAGAACAAAGCAGTCATTTGGTGTATGAAGTCAATATAGGCGATATTACATGAATAACGAGACATGAATCATTAACCACTTCATATTCAGGCCATTTCTGGCACTCCTCTCCTACATGAAAAAAATCATCATTTTGTTGCTAGAAAATTACTCAGAACCCCCCAAACATTATATATGTTTTTTTAGCAGAGACTCTAGGGAATAAAATGGCGATCATTGCAACTTTTTATATCACACGATATTTGTGCAGGAATTTTTCAAACGCGTTTTTTTTGGAAAAGAAACAGTTTAGTGAATTAAAAAATACAAAACAGTAAGGTTAGCCCAATTTGTTTAGCATATTATAAAAGAGGATGTTACGCCGAGTAAATTGATACCCAACATGTTACGCTTTAAAATTGCGAACACTCCTGGAATTGCGCCAAACTTTGGTACTTAAAAATCCCCATAGGCGACACTTTAAATTTTTTTACAGGTTACATGTTTAGAGTTACAGAGGAGGTCTAGTGCTAGAACTATTGCTCTCGCTCTAACGCACGCGGAGATACCTCACATGTGTGGTTTGAACACTGGTTACACATGTGGGTGGGGCTTACGTATGCGGTCGCTTCTGTGCGCGAGCATGCAAGGACGGGGGCACTTTAATTTTTTTATTATCATTATTTATTTTACTTATATTTTTTTATTTTTACACTGTCTCTCTAATTTTTTTTTTTTGATCACTTTTATTCCTATTACAAGGGATGTAAACATCACTTGTAATAGGAATGGTGCATGACAGGTTCTCTTTATGGAAAGATATAGGGTCAATAAGACCTCACATCTCTCCTCCAGGCTGGAAAG
Source organism: Glandirana rugosa (assembly GCA_018402905.1). Taxonomy (NCBI): domain Eukaryota; kingdom Metazoa; phylum Chordata; class Amphibia; order Anura; family Ranidae; genus Glandirana; species Glandirana rugosa. The sequence goes on from BLSH010191437.1 coordinate 2,469,212, forward strand.
ACCGAGATCAGAAAAAAAAATTCTGATCCCGGGCTTTCCAGCCGTGATCACGGCTTTGTTTACTAAAGCCGGCCCGGACGTGACGTCATAACATCGCGCCCGGGCCTCCGAGGGTCATAGAGATGGTCATCAGTCATCTTCCTGACAATCATCCGGTGGCGACGGATCTCTTCTCCCTGCCGCCAATCGTATGGGCGGCCCGGGAGAAGCATCGAATGGAGGCAGGAGGGGGGGATGCCCCCTTCCGTTGCCTATAAGAATGATCAAGCGGCTGAACTGCTGCTATGATCATTCTTGTGGTGTAGGGAATCGCCGGCCAGAAAGAATGATATCTGAATGGTGCTTGTAGCTGCAGGCACCATTCAGATATCCCCACTCAAAGTCCAGGACGTCCATGGACGTCCTACGGGCAGGAAGGGGTTAATACTGCTGCCAAATAAACACAGTATGTGTAGCGATCTGTAATCTATTGTTTGAATGCATTAACCCAGTAGCATAACAGGAGCAATATTTGAGGGGTCCAATATAAAAATAAATAAATAAAAAAAAAAGGGGGGGAGTAATGAAAAGGTCAAAGGGGAAAAGTGCAGTTGTCTAGAAAAAGTAGGATGTAGTCAGAGAACAGAGCGTGTGCTAAAATAAAACTAATTTTAAGACTATCGCCAATGAGGTCCTCCTTGTATGGGGGTATGTAGGGCAGCATAGCAGGTAAATCCATGAGACTTCATTTTTATACAACGCACCACACCCCACCTCAATGCAGCATTGTGGTGTGAACAGGAAACATAGAAAGCAATAGTTTTCTACGTGCCCTTGAACTGAGCCTGCATTAACTGTTGCTGGTCAACATAACTCAATGGAGATATTTTGAAAGAGCCCTTAAACAGAGAAAGATTTTTAAAACGTAATCTTTTGCTGTAATCTTTACTATCATTCATTTGAATAAACAATTAGTTATAGGCATGGTGCCTGGGATTCCAGCAGGATTAGACAACAGCTGAATCTGAAAGTAAAACTGAGCTTTGCTCATCAAGGGCAATGCAACAGTTTTGCTTTAGGCTGGGTTCACACTGCTCCGACATGGAAGTAGGATGACTTCCAATCCAACTTTGCCCTACAACTTCATGTCCGACTTCCATCAATGGATGGGGTCCGACTTCTTTGATCAGACCATACCAAGCCCTTTGAGTATGGTATTATTCTTGAGGAGGGAACCCCACGCTAAAATTAAAAAAATAGCATTGGGTTCCCCCCAAAATCCATACCAGACCCTTATCTAAGCATGCAGCCCAGCAGGTCAGGAAAGGGGGGGGGGGAGAGACAAGCAAGCACCCCCCCCTCCGGGACCATGCCAAGCCACATGCCCTCAGCATGGGGGGGGGTGCTTTGGGGCAGGGGGGGCTTTGCGGAGAAGAACCGTAGCAAGAAACCATCAAGAAGACATGTTGGCGCTACAACGGGGGACATTCTTAATTATTAAAAAAGGACTTTGTCAAAAACCTGTGTACTGTTTTTATTTATTTTTTTACACTTTTTTGGTGAATGGGTACCCCATACTCATTCAAATGAGGGGGGATCAGGGGGCTTCCATAATCCAATAAGCCCCCTGCCCACAGACCCCCACAGTCACCACCTAGGGTTTTCGGGAAGAGGCCCTTGTCCCCATTAACATGCGCTTGCTCATCCCCCCTTTTCCTGACCTGCCTGGCTGCATGCTCGAATAAGGGTCTGATATGGATATTGGGGGGACTCCATGCCGTATTTTTTTATTTTGGCGTGGGGGATCCCCTTAAAATATATACCGGATCCGAAGGGTCTGGTATGGTCTTTGGGGGGGGACCCCATGCCATTATTTTTTTTTACATTTTGGCATGGGGTTTCTCTTCAAGATCCTTAAAGCACAAGTTGGATCAGTTAAGACGATGATCCTAATTGGATGCGACTTACATTCAAATCAATGGGCTCAAGGAGCAAAGTAGTGCAGGAAGCATTTTCAAAGTCGGACCAACCTATGTCGGTTGAAAAAGGTTTTTAGAAAAGGTTACTGCGCTACTTTGGTCCGACTTTGATATGACTTCAATACCACAGTGAAAAAAATCACATCAAAGTCAGACTTCCAAAGCTGCACTGAAAGTCGCACGACTTTGGAGTTGGGCTAGTGCGAACCGAGCCTTAATGCTCTCCTCCCCAGCAAGAAAACTTTTCTTTGTTCCCTCGCTGTACTATTCAGCCTCTAGGAACTCTGTGTTGGCTCTGAGGGTTCTTTGTCAACTAACTGAATGCAGTTTGGATCTCTGTAATTGCCAAGAAAAGTCTAAATGGCATCCTTGAATGCTTTCTATGTGATCACCTCTGGTCCCACCAACTGATCTTCAAATTTCTTGTCATGGATGAGATATACCTAATCTGCGGACTAACACAATTCTTGGCATCAGTTATTCTTGTAAACATCTGTCTCAAATAATGAAAACCTATATCTTCCTTGTTCGTTGCTTTAACAAAATTTTTCATCAGCCTGAGGTTTATGCAAAGTAGAGGCTCTTTTGGAATATCCATTTATTTTCAATGTAATGCGACTCTCTTGCATGGCTATCCCTTTTTGCATATGTAACAACAGGACTTGATATATCCGAGCTGCATTCCAGCCAGCAGAGCCACTACTTTTGCTGTAGATCTCCACAGATTTTCCAGTTGTACGTGGTGTACTGGATGTGCTTCAACAAAAGTTCCATGTTTTCGTATGTTTCTTTTATGTGTAGCAAACCAAAAAGTACTGCAAATTGCAAAAAGAGAAGTTTTTTTCTATAAAATGGTTTGTGATAGGTTCAATTACAGGTTATTTTCATGACTAGTAGTCAACAATCTATTACATTGGCCAAAAAGTGTTTACGAAGCAAACTCTTTGCTATCCACAGTTATGTTTGTGTACAAGGTTCTTCTGGGACAATTTGGTGCAATGAGAATCACCTCTTTTTGGGCAGACAATGTAGAATTTGACCTGAGTGAATGGCATAGATTAGTCTGAACTGAGAACAGGGAATTATCAAGGCATCCAAAGCCAACAATAGAAGGTCTTTGGTCGTGGCCACAAACAGAGGTAGTTTGTTGTTGAATCTGTAAGCTAGGATCCAGAGTCCTCCATTTCTGACATTTCAGATTGAAGATGTCTGAGTGAAGGGCCCAGGGCTACTATGTGACCCAGGGATGTCATGAAGAATCTGTTTTTGACCTCAATTTTTAAGCATGAGTTCTGAGAGAGAGAATTTTGTTCTCTGAAAGGAAAATCTTTGCTTGAGATAAGTGTTCAGGACCAGACCCAAGTATTCCAGGCAAAGAGAGCATCTGAATTGTCCTGTGGACATTTGCACACAGCTGTAAGGGAGGTGAGTTCTTCAGGAGAAGGTTGTGTACATAATTTGTGATCTGGGTGACCTTAGAAGTGCAAGAATTAAGTCCTAGGACATTTATGGTTACTCTGAGAACAGAGAATAGGTTGAAAGGCAGTGTGACAAACTGGAAATGGCTGTTTGCCACTGCAAAGTGCATAAAACACTAACAAGGTGGATAATTGGAAATATGCAGATAGGCATGTTGGATACCTATGGATGCCAGGTATTCCCCCTGTCTCAGAGAGGCAATGACAGACCTTGTGAATTCCATGCAAAATTTTGGAAATTGAAGATATTTATTGAGGGATTTTAGGTACAGAATAGGATAAAGACTCCTGCTGGGCTTTGGCACTGTCAACAAAACTGAATAGAATCCTTTGAATCTGTCTTGTGAGGTTACTACCGCAACTACTCCCTGGAACAAGAGATGGTTCAGGGCATTATGGGATAAAATCCTAGGAACAAAGAACACGGAGGAAAAATGGGAGTGCTTTAAGGGCATACTAAATAAAGGTATTGGCCAGTGCATTCCAATGGTAAATAAGTCTAAAAGAGCTAACATCAATCCTTGGTGGCTAAACTCTAACATAGAAATGCATATAAAGCAAAAGAAAAGGTCTCCAAAAAATATAAGGCTGAAGGGGTCCTTGTCAGCATTCCAACAATACAAAGAATGCAATTAGAAATGTAAGAGCGCAATCAGGGCAACTAAGGAGGAGAGTAAAAAAAAAAAACAAGAAATACTTTAAATACATAAACAGTAAGAAGGTGAGGCCAGACCATATTGGCCTCATAAAGGATGATGAAGGGAAATTGGTTACAAAAGACAAAGAGAAGACAAAGGTTTTAAATGCATTCTTCTCCTCAGTTTTCACAAATGGAAAAGGGGGATATAGTAACCAAGACTGTAATGTTAATAACACGTCACAGAATATACCCTTGTGGCTAACAGAAGCCAGTATCAGTAATAGACTTGAAAAACTTAACATAAATAAGTCACCAGGACCAGATGGCTTACACCCGAGGATCCTTAACCACGTCAGCCCCGGAAGGATTTACCTCCTTCCTGACCAGAGCACTTTTTGTGATTCGGCACTGTGTTGCTTTAACTGACAATTGCGCGGCCGTGCGATGTTGTACCCAAACAAAATTGACGTCCATTTTTCCCACAAATAGAGCTTTCTTTTGGTGGTATTTGATTACCTCTGCGGTTTTTATTTTTTGCGCTATAAACAAAGAGCGACAATTTTGAAAAAAAAAAACAATATTTTTTACTTTTTGCTATAATACATATCCAAAAAAAATATATAAAATAATAAATTTATTCATCAGTTTAGGCCAAAATGTTTGGTTTGCGCAAAAGTTATCGCGTCTACAAACTATGAAAATTGATTTATGGCGTTTTAATAATTTATTTATTTTTTACTGGTAATGGCGGCGATCTGCAATTTTTATCGGGACTGCGATATTGCGGCAATTAACACTTTTTTGGTACCATTGACATTTATACAGCGATCAGAACTAAAAATAGCCACTGATTATTGTATAAATGTCACTGGCAGGGAAGGGGTTAAACTGTACGGGCAATCAAGGGGTTAAATGTGTTCCCTCACTGTGTTCTAACTGTGTGGGGGCTGGGTTGGCAGGAACACGGCAGATCTAACTGATCCTGATCACAGGGATCAATAGATCACTGTCATGTCCCCTGACAGAACGGGAAACCGTTCCCCGGCGGTTCCCCGTTCTGCCTCTGTATTAGGTGATCACACTCACGCAGCGTGCAGTGCGCACGAGAGCGCGCCGGCAGCGGTGCGCACACGCAACTGCGCGAATCGCCATCTATATACGGCGATTCGTGCAGGGCTGCCACAGTGCAGCAGTAAATGTACGCGAAGCAGTCGGGAAGTGGTTAAGGAACTCAGGTAATAGCTAGACCATTGCTCCTAATTTTTATGGACAATTTACTGACTGGAATGGTACCAGCTGATTAGAGAAAAGCCAATGTGTTACCAATATTTAAAAAAGGCCCGAGATATATCCCTGGTAACTACAGATCAGTTAGTCTAACATCAATAGTCTGCAAGCTATTGGAGGGGATGATAAGGGACTATATCCAAGATTTTAGTAATGAAAACAGTATCATTAGTAGTAATCAGCATGGATCCATGAAGAATCATTAATTGCCAGACCAATCTATTAACATTCTACATTCTAAGAGAGCTGCCACCTACATAAAGGAAGGCCTGTGGATGTGGTGTATCCGGGATGAAAAAGGACACGGGGGTCCTAGTAGATGACAGACTCAGCGATTGCATGCAATGCCAAGCTGCTGCAAGCAAAACCAACAGAATATAAGCATGCATTAAAAAGGGGATTCACTCCAGAGATAACACAATAATTCTCCCACTCTACAAGACTCTGGTCTGGCCACATCTTGAGTATGCCGTCCAGTTCTGGGCACCAGTCCTGAAGAAGGATGGGCTGGAACTGGAGAGAGTCCAGAGAAGGACAACTAAGCTAATAAAGGGACTAGAGGTTCTCAGCTATGGGGAAAGACTACAAGCATTGAACTTATTGTCTCGCTTGAGAGGGGATATGAAAACGATATACAAATACTGTACTGGTGACCCCAGCATAGGGTGAAAGGGAATTTAAAAAGATACATGGCCATTCACTGAAATTGGAAGAGAAGCGGTTTAGCCTTAAACTGCATAGAGGGTTTTTTACTGTCAGAGCGGTAAGGATGTAGAATTCTCTTCCACAAGCAGTGGTATCAGCAAGGAGCGTTGATAGTTTCAAAAAAACTTTTAGATGGGCACCTTAACGATCACAACATACAGGGGTATACAAGGTACTATTGACATAAACACACACACCACTGGTTGAACTGGATGGACTGGTGTCTTTTTTTCAACCCAACTATGTAAGAAACGGTGAAAGGGTAGAGTTTTAAACGCTACATCTGGGACCTAGAAAGAGGCAAACTGTAACAGATGCCCGCCCCCCCCTCTCTTGGGAGTGAAGGTACTCCTTCACTAGGAAGAGGTCTTTGGAGAAGATTTGATGGGCTTTGTGGCCCAAGTCTTGCACCAACAGGAAGGTGTTGCCCTTAGGTTTTTGCATTTTGAGCAAATAGAGGGTCCTGAAGAGCAGGATTTAGGAATCTTCCAGTGTGGATTTAAAACCTTTCTTCCTGTGATATCTTTCATTAATTGGTTAAATGCCTTCCCAAAAAGGCAATTGCCTTGAAAGGGCATACATGTGAGGCGCTTATTGCCAGCAGCTTCAGCTGCCCAGGCTTTTATCCACACGATTCTGCCCATATGAAGAGAGATTAAAGCCATTCGGGAAATTTGTGCCACATGAAGGTCAGGGTTTCTCAACCAGGGTTCCATGGAACTGTAGGGTTCCTCCAGAGGTTGCTAGGGGTTTCTTGAGCAATGGTCAATTTCTACTTCTCAGATAAATTCCCAATGATACCATTGATCTTTTTAGCTATCTGTAAGGGGGTAATTCTTCCCAATGACCACAAGTGTAAGGAGCATTCTTCCCATTGACCATCAGACTAATGTATTATGAGTTGTAGATTTTTAATTTTTAGCAGGGGTTCCCCGAGACCGGCAAATTATTTCAAGGGTTCCTCGGTGTTGAAAAGGTTGAGAAAGGCTGTTCTAGGTAATCCACACAAAAGAGCAGAGCAGAAGGTACAGTCATTTCTGTAATGGCTCTGTTAAAGCTCACTCCTGGAATACAGGATAGTGTTCATTGCCCTAGTCCAGTTTGCTGCAGTTTGACACACTAAAATTGCAGCAAGATCTGCTTGCAGGGCTGGGTCTGCAAGAGCAAAGAGTTTCTAGGAGCATTTCAAACTTTACATTTGCAGAATATCTGAATGAAGTAACATTTTCAATTGGCGCAGTGAGATGTTTGTTTGAAGCAGGATAAATCCTAACCAAATCCTAATCCTAACTAAATATTTATTATATTGCAGCTTACCAATTCTTACATGTGATGGCTGCATTAATTTTCTTTTTTAGGCTTTCTTTCTTCTATTTTCATCTGAAGATCCAGCCAGTAAATCTGATGTTTTTGAAAGGAACACGCTCTCTTTCAGATGTATCAGTTTACAGAGATGAGACAAACCACGTAACACTGCCAGGGATACATACAATGATTAACCTTTATAGATTTTGCAGGTCTCTTTGTATCCAAAGAAACATTGCGAGGAAGAGGAGAATCAAGTTCTACAATGCTAAGGCTTTTACTCATGACAATAGTAAACTTATCCACATTAGCAAGCATGGTGCATGAAGATCCTGCTTAGAGTGTAAAAGAGTGTGGGGAGGGGCGTGGCCTGCAGCACGATGGAGTAAGCCGCATATGGAGTGAGCTCTGCGATCCCGATCTCCTGTGCAATAAATCCTGGGGCTTTGAAGCCACTAACGCATACCCGAACCAGGTCTCGTAGGTACCCGGTGCTCAGGCATCATGTCTCCGCCGAAGAAAGGGTCGGAAGCCACCAGCCAGCTGGCAAAATATCGCCGCCAGGAACAAGACCAGGCCAAAGATGGCGCTGGGGAAGCGGTGGGCACAGAGCGTGCAGCGGCGGCAGACACAGAGCGGATCCTAGAGGCAGTGTCACTGTGCCAAAACACACTCACCTCTAAAATTGACGAAATTAAGATAGAGATATCCCACATTCGTCAAGACATCTCCAAGCTCCGTGACAGGGTGAAAGAGACTGAGACCCATGTGAGTGCAGCGGAAGACATCATTCATCCTCTTCAAAACACTGCTGAAGACTTACAACGCCAGATTCAACAGATCACCATGAAACAAGACGATATGGAGAACCGGCTCAGGAGGTGCAACCTCCGCTTCGTGGGACTCCCAGAGAGGGCCGAGGGCACAGACGCGGAAGGATTCCTAGAGAACCTACTAATAACAACCTATGGCAGAGAGGCCCTGTCTGTGATGTTTTCCGTGGAGAGGGCCCACCGCGTTCCTGGCCGTCCGCCGCCAGCAGGCACACCCCCACGCACACTTATTGCTAAACTGCTCAACTATCGGGACAGGGATAGAATCCTGCGACTGACCAGAGAAAAAGGGAATATTCCCTATACGAATGTGCACCTGGCTGTCTTCCCCGACTTCTCAGGCGAAGTCCAACGGATGAGATCCAGATTTCAGGAGGTTAAGAAAAGGTTGCGCACTAAACACATCAAATACTCCATGTTGTTCCCTGCCAAGTTAAGAGTGGAGCGAGAGGGGCAATTCCACTTTTTTGAGGACCCGGCATCGGCTTCATCGTGGATCGATGGACTACCATAAAGCAGCCTCATGGAGTATTCCCCCAGGCCAGCCGTAGTAAGTACTATAACTTGTTAACAGGAGAACTTGCCTCTTCGTTTAGTTGAACGAGCGCGGGGCAGAACGGGGTGACGTTATTCCCTGAGACTTGATCCTCCTTATCACATTATATTAGCCTGCATACCATGATTTACACTGTATGCTACTCCATTACATTAGTCAGAAGGTTGTTCGGAATGGATGATAGCACCGATAGGAGCACTATGTATAATGTTGAGCTTGAAGCTAATAATTACCAGTCCCCTCCCCCCGCCCAGACCTTGAACTGCCAGACCTGGGGGGAAAAAGGGACCTGGGTACATTAACATGCCCACATTATATAAATGGCATAGGTCGGGATCCTGAAATGCTTACACACCCAGACTACAGAGTGTCAGCTCTATGGAAACCAACTGCCAATGTCACGTACCTGGTAGGCGAGTCTGACTTATGCAGTAGGCAACCTCCCTTACTAACCTGACTCGGGAACCCCTGGTAGAGCAGACAGGTGGCTCGGGAGTACAGGAGAGCACGAGGGTCGGACTGGATCACTGGTGATGGTTATAGGTCCGTTGGAGCGCTCGTGCAGCAGAAGCGTGGTTGTGCAGGCTGGGTCGGCAACTGGCTGGCGGTGCGGTACAGGGGAACAGGCAAAAGAGTGGTCGGGTACAGGCAGAGTTCGTTAACAGGCTGACATCAGAGGTGCAGAAGGATCAGGCAATCGGATGGTCGTAGGCAGGCCAAGGGTCGGTACAGGCGGAGTTCAGACAAGGTCGGGCAAGCCGGGTCACAGGAACAGATAACAGGCACAAGTTGCTCAGGAAGGACGGGTACACGCTGTAGATCAGACAGCATTTGCTTACAGGAAGCAGGAAGTTTAAATAGAGCTGCCCTTCATGGAATTAGAGGTAACCACAACCAAGTGCAATTAACCCTCGCACAGTCTTCTAACAGCCAAGCTCTGTATAGTGGAGAAGTCGTCCCCTCAGTTGATACTAACGTTTATAGCCAGTTAAGCGGGATTAGGCTGCAACAAGGAATTCTTGAACTGAACTCACTAAGTTTTAGGCCTCCAGGGTACCGATACCACTGGATGAACTTTTCTATGCCCGCAGTTTGGGAGTACATGCTCGCGCCGAGTTGGGGTGGCGCCGAGCTGGGAAATGTGTTCTGGGCTCCGGTTGAGCCGTTATTATGCAATGGTCAGGTGCACTTAATGTGCTGAGAACAATCTGTGTGCAACATTAGAGACTGGATGATAAATGGGTTAAATGAAGTCAAATACCGGGCTGAGAAATGGGAACAGGTTTATGCACAAAATATGACATGGTTGAACATATACACTGATATGCATGACTCCTTCTCTTTGTATCTCCCTCCCCCTCGATCCGAACACCAGTGCATAGCGATATTGACCTGATTATGGGGAAATGGCAAAGCTAAAATTTATGACGTGGAACGTCCGGGGCCTCCGGGATAAAGTGAAACGAACAGCTGCCCTCAAATATCTAAAAACTCAGGGGGCGCAGATCATAGCATTGACTGAGACCCATGTCACAGGGCACTTGCAGGCAGCAGTGAGGTGCCCCTGGCTGGGCTGGACATACCACTCGGTTTACATGCACCAGTCCAGGGGAGTCTCTCTCCTGGTGGCCAAGTCTGTGCCGTTTGAGTTGGTGCGGGTGCAATCGGATCGAGGTGGCAGATATTTATTTGTATATGCTTCCATTCAGAGTCACCCGCTGTTGATTCTGGTCTGTTACGTTCCTCCACCATACAGTTCGGAAGTGGTGAAGGCCTGGCCTTCATGTCACAATACCCTGTAGTTCCGGCTGTGTGATTTTAATATGCCAATGTCCCCCGAGCTGGACCGCATGGGGTGTGGGGATAGGGCACACAACCCTCCCTCATACACCCACTTGCATAGAATCCTAACAGACTTTGATTTAATCGATACATGGAGATATCTTAACCCGGATACAAGGGCATTATCCTGCTATTCAGCCAGCCACAACACTATGTCCCGAATCGACTTTATTTTTATCTCCAGATCTTTGCTACCAGTGCTGGAGGGGGCCGAGTTGCCCCCAGAATTTTGTCGGACCATGCTCCGTGTTGGGCTGAGCTTGAGTTGCTGGAGTCGGCTCCCAGTCGTATCTGGAAGTTGAACCCGCACTTCGGCGCTACAGGACCATGCCGCCATAGAGAAGGAATTTAGGTTCTTCTTCCTACATAACTATAATAACCAAGACTTTGGGGTGGTGTGGGAGACATTTAAGATCCATGCACGCATGATCCTAACAAACTGCATTAACAGACTTAAAAGATCCTCTAATGCGATACTCCGGTCCTCATTGACCGCTCTCCATGAGATGGAGGCCGAATGCGCCCGGCAGCCCTCTCCAGAGTTGGTGTCCAAGATTCAAGTACACTCCAGGGCAGTAGCACAACTACAGTTAGAGAAGGCTAAACAACACCTCTTTTTCAGTAAGCAGAGGGTATTTGAACATGGGGAGAGAGCGGGCAGACTGCTAGCGTACTTGGCACACATGGACACAAACCCCCCAGTAGTGGTATCCCTTGCCTAGACTAATGGACAGCCCATCACTAATGCCCTTAAAGTGGCAGAAGAGTTCAGGAAATTTTACAGGGAATTATATACTTCTCAGACAAATCAGACCGGTAGAGCTACCCGGGAGCTGCTGGATACAATGCCCGTCCCTCAACTCTCACCTGCACAGAACAAAATTCTTGAGGCGCCTATAACAGTGGAGGATATCGCCACAGCGATGTCCCAAATGGCCAAATCCAAGGCACCAGGTCCTGATGGACTGCCCCTGGAATTTTACTGCACATTCTCTGAAACCCTTATCCCTAAACTCTTGACGCTATATAACCACATATTTGAATCAAGCAACCTTCCACCCTCCATGGCGGAGGCACAGATAATAGTACTCCCTAAACCCGGCAAGGATCCCAAATACCCAGAGTCATACCATCCAATTTCACTGCTACCAGTGGACGTTGCTGGCTAAAATCCTGGCCAATCGCCTAAACCATGTAATCCTGTCTTTGGTCCATCCCGACCAAACGGGATTTATGCCAGGGAAGAACAAAGCCATGAATATTAGTAGCTTATTCATGAATCTGCAGGCCACGCATGAGGATCCTGGGTCGACTGTGGTGGTCGCACTAGACGCGGCTAAGGCATTCGACTCGGTGGAATGGGTATATCTAGTGGAATGCCTGCAGAGGTTTGGATTTGGTCCACGCTTTAGCAAATGGGTAAGCCTTTTATATCAATCCCCGGTAGCCCGGGTATTTGTAAACGGACACTTGTCCGAGTCGTTCCCCCTGGGGAGAGGCACACAACAAGGGTGTCCCCTGTCCCCATTGTTATATGCAATTGCAGTGGAATACATGGCTATTGCCATACGTAATAACCCCAACATTAAAGGCCTTAGATTAGGTAATAAAATTTAAAAAATAGGCATGTACGCGGATGATACCATATTGTACTTGGCAGACCCGGGTCCATCGCTGCAGGAGGCCCTCACAACTATGGAGGAGATAGGTCAGCACTCAGGACTTAGGATAAATTGGTCCAAGTCCCAGCTTTTGCCCCTGGACCACTTCCCCCTGGAGAGGACGGGTGCTGCCCTCCCCCTGCCTAGAGTGTCCCAATTTAAATACCTGGGAGTGCTAGTCACCCGGCATCTTAAGGATTATTTCCCCCTCAATATAGAACCCCTCATTGCAACAGTTAAAACCAAAACCCAGAGCTGGGCTAGGCTGCCTCTGGGGGTTATGGGCAGAATAAACATTATAAAAATGATCCTACTCCCAAAGCTATTGTATATTCTATGGCATGCCCCATTATATGTCCCCCTCAACTTTTTCAAAACACTGGATTCCATATTGAACTTGTTTGTATGGGGGCACTCCAGACACAAGCTGGCTTGGAACGCACTCAAAAATCCCACCTTGCAGGGGGGGGGGGCGGCACTGCCTGACTTTAGAGATTACTACATTGCAGCCCAACTATCCCATCTATATTATTTTGATAAGCAGGAGTCACAGAGATACCAGGCGCTAGTGTGTAGGCATCAGAACCACCCAGCCCACACCCCACTACAATCAATTATACGCACACATCCCCATCGAGCCACCCCTAACTACAACTAAGGTATGCGCGCCCATCATCACAAAATTTACCACATTGCGCTTCGTAAAACGCACAACTCTCTGATACACTCCCATACCCCGCTGTGGTTCAATTCCCAACTGCCAGAACTGGCCTCCGTTCAGGACCCAAATATATGGATCTCACGGTGAATCCGGTATCTGTATCAAGTAATGAGCGAAAGTGGCCCCAAACCATTCCAAACACTGAAGGAGGAATTCCTTCTTCCTAACCATTTTTTATTCCGCTATTTTCAAATACGGCATGCCTTATATGCCCAATTTAGATTTAACCCCCCACACTTAGAACCTCTGCCCATCCTGCACACAATCACAGGCTCGGAACCCTCTAAACTAATTTCAACACTATACGCCACAATGCGCCTCCGCCAACACACGACCATAGCATATAATATTAAACCTCGTTGAGAAGAGCAGGTTGGAAACATGGACAATGAAGAATGGGAAGAAGCCCTGGTCAATGTTAAAACACTATCCCCTAAGGTTTCTGACAGATTGACACAATTATATATATTACACCAGGCATATCTTACTCCTAAGAGATTGGTGAGATTCCACCCAACGTGTAGCCCACTCTGCCAGATGTGTGGTGGGGCACCAGGAGATTTTTACCATTTAATTTGGACGTGCCCACAGATCCAGAGCTACTGGAAACAAGTGATCCAGTTCTTACATGATATCATGGGATCCCCAGTGGCACTGGATCCTAAGCTATGTCTGCTCGGGGTGCATGCAGAGGTGGAACTGGATAAATATTTGACCATTTTTCATAGCAGAAACTCTGTTTGCCACAAGGAAAGTGATCTTGATGAGGCCAGTCCCCCCCACAATACAAGACTGGAAAAGAGAAGTGAATGGCACTCTTCCATATAAAAAACTGATCTACAGTCATAGAGGCTGCCCACTAAAATACTCAAATATCTGGGATAGGTGGTTGTCAGACGGAGAGACGTGCACATGAACAGGCTCAGGTATCTGCTACCCAGTATGACTGGGGCTTGTGTGGAGGGGTTGTGGCAGGCACTTTAAGTCCTTCCGCGGGGATGTTGAATGTGATTAAATAACAAGAATCTAGAACCAAATGCTATTTAACTAGATGTATTACCTGTACCTCAGCACAATGTTATACACATCATTTGTAAGATGTAAAAATGAATGTACCTGACCATATGTATGACTGTTTATTTTACCAATAAAACGTTTTCTACAAGTAAAAAAAAAAGGGCATGGGGAAATATCTTCAGCAGCCTCTTCTAACACTATTTTTATATCTTCCTCATTCCCTTCTGTGTCTGCCTGGTCTAGCGTAGGCATATTGGGATCCGACTCAGGCAGAGATGGAGGAGGTGGAGAAGGGGCATGGCGTTTTGTAGCCCTGGAAAAAGATGGCTGTATTAAGGCCGTTAATTATCCATGGAAATGTGACATAGATGCAGAAAATTCAGCTTTTCTCAGGCAGGCCTCTTGTTGCATGCCTTAGGTAGAACTAGAATCAGATGTAGAAGTCTGTGTTAGGCCTGATTCACACCTATGCATTTTTAGTGCTTTTTGCATTTTGCAGATTTGCACTACAGTCCATTTAACATGGCCTCCTATGAAACACGTTCTGTAGTGCAAATCTGCAAAATGCAAAAGGCATTAAAAATGCATAGGTGTGAATCAGGCCTTAAAATCGGTTCCTGCTCCAGTGCAAGGGAAGCATCATCACTCTAAGGCCTGGTTCACATTTTTAGTGCTTTTTGCATTTGGCAGATTTGCACTACGGTCCATTTAAGATGGTTTCGTATGGAACACGAACATGATTTCGTATGGAACACGTTCTGTAGTGCAAATCTGCAAAATGCAAAAAGCACTAAAAATGCATAGGTATAAATCAGGCCTTAAGTTAAATGTTGTGCTGGCCTTCAGCAGAGCAAATGTTTGGCTGGATTCACACCTATGCATTTTTAGTGCTTTTCGCATTTTGCAGATTTGCACTGCAGTCCATTTAACATGATTTCCTATGGAACACGTTCTGCATTGCAAATCTGCAAACTGCACTAAATATGCATAGGTGTGAATCCAGCCTTAGTCTGAGGTTTAGCTGTGACTCCCTTTCGCCTGGTTTCCGCCATAGCTACAGGTAAGGTACTCATGAAGTAGGATGCAGAATATAGGGTAAGCATGTCTAGAAGGAGTAAGCAGCAACCCGGGTGTAAAGTGTCCTGTAACTAATCCTCTTGCGGAAAAGGCAATGGAATTGCCTAAGTACCTTTTAAGGGCTTTAGGCAGACGTTTCAGTAAAATGTGCAGTCTGCGGGGTGATGTAACACTTGGTCATCTTACCTGAAACTAAACTCTAAGAAGCTGAATTTTAGTTTGAAAAGTCTACACTGTAAAGTGAATATATTCCAAACAAAACCCCAGTTTTTCCTGTTACAGTAAAGCCTCGTACACACGGTGCGACGGTCATACGAAAATGGTCGTACAACAGCTTGTTCTACGATCATCCGACCGTTAGTATGCGCGATTAGAACAGCCAACATGCGTACAAAAAAAGTTGGGCAGACTAGAAAACTTTTGTTGTACAACAAGGCGTCATACGACTGTTGTATCGTGTGTACAGAGAAGTAGGGCCAACAAGTTGTAAGTGAAATAAACGCATGCTCAGAAGTCAGGAACACCTGGAAGTGTCAGTTCGTGTAAAACTACATTCCTAATTCACAAATCACATGCACCTGAACTTCTTTATACGCTTGTAGCACGACACTACGTTAGGCTTGGTCGTACGATTGCTTAGTGCACGTCAGTATGCGAGACACAACTGCCAACATATGATTTTGGACGTCCGGTCGTACGACCATCACATTGTGTGTGTGAGGCTTTAGAGATACAGGATGACCTTGTCTTACCTGTCCAAGATGCTGAACTGTATAATAAACTAGTTAAACTAAGAGTGATTTCTCTGCAGGGGAAAAGAGGTCCATCATCATAGAACGCTAGCACAAAACGAAGGACTCATTAAGTAGGAAAGGGTTAAGGGAACGCCCCAGGGGCGTGTTCTCAAAACTTTGCCAGATTCTAATCCCCCGAAGGTACAAGGCTATAACCCAAGGTCTATGAATTCATTGCTTGTATCCCGTACTATACAATTAAGATAAAAAAAATTACTAAATGCACAGTAATACCATTTGTGCCTCTGTCCTGCAAATACTGCTTTATCCTCCACACTCCTCTCCTGCACATACTACCCCCAGTTTTACCTCTATACTACTCCCCTGCACATACTGCCCACTAGCATACCCTCTGAAACGGCTGTCATACTTTTCACACTCTATTCCTCACCACACTGCCTACTTCTTTACCATCTGCACTCCTACACAGCACAACTGCTATGAATATGAATAACTACGGTAATATGTTTAATTCACTACACTATTCCATTGTAATGCGCTTGTTCTCAAAGGAGATAGGAGATATAAATATGATTTTTAATGAAAAAAATGTAGGAAACTCTATAAGTTCTCAATCAAAGTATAATAATTACACTGGCCACAATGACTCATACAGACCTTCCACAATATTTGCATAAAAGTCAAACAATACAAAGGACCTCTGACATTTTAATACCACTTCAAAAGCAAAATTATGCTGTCACTATTATGTGGTAAATTAGCCTTAAGATTGTTATATTCTGACTTATTTATTTTAAAGCTAGGTGGTTTGTATTTATTGTTTTTGTAATTTTTTGCAGTACAAAGTGTACAGAAAGCTGGGGTTGGTTTACTATAGGTGTAGAGATTTTGCAAAAGTGAATGTCCACTTAGTAAATAAGGTGAAGCTGTGTTTACTTTGCTGACCTTTGGTCGGCTTCTGTCAGACAGGCTGCTGTACAGAGGGGGCAAATATTCAGTCCGTGTGTACCAGGCCTAAGTGACCACTTACTTTGAAATGAGAACACACATTTTCAAATATGAACATTCACTTTTTATAAGTGAACTGTCCCAACTTCATTAGTAAATTAAACCCAATGGCCTAAAATTGGGATATGTTTTCTATTATATTTCAAAAATAAATTAGTTTAGGACAATTCAAAAGTAAACAGCCGAAACTCCAGACCTGGTTGTAAGCAGGTGGACCCTTTTTTCAAATACTTCTCTAAGACTCCAGTTTGCCTTTTCAATCCTTAGCATGTTTTATATTATCAAGAATATAGCTGTACGATTTGTACGAAGTAAGAATTTATAGCAAAAGGGATGGAGAAAGCGACAGAACTATTTCCAGAGTATTGTATTGCTAAAATGTACAAGAGTTAAGATTCAAGTGGGTAATTAAACCCACTGATGCCCACTCATAACTACATCAGCATCCAGATTTGGAGACCTCCCTGTTTTTCCAGCTCTGTTCCTGACCACCTTAACCACTTCCCGACTGCCGTATGCAGAATGACGGCCGGGAAGTGGCTGAGTTATCCTGACTGGACGTCATATGACGTCCTCAGGATAACAAGCCGCCACGCGCCCGGGGGGGCGCGCATCGCGGCGATTGGTGGTGTGGGAGGCCAGTCTGACCCCCGCAATGCCGATCTCGGTAAAGTGCTTCGATCCGAACCACTTTACCATGTGACCAGCCGTGACCAATCACGGCTGGTCACAGTGTAATACAGGAAAGCCGTTTATCGGCTTTCCTGTACTCAGTTCTGCAGACCTGATGAGGGGAGAGCCGATCGGCTGCATCCCTGACAGGGAGGGTTTGTGCTGATGATTTATCAGCACAGCCCTCCCTCTGATCGCCACCCTAGACCACCAGGGAGCCTGCCCAGGGATGTGCCCACCCAGGGCCACCAGGGAGCCAACCAGGGACCACCAGGGAGCCCATCTGGACCACCAGGGAGACCCCCCTAGACCACCAGGTAAGTGACATACTGCTCAGGTCCACCTTCACTCAGTGCCACCTTCAGATGCCACCCTAGACCACCAGGGAATGAGCCCCTATTAATGTATATGCCCACCAGTGCCCCTATCAGTGCCCACCAGTGCCCCTATCAATGCATACCAGTGCCACACATCAGTGCCCACCATTGCCACCTACCAATGCCCACCTATCAGTGCCCATCAGTGCCACCTATCAGTGCCCAGTGCCGCCTATGAGTGCCAATAAGTGCTGTCTATTAGTGCCCATCAGTGCCGCTTAGCAGTGTCCGTCAGTGCTGCATATCAGTGCCCATCAGTGCTGTATATCAGTGCCACCTCTCATTACCTGTCAGTGCTGCTTATCAGTGCCGCCTAACAGTGCTCATCATCGCTGCATATAAGTGCCTCATCATCAGTGCCACCTCATCAGTGCCGCCTCATCAGTGCCAATCAGTACTGCCATATCAGTGCCCGTCAGTGTAGCCTCATCAGTGCCCACCAGTGATGGAGAAAATTTACTTATTTACAAAGTTTTGTGACAAAAATAGAGAATTTTTTGTTTTTCCAAAATTTTTGGTCTTTTTTTATTTGTAGCGCAAAAAAAAAAAAACCGCAGGGGTGATCAAATACCACCAAAAGAAAGCTCTATTTGTGGGAACAAAATGATAAAAACTTTGTTTGGGTACAGCGTCGCACGACCGCGCAATTGTCATTCAAAGCGCAACAGCACTGAAAACTGAAAATTGGTCTGGTAGTAAAGTGTTCTAAGTGCATAGTATTGAAGTGGTTAAAGTCTCACTCCTACCTACCCCAGTGTGCACTTCTCCTGCTACATTGTCAACAATATTTACAAGCAAATCTAACAGTCAGAGGTATATTTCTTGTAGGTTTTGCAGACCACTAATTTAAACTTCAGAATCCTGGAGAGAATAGATTCAGTCATGCGCCAGTTTATTAGGGTGAAAACAATAACACTGAGCCTCATTTAGCACTGTCTGCAAAGTATCCACCCAATAAGGTAAAAAGGAAACTAATAGCTAAGGGGAGATTAGGGTTAAGGGACAGAAAGTCTTAAATCAGGTGTTTTGGATCTTAGTTTGAAGCCCACTTTGGGCAGCTCCACTTTTATTGCTGTAGAGTGCTTACAAGGTGTGTACCTGTACAAGATAACATTTGTGAGAGGGCAGGCTTCTTATTGCAGAAGAGGCATATTGTAACAAAATTCTTACTAGCCTGGTGCATTCATACAGGTGTTGGTTCATCCTGGTACCGAACGAAGCATGCCACAGCTCTGTGTACATTTTATAGCAGGAAGGTGAGAAGCTTTTATTACTGAAGAAGCATAGAGGTTGCACTTAGCAATGGAAATTTCATATTGCAAGTGAATTTTCTCTAAGCTTAGTGAATATGGTGGAAATTCCCTTCTACAAAGAATACCCATCATGTACAAAGAAAAAGAAAAAAAAACAATTTTTGCTTGCACATATTTGGGTGACAGAAGTCAGTTTCACCTCATTCATTAAACTAAATGGATGAAAATTCTATTGCAAAGAGAACAGACTTACCCTAAAAATTACTGTGCTACTGTCAAAGCATGTAATAGCTGCTAACACTGCAATCCAACAAAATTGTGCAAGTAATACATTCTGACAGTGTAGTGCTGAACTTAAACCATATTAAATGTGAAAAGCAAGCAAAAATAACCATGAGCAAATAGAACAGACCATTTGCCTTTAGAAAATCAACACCACAGTATTTCTCTTCTGTAATAAAATGGCTTCCTGCGTGCATGTTTTTTAAGCAAAAGTTCCACTTTTAGTGGGTTCAATTTAAAAGTGTTAAGGAAGGCTAGTTCTCAGGGTTAGGTCAAGGCTTATGTTTTAGTGTTAGAGGATAGATTGTACATTTTAGAAGGCAGAATCAATATTAAAGTATAACTGAAGGCAAAACTTTTTTTTTTGTCTTGGATAGAGTAGAGAGGGAGTACAACTCCTGTCAAGTATTTAATGCTATTTGTGTCCCTACTGTGGAGATTCACCCTTTCAATTTGTCCTGGGGACTATTATGACTGAAAGTGTAATTTTGAGTGGTCACTAGAACAGGAATAGACCACTGGGGATACTAGTTTTGGTGATCCTGGTGACTGATCAAGTTTATCCTCTTACTTTTTGTAATGACTAAGAAGTGAACGGGAATCCACCCCAAAAATTGACAGAGGTTATAAACCTCCCTTACTGTATCCAAAAATGGAAAAAAATAAAAATGTTGGCTTACTTGTGATATCCTTATCATAGAGTACTACACAGGACACAGAACCCTATTCACAGACCACAAATTATATGCTGCTACCTTCAGGTAACTGGATACCAGCAAAAAACTTTCACTAGGGTCGTCCCCAGGATGGACCCAAATAACCCCACTCACTCCATGAGACTTTAGTTTTTTAGCAAGCAAAAAGGAGTGATGAAGGCACAATGAGGAGAGATCTGTGTTCTGTACTGTACCCCAAGATAAATTTCTTATTATCTTAATCATACAGTGAAGGATACAGGACTTGTATTCATAGACCTTGGGACATATCCAAGCAATACAACCAAGGTGTGGACAACATAGCAACATTGAACTTCCAACAAAAAATATTTTATTCAAATAACAGCTTGAAGCACCCTGCAGCCAAAACTTACATCAGCTGAGGCCTGAACATCCACCTGGCAGAACTGGGAGAATGTTTTACCAGAGGACCAGATGGCAGCCATGCAAATCTGAGATACAGATGCTTGTTTTGGAAAAAAAAAAGGAGCCCTGGTAGATTGAGTGCTGATTGGAAAGGGAGGAACTCTTTCCTTAAGGGTGTAGGCCCTGGAAATGAGTCGTCTGATCCATCTAGCAATAGGGGAGTGGGAAGAAGGGTGTCCTCTATGAGAACATGCAGGATGAATAAAAAGTGAATACGTTTTGTGAAAGGAGACCATGGCTGCTCAGTAGACACAAATAGCCCTAATCACATTCAAACGACGTAAGGTTGTTTCCGTGTCATGTTTTGGGGCAGGACAGATGGAAGAGGAACTATGTCTTTATTTAGATGAAAAGAGGAGATCACTTCAGATAAAAAAATAACTACCTACTTTGGTTTTGAGGTTGACGCTTGGGGGGAACTGAAAAATCCTTTTATTTGGATAGAGGTAGACTACAAAAAGTTGAACGAAAAAGAAAACCTCATCCACGGACATGGCACTGAAAGGGAACAGCTATCACCTTGAGTGGTGTTCCCTATTTCTCATAGGCCATCAGCAGAATGCATTATATTTGGTGCTTTTACCTCAGCTCCCTTGCACCTGTGATTCACCATTGCCAGAGAGGGGATCCTCAGTGGGGTACTCACAGTTAAGAAGTCTGGAATGGATGAGGTTTTTCATGTCTACAGAAGCAGTCACTATAACCCAGGCGCTGACAGAATTCCTGTGGCTGTGTCTCTGTAGATAGCCACAAGAATGCAGCAACTTACTGCATGCAATCTAGGCTGAACAGGCTGGTGGAAAAAGTAATTTGAAAGGCATGACGCAGTTACCTCATTGTTCTGATACTAAGGCCAGATGTTGAGGAGCGTTAGAGACAAAATGGCAGGGCTTACCACAATAAACTGAACACTCTGCCCACTAAGCCACATAATTTGTTATGCCTTGTGGATAGTGTTAATAAAAGCCAGGAACATTGAAAAAAAAACTGTCTTACCTTATCCATGATGCTGGACCTATTAAATGTCCAGGCTGTGCTTTACTTGGTGAGCATACCCCTGAAGGCATCTTCATGGTCTGAATTTGGATTATGGCCCTGGACCTGTATAGCACGTGTCAGAACTTTTTTATGAGAAAAAAATTATATACATTTTATTATTGTTTAAATTTGGACTGTCTAAAACAGGCTCCAAATAAGCAGAGACCAATGTCTTCATTTAAGTTTAATTTTCCTAACACAAGATATTCTTTTTTTCCTCAACTGGAACAACCTGCTCTACATACAAAGTGTAGACAGTTCATTAAAGTCAAGGCCCTTTTAGTATCCAGAAAATGGGTTTCTGGTATACCCACAATACCTGCAGCCAAACTGACCAATATTCACAAGGATTTCCAGGTGCCATAAATGTGGAGTGTGAAGACACCTCGTATGTGTGACCAGGTAGATTTGTGGACACAACAAATTAACAGCATGGTCATTCAGTGACTCACCAGTCTCAGCTTTGAGAAAGACAAACATAGGACGAGACCCCTCTTACAGAATGAACTGTTTGTAACAATTTCACTAACTGACAAGCACTCATATTTTTTTTTGGGGGGGGGGGAAACAGATACCCGTTTTTTTACAGGTATCCAACTCCCACTTCCTCTCCTGGCGCCGTGGAGCCGGAAGGAAGTTCACCTGTCCCCCCACCCTCCCGGAAATCTTCTGGGACACGTCACGGGTCCCAGAAGATTGCCTGGTCATTCACAGCCCTACAGCATGGCTTGCGCATGCGCAGTGTGTGCCCGGCTTTGGAGCCAAAGCTGGATGCCCACAGTCGCAATGCCAGCGCCGCATGGAGGACAGGGAGAGGAGCAAGGCAGCGGGTGGCCACATAGCTGGACCAGGGAACAGGTGAGTGTCTGATTATTAAAAGTCAGCAGTAACACTTTTTGTAGCTGTTGACTTTTAAAAGGGTGGAACTCCGCTTTAAATAAATCCACCACTAGTAATAAGGTTACACCTTCTGGGCCACCCTTGACGTGTTGTATTACTATATTGTTTGAACAATATAATAATAGAAGTCAGGTACACTTAGGGATGGATCGATCAAAGGAAAACACCCACCAGAAGCACACTTCATCAGGGCACACATCATCTGAACATAGATCATCTGAAGGGACTCATCATAATATCATCTGGCATCTCACTGAAGCCAAGACACACAGCTCCAGCATAGCTAGATGCCATTTTGGGGAAGACCAACTCTGCTGCTAATTAATTGGCAGCCATCTTTGGGTCTGGTCATCAGCTATCTAAAAGATTATCTAATACTTGGAGGGTAATTATAATTTATTTTCTGGTAAATCTGCTTGCTTAAATGAATAAGCCAATTGTAATATTTTTTTTTTGTTACATAATAATTCTCCTCATGATAACATAACTATTCAAGTTAGGTAATTTTTTTTTTGTTTAAGCAATGTTTGATGCTTATTCCTTCTGCAGGGAGATAACAGTTGAATTCCGTAAAACATAGATTATTGCCTGCTAGTTAGTTACCATTGGTTATGTTGTCTACATGGAGAAATGAATTATTTTACGCAATCATCGTAGTGTCTATGTATAGCACAACCTGACTATTAGTTATGGTGTTTGTATGTGACTTATTGTAATAAATATTAATTTATTTTCAATAGCTCAGTCTATACTTACATTGATCTTTTGTTTTTTCTTAAAGAATTCTACTTGACTAAAATTAACCCACATTAATTACTTAAGTCAGTTAAATTATTCTTGCATTGGAGGCACTGTGATTTGATCTATTTCGCTGACTAAATAATAGTTCAGGCATTACCTGACACACTCCACAGCTAACTTCACCAAGGTGTGCACTTAACACAAGCTTCAGTGCCTGAAGGGCACATTACAGGTTGGCCCCACACAGTGGAGTTTGGGTGCAGTTCCAAGGTATACACTGAGGGTACCCAATTAGGAAACTGCTAGATAAGTAGGTCTGCAAAGTAGTTAGCAGTTAGGTG
The DNA here is from genome assembly GCA_018402905.1 of Glandirana rugosa. Lineage (NCBI taxonomy): Eukaryota > Metazoa > Chordata > Amphibia > Anura > Ranidae > Glandirana > Glandirana rugosa. The sequence continues at coordinate 2,492,801 of BLSH010191437.1, forward strand.
TTGATAGAAGTTTTAGATAAAAAAAGAAACTCATCTTAGGGCACTAGCAAAAAGCTTGAGCTTCACAGAGTGGGTGGGATTAGTAGCAGTATATTCCATGGTCTATCAAAACAAGTCTTGTGTACTGTACTATACTATTAAAATAAAAAGATTTGCCATTAAGGTTTGGAGTAAGGAAAGGTGTAAGGAGGGAACTAAAGCTACATGTACTGAAATTCAGTGAGTGTAGTGACAACAAAATTGTTGAGAAAGAAATATATATGAATGTGAACGCGCAATTGCCTCAAGAAAGATGTGTGTCTGATTATACACCCGGATACTGTTGCATATACTCTATGTATTTCCACATGTGACAAGCAAATAATATATTATACAGTGCCACACTGTAATAGATAAAAAATAAACAAATAATAAATATATAATGCCACAAATCATATTTCCAAAAAACTAAAATCAACTGTGCAAGTCCACAATGATTATAAAATAAAAGTACTTCAATTATCAATGTGTGTGTCCATTATTATTTTCTTCCACTTATGCCATAAACACTGTATTCTTTCAGCAATGTTTTTGTAAATCACTCTGACTTATATTGTGCAAAACCTATTGCCAACATTCCAATACACTCATTTTGAGGTTAGACCCAATAAAAATCAGGTCTCACGCGCTTTCCCTTTAAACAGGGTATAATATGTTTGGGAGGAGCCTATGACATCATGCCGCAAACAAAAAGTGTGTGGGTCGCCATCCTTGGTGAGCCATCTCTAATGCATTTGCATGTAATCCGATGTGCAACAGCAAATGGGCATTTTTTAAAGTTTTCAATTTTGGGCTTTATTTTCAATAAAAATAAACTTAAATATATAGAGTTCACTCACTATATATTTATTTTTATTTATTTATTTCAAGTACTTATATAGCGCTGTCAATTTACGCAGCGCTTTACATATATTGTACATTCACATCAGTCCCTACCCTCAAGGAGCTTACAATCTAAAGTCCTTAATTCACATTCATACATATACTAGGGCCAATTCGAACCAGTGAACCTTTTGCTGCCAGGCAAAAGTGCTATTCACTACATAACTATATCCTCCTTTTTTGTGCTTCCTATATACAACCACTGAAGGATTCCTGTGGATGGAGGTGGATTGAATGACATCCGTATACAGCAGAGGGGAACAACACTTCTGGCATTTCATACCCTGTATAAAGGGAAAGCACGAGACCTGATTTTTATTGGGTCTAGCCACAAAGTGAGAGTATTGGAATGTTGGCAATGGGTTTAGCACAACACAAGTTGGATTGATTCATAAAAACGTGGCAGAAAGAATACAATATTTATGGTACAAGTGGAAGATAAGAATAATGGACGTACACATTGATAATTGAAGGGCTTTTATTTTTATTAATTATTAATTGTTTATATTTATCTAATACTGCTGGCCCTATTTGATATATTATTTGCTGTTTAACAGAAGCCAGTCTAACGACCGGCATCTGTCAAACAGTCCTGCTGGAAAACCAGCGCTCGATCAGCACATGCAGCCAATGGCTGCAGCACAGATCAGTGTATTCTGACTGAGTAATAACTGATAAGAGAGAAATTTGGGCCCTTTTGTCCTAAGTGCCTAAAACCCTGCACTCGTATGTCTAATGCAGGCTTTTGGGAGACTAAAAATACTATAGCAGTCTGCAAGTAAAGCAGCCTATAGAGGACTCAATTTCCTTTCCTTCCACCATGGGTGGAAGGAAGGTAAAGCACTAATTTCCCACATCAACACCATCAGTGTTGATAGAGGAATGCCTCCCGCAGAGCTATCGTGTTCTGCCAGCAGGGAGGCACGGGGAGTCCTCCAGGCCGGCAGAAAATAATGATTACTGCTAACAGCTATAGCTGCTAATGTAAAAAACCTGACAGGCTGGTTGTACTCAACTTGATCAATGGATCAACTTTGGTACAATCAGCCTGCCCATACATGGATCGAATCTCGGCCAGTCCCTGCCTAGCTTAACTTACAGACATTAAACTAATGCCCAGCTTTAGGTGGGCTGGCACTTTAAGTTTTCATATAGGTCAAACTCACCAAATATACAGTAATAATGTTTTTTTGCTATGATCTAAATCTCGCATTATACTTAAAAGTATATCTTCTTAAAACCAGCATTCGGTAAAGGTGAATACATGAGTTGGTATTACTCGTTCACGCCAAATGCACTATTATGTACATGGAGCAGTATCTACACACCCCTTGGGATATTTATGTAGCTCTGCTTTCTTCGTGTATTGCTTTATCTCGGGTATGCAAATGTAACAACAAAATGTCCTGCTTTTTTAGTTGTAAGCACTAAATGCTGTGTAAAATGTACATACTTCCCTATTTACTAAAGCCACAAATTAATTGCTGACGACATCAAAACAATTTGCATGGTGACAATACTCCTTTAACACAAATTCCATGGCCTTGGCATGCAAAGGTTGTACACAATCTTCCTTACAGCCTGTCTGTGAAAGTTTTAATGTAAACTAATCTTTTCTACAGCTTTCAATTGGTAAATGTATATATTTTTCAAAACCCATGAAACCTCACATGCACTTTATCGGTATTAATCATATATGTCCAAGAAATACAGTTTTTAAACTAACTAATCCACTGATATTTATTAATTTAGAAGCTACTGCATGCTGCTTGTGTAGGTCACACCACTGTGAACTATTTGTTTCATCTGTGTAATATGACTGAGAGCAATTGGAACGAAGTCTGACAAGATACAACACACACAGTAATAGCTATAAATAATTGTGGCATGTCAGCAATTCTAAATAAAAGGGTGGATCATTCTAAACATTTGTAGTGTCTTTATTGTCTCCACACACTATAAGCAATACAGATATTATTAGCTTTATTCCTTTATGTCAAGGAAGGGGGAACAAAGGGTGCAGAGATAATGGAGGCCAAGTCATACGCAAGGTACCACCATTAATCACGCATCTTGGCAAATTATCATGAGCACTCAAAGCTTCCCAATCAGGACACAGGAAACAACCTTAACCAACATGCTCACAAGTAAAATCCAAGCTGCAACAACACAGAAGTTACAGGCTGGTGAGAAACCTTGCTCCTGACACCTTTACTCAATACATACATGTACTCAAACATGCTGGCATACAGGCTTTTGCAGATCACACACAATGTTTTCACTAGAAGATATGGGTTAGCTAAATTAGGCAATAAAACTTACAGTTAAGCCTCTTTTTCATATGTGGTGCCCTCTAAAAAGTGATTTGCGGTGGAGGGCAGTTGGTAGGCAGCTTGAAGGTGACGTCAGCTCCTGGACACCTTTTTTAACCATTGAAAGCCCGCTGCACCACAACCCTGTGCATTAGATTCAGTTGCAAAGGAAACCCATTTACTTGAATGGGTATTGTTGGATTGGCATTACCACCTACTGAATGCAAGGATTATTTTTATATTCTTTATTTGAAGAATAAGGCTATAAGTACTTGGTGGTGCCTCTCCAAGCTGAGGAGTAGAGTTCCATTGGCACTTATCCAATGAACATTTTAGCTTTAAACTGCCACTCATCATAGCCATTCCTAGTATGGATGTATACATGTGAAAGCCTCAGCCAATGCCACTCCTCGGGCCATGCCCCCCCGACATGTCTTGCCCCACCCACCAGAGCTTAATCACAGGAGTTAGCGGCAGTATCAAGCTAAAATCTTTATTTAAAGAAATTTCACACAGACAGGCAGCAAGTTACAGAGTCCCAGGATTTATGTATCATGGCAGTCTACAATGGTGGCCAAACAAAACAATCATAGTACAGCGCTCTGTATTTTCACCACTGTAGACATAACTTAACAGTGACAACCAATCAGATCCATATCTTTCCCTTCAGAGCAATTTCCCCATTAATTAGAAACTAGATAAAAGTGGAACCCCATCTATGGGACCTCTGAGAGAGCAAATACAGAGTCATAGGAAAAAATAGGAAAGGCTAAGAGAGAGAGAGAAAAAAGGAAAAATGGGGAAGGGTATGTGGACAGAAGAGGGAGGAGGGGAAGGGATGTTATGTAGGAGTTGGACCCTCCCCTCCATTGCGAGGACTGAGCCATATTCCTCAGAACACATATACAGAGACCAGTAGAACCACTTCCGTTTAAATTTCTCTTCCTTGCCCTTTAGGGCTGCAGTCATACTTTCCATAGAGTGGACTCCTATCCCTTTACTCAGCCACATCGAGAGTGTAGGGGGAGATTCCCACTTGTGGTAAAATTTTTGCTGCAGTATGTGTACCACCCCCTCCAGCTGCCATGTTAAGTGAAGATGGCCAGTCAGGGCTGTAAAACAACCTTTTTTTACCACCCCCAGCTGCCAGTGTAAATGAAGCCTTAGTGCAGACACCCATTTACAGTCTCTTCAGATTTGTGTATTCTTTAGAGTGCTCAAAATCCAGCCTACAAATTTTATTTTTAATATTCCTAGGTGTGTGGTGCATAGAAAGTTACAAAAAAAGAAGTGAGACTAATTACCACTATAGACATCATAATATTATAAACAAACATTTTATATTATAAACAAAAAATATTTTTCCTGCTCCCATGGTTAAATGGAACACACGGATCATACCCCTAAATATAAAAGGAACTTCTCAAATAGTAAGAGTAATGGTTTTATCTATTGTTCTGCCTGCGTAGAGACCAAATGTGATGCTTCATGCCTACCAGAACCAGAACCAACATAAAAAAGACTCAAATTGTTAATAACTCTCCCATATTCTACAACAGGCTCCTAAAAGTACGGCCCTCCAGCTGTTGTGGAACTACACATCCCATGAGGCATTGTAAAACTCTGACATTCACAGACATGACTACGCATGATGGGAATTGTAGTTCCTGAACAACTGGAGGGCCATAGTTTGAGGACCCCTTTTCTACAATAACATCTTGTTTGTGCAACCAGGCTTTTGTGCACTGTACATTATGGGTTATTTGAATTTCCAGAATATTCAAGGATTGAAATACACACAACTGTCTCAGAGATTAGCTGGGAACAATTACACCTAGACTGCGCAGTTTGCCTAGATTTGTGTTCAGTGAGAACAGGGTCTAACTGTATATTAAACATTTGCCCTCCCCCCCATTAAAAGAGAATTGTAGCATTTATTTTTTCAAGAATTATATTTACGGAGGTGGATGCAGCATCGGTCCAATCCTGCATCTGTCCCCTGCCAGCTCTAAGACTGAGAACCGAGTGATCAAACACAGCTCATCGCTCGGTTCTCAGAGCTCCATGAGCACAGAGCTGTAGACTGTCAGCCACTGCTGTCTGCTCTGCCCCCCTTAACTCACTGGAGCACTGGGCTGTGGAGGAGGCGGGAGTAGCTGGCTCAGGCTCTCAGCAGCTCCCCGAGAGGATGAGATGGGTGCCAGTCCAGGCATGTGAGTGGATTCCAACCATATGGTTGCAATCCTTCCCCATCCTGGACCGGCTCTGTGACATCAGCTGACAGCGGGCTTCAGCAATGAGCTTTGGCTGTACTTCTCCTTTACTTCTCCTTTAACTCCATCCTGACAGACCTGTGCTGTGATGTTAAGAGTTTATGTAGATAAGTAAAAACATGTTCCAGAGTTACTAGCTCCTGGCTGGATCAAGACAATTTATATGTCAAAGTGAACATTTAGAAATCACAAAGCAGCAGTAATGAAGGCAAATCGTTTACCTGTAGCATTACAACGTTGTCACCTTCAAATGTGACAAAGACATCAGAGTCACATTTCAAGCCTGGTATTCGGTTTTCCATCATAAAGCCCTGTAAAAAAGGAAGTGCCAGCCATTATTTAGTGAAGTGTTTCACAGGGAACACCATTTAGACTATGAAATAGGTGATGCAACAGTTGTAAATGTATTTTTTAGTCAAATGTTTCTGAGGTACTTGTATCATACTCAACTTACACAATCCCAAAAATAAAAAGTATAGAAAGGGTGTGAGTGCATATTATTGTAATTTTTACCCTAAAGTCATTTAATCTATGTAATTCACATTTTACAGGCTTGTTGTACTATATTTACTTTACTGTATAACAACTTGTGTCTATCTGTATTTTACCAGAGTATCTCAGCCTCACTGAATAACTGCTGAGTTAAAATCTTAGCCATGAGAGCCTTAGAATGCACCCTTTTCAAACATCTGACTGAGATTAGTAAATTAAAAAGATGATAAAAGAAGCCCTATACAATTCATTCTACCGATACTTACCAGGTTTATTTCTTAAAGAAAAACATCTTGGATCTCCTATGGCAGCTGTTCAAATTATCATATTTTAGGTATCTATCCTATGATCACCGAAAGTATAAATCTATGTTTGTTCCAAGCATGGGACACTCTGTCATGTACTGTTGGCTGACTCACTACCTCTGCTGAAGTCTGTTCCAAGCATCAACTGCGCTTTCTGTAATTCAAATCAATCAAAAGTGCCTAGAGTGCCCGGTGTTACTGATGTTATATCCTGGAACAGAATAAAGAGAACAGGACTATGGAAGGGATTTTATAGGCACCAATAAAATTCAATGATATAACACCTTGGGACCTTCTACTGTGTTCAGGACTTTCGATGTTTGGTTGTAATGGTATATTGGGATAAATTTGCCACATACTTTTTGGCTTCCCCTACTGCCCTTTCCTCAGAAACCTTTTTCCAGTGTGTTCAGGGTGTTCAATATGTTTGGTTGGAATGATATATTGGGATAAATCTGCCACATCCTTTCTGGCTTCCCCTACTGCCTTTTTCTCTACAACCACAGCCTTTCTCCAGCAACGATATAAACAGTGTAACACCCCGTTCGTCTGGATACATGCGGTCTATTTGATCTATCAAGCCATTGTCCCTTGAATCACTTCCAGGACACAAAGCTATCTGGAAACCGATACATTATTATATCCATTACATTGTTTAAAAGAACCCCCTGAAGAAGACTCAGCAAGTTGAAATGTGTAGGGGTCCCTCTTGGGTTTCAATGTTTTCACAATGGATGGAGATTTCTCTGTTCTTCTTATAGAAAATGTATCTGCTGTCTGTATGGATTTTTATCCATAATCTGGTTTTTAAACTATTATAATAAACTTCTTTTGTATTTTATTATATCATTGAATTTTGTTGGTGTCTAAAAAAATCCCTTCCATAGCCATGTTCTCTTTACTCTTTCTGTAAAATAATACTCTCTAAGGTTAGTCTTGAACATTTCCCCTGCTAGCTTGCGGTCATGTCCGTAAATTCTTAATCTTAGCTTTACATTAAAAATACTGCCCTCTTGAAGTTTATTCCCCCCTAATGTACTTAGAAGATTAAATCAAATGTCTTCTTTCCCTTGCTTCTTTAAGAATGCACTTATTAATTGCTTGCAGTCTCTCCTGATATGTTTTATCCCTCAGATCTTTCACCATTTTTTTACCCATCTCTGGACTGATTCTTAACAATATCTTTTTGTAAGTTTGATCTCCAGAACTGGACACAGTGTTCTAAGTTAGGTCTAACTAAGAATCTATATAAGAAAATCAGAACCTCCTTCCTCCTGCTGATTATTCTTCTAATGATCCATCCTAGTCCTATTTACTTTACCCACTGCTAGGTCACAATCTCTGCTCATTTTGCAATCTTCTGAAATAAGCACCGTTAAATCTTTTTTCCTCTGTACTTTTGCTCAGCATTGTATCTCCAAAATTGTACTCTATCAGAGGATTATTTTTCATGTAAAACTGTATCAAATGATCTGCTGAAATCAAGATATGCTATATCTGTTAATTAGTTAATGGTCCAACAACTATACCTCAATATAGTCGCGGCTCCCGGTACCTGGCTGCTTCAAGCAGCCCGGGATCATGTGATTGCTATGTGATCACATGATCCTAATTTAGACATACAGTAAATGTTATCAATGGGATTCATTCATAACAGCTGTGCTTAGAATTGTAATGCAGTGGCCCACAGCTATCACATGGTACATGGGCCGGTCACAGCACCCTGTACCATGTAATAAGCTGTAGCCAATCACAGATCACTATTAATCACAGCTGTTATGAATGAAACCCATTCGTGGCAGTTCAATACATTGCTGTTACAGTGATAATCACTGTAACAGCAATCAAAGTGTAAAGAAAAAAATCCCTGATCACACCCCCCTCCCCCGGAGTAGTACAGTGTCACTATGGTGAGTTCAAAGCCAAAGGTTTCTGGGATAGTATGAGATAGGCAGGAACCTGTTCCTTTATAGTACTAAGAACCAGATGTTGGTCCAGCCCAGACAGGAGTACAGTTAGTATGCAAGAAATAGAATATTCCCCGGGGTTAAAATGGCTGATCTCACATGAATCAAAGTATGCCTCCCAGGTGCAATGGCTCCAGCAGAACAGGGTCTTCAAAAACGGGATGGTGTTCTCTATTTATTCGACCAGTCCAGTTAGCGACAGCTTGACTAATGGACATAACCAAGATTTCACTGCTGCTAGGCAAAGGCTACTATGTACCGCATCAAATGAGCTCACAGCAGAATGCAGAAGGCAGAAGGCGTGAAGTCCTAGCTTGTGTACAATAACATGCAGGAGGGGAAAATCCTCAGCCAGATCCTTTTCTGCATCCACCTTTCCTTCCTAAATATCTTCTTTAAAGAGGTTAGAGGATTCAGGATCACACTCCTGATTAGATTCAGATGGCGAAGAGTGCTTTGGGGTCATGGACACCGAAGGTTCTAGCAGGATAAAGAGTTCCCCAAATAAATCAGACATAGTTGCAGCGAAATCTGCCTGAGTCAGACGGGCTGTCTGATGCAGGCTTGAGAGGGAGCTAGAATTTGAGGAAGGGAGCTGTGTCAAGATATGAATGTGTTGCAGTGCAGCGTAACAGCTATAACCCTTAGATGGTTTTTCTTGGTGCGGTCTTTGGCACTCACGCCTTTATACCCTGGGCTGCATCTCGTTTCTGCCATTGCAAGTAAGGGGATCCCCTGTTGGGTACTTACAAAATGGATATGGAATGAGAAAGGTATTTGCGTGTCTGGGAAAAGAGCTACTATAACCCACGCACTGATGCCTTCTTGCTGTGCTAATGAAAGAGCAGGCAGTTGGGAGATTAGCCCATACGCTTTTTCCGTTCGTGGTGGAAATGACAGGAGAAAGTGCATCTGCATGAAGGGATATTACAAATATGTCATCACTCAAGCTGCAATGCAGGAAAAAACTTGCCAAATTTAAAAAAGGTAACAAAAACAATACCTACCACCAACGTAGTAGAGATTTTAACAGAGGGGGATAATAGACTTCTGCACATGTAAAAATAGGACATGGTCATAATACATGGAAACCCTGTCTTAATATAGCCAGGCTGGCTAGAGGGAACCAATATTTACCCATCATGGTGGACATACTCTGAAGGGGTTCCAGGGTCTGGCACATTGGAATGTACCATGGCTCAGGAGCTGTATAGCACCCTGCTGCTAAAAACACCCATTGCACCAATGTCTCTTCGTCCCTCTTAAACATTACTTTCAAAAGAGTCTTCAGGAATTGGAACGCACCAAGATTCACAGCCATGGACCTCTAATGCGCTCTCTGGAGAACAAACCAGAACACACCAGGAAGTGCCATACGCAGACCTCAGTGCCTTAAAGTCACATTACAGGCAAACCCCGCTGTCTTCAATCTTGTGGGGCCTGGGCATGGCCTCCAAGGTTGCGCTAAGGATAAGTCAGCCAGCCTGGATAATTGCTGTATGAGACTATCTCTTGATTGAGGAGATTAAAATACCCACTAATTCTTAAGAATGTGGATGGAAGAGTAAAATAGATTTAAAAAGACAGATAGGGAGAAAAAGTCCAACCTCCTATTACATTAGCAAAAAAACTGATGCATGATGGTTAGCAGCAGGGTTATGGTGAGCAGGCCTTCAACTGTTTTATTGTTTACTAAAATCAACCTCCTGAAGGCAGCAACATAAACCATACATCTATAAATCACTTCATCCTTGTGTTCCTCAATGGAAGATAAAGAAAAAAAAAAACGTTATTTGTTTACGTTTGTTTACACTTTTTAAAAGTATAGAGGGGCATAAGGTAATGAAGATAATAGAAAACCCCAAAACATTTAGAACAAATAGTATCCTCTGTTGTCATTCCGTTAATTAAAATTGGTAATTGGGCTTAATTCACTTTCCAGGGCCATTGCGGGAGCACTACCAAAAATTCTGGTCAAGCAAAAATAATCATAAAAAGTAGACATATATAAATAATAAACTAACGGATATACTCGGGTATAAGCCAAATTTTTCAGCACATTTTTTGTGCTGAAAAAGACCCCCCTCGGCTTATACCCGAGTCAGTGTCTGTGGGTGATCAGTAGTTTCACATTAAACAGAGCCGTGCTGCTTCGAAGAGCCATTCTGTGCTTGTAACTGTGACTAATCACATTGGAATGCAGAGAATGCTGAGAGAGGTGTCATATTTTCAGCTTGATGTCGGCAGGTGGGCGGGACAAGCTGATGTTAGCTGTTCAGTCCCGCCCACCTCCTGATCTCAGTGAAGAGCTGCAGCTCTCTCTCAGCATTCTCTGCATTCCAATGTGATTAGTCACAGTTACAAGCACAGAACGGCTCTTAGAAGCAGCACAGCTCTGTTTAATGTGAAACTACCTTACTCATTCCTTATGTGTTCTGGCTACAGTCTCTGTGTCCTGGCTAAAATCCCTGTGTCCTGCTAATATCCCTGTGTCCTGGCTAATATCCCTGTGTCCTGGCTAATATCCCTGTGTCCTGGCTAATATCCCTGTGTCCTGGCTAAAATCCCTGTGTACTGGCTAAAATCCCTGTGTACTGGCTCCCTGTCCCTGTGTTCTGGCTGCTGCATTTCCCACCCTAGGCTTATACGCGGGTCAATACGTTTTCCCATATTTTTTGGGCAGAAGTAGGGGGTCGGCTTATACACGGGTCGACTTATACACGCGTATATACGGTATAAATGAATGTGTTTCTCCATGTTTATCCTCACCAAGCCTGTTCCTAATAGTAGACAAATGATTGGTAAATGGTGAAAGCCCACGATTAAAAAAAATAATGCCACAAAATTATAAGACAAAAGAACCCACCACGTTTATTTTTTACAATATATAAATCAGGAGAATTCTGAGCTGAATCATTTCTTTGCTTTTCCTCCACACAGATGTTTTGAAAGAATATTTTATTAGTTAAAATAAACCGCAAAACCCAAAATGAACAGGACGTGCATCAGGAGGTGAGGCATAACCAGCTGTGTGTTATGTTGTGGAGTGGAAAATTTGAGGATAAGCAGCACTGTCACGTGAGTGCGGCAGGTTTTGGCATTTCAAATAAACAATAAAATAAATCTATAAACAGAGTTGGGGGAAAAATAAAAGTCAAGTAAATTGCACTAGTGTCCGTTCCAGGAAAATTCATATTTAGAGGAACTTAACTTTTAATGTGTTTGACTCTCTACTTCCCCACTAACTTTATTATGTATTTTAAAAAAGAATAACTAACCACACTGAAACTGATTAAAGAGTACCTATTTGGATTCTGGAAAGTACTTTACAACTGCTTTCAATATTCTCCCATTTTGATAAGCTGCATAACACAACAGGCCCAAGAAATTAAGTTAAAACAATTTTAAGAAATTCTACAAGCAATACCATAGAAGCCCTGTTGTGTAGTGAAAGGCTGTGAAGATCATACACATCAATACATCTAAGTTACATCTATAAATTTGGAGAAGCTGGGTCATTAACATGACTTTAATGACATTTAAATATCATTTCTTGGATTTTAACTTTTATGAGTTCAGTTGTCAGATGACACCAAGCTATGCAGTGGAATAACTTCCTTGCAGGATGTCTCCAACTTACAAGCCGACCTCAATGCACTGTCTAATTGGGCGGCTATGTGGCAAATGAGGTTTAATGTTGATAAATGTAAAGTTATGCACTTGGGGGCTAAGAATATGCATGCATCGTACATACTAGGGGGAGTACAACTGGGGGAATCCATAGTGGAGAAGGATTTGGGGGTTCTGGTAGATCATAAGCTTAATAATGGCATGCAATGCCAAGCTGCGGTTTCCAAAGCAACCAAAATCCTTTCTTGTATTAAGAGAGGTATGGACTCCAGAGACAGAGACATTATTTTGCCCCTGTACAAATCATTAGTAATACCTCATCTGGAATATGCAGTTCAGTTTTGGGCACCTGTTCTCAAAAAGGATATCGGGGAACTGGAGAAAGTGCAGAGAAGGGCAA
>BLSH010191437.1:2517064-2534207 GCA_018402905.1 Glandirana rugosa
TTCGTGTCCAGCTCACAACTTGACGTAGTAACACTTCAGTAACACAACTGTATACATACACACATATTTTAGTGTATAACACTACGAGTCCAGTTAACACACATTCTCCTTGTCTTGTTGTGGATGACGACAATCAGGATGTATTTATTTTTTCTAAACAAAAAAGTGCAAAACTATAAACGAGTAGTTCGACCACTAAATCCTGTTTGACAGGTGTTTTCAATTGGTCAAAACTTCTGGACATCGGTCTGTTTTTCATTATTAGCTTTCGGGGAATGTGTGTCTTATAGTGTGTAAGGGGCTTTCGATTATTACTTTTTGTCTGGCTACAGGTCTTCAAAACTGGTTAACTTTTGTGGACAGTTTGTCCTAAATCACCAGCTTGATGAGCAAATATCAAAACGTGAAAAAACAAATCTTTTTTATTTATGTAGGACTAACAGCAGTAGGTGTTGTTCTGTTCCTCTTACACACAATTGACCTGAGCATCACAATATGTGATTTTATACACACATACATATGTCAACACAATGACTTCACAATGATGCAGTTCAACACTCGACCTGTGCTTGTCATAAACAGAGAGATCTTCTATCTACCATGATAAAAAATCTAAATTCTCCTCACAGTAGAGGGCATAATAAAGCACCCTGGTTCAAATTCTGATTTAAATTATATATTAATATTTCATACACATTCAGTATTAAAAGATGATTCCCTTTCATTAGAGGCAACATAAATATGACTGTATTAAGTAACTGCTACTTTGTTGTGAACAGATTTTAAAATACAATTCTAATTGATTGAAGGAAAAATAAAAAGCTCCTTCACTTAAAGCGGAGATCCAGTAGTTTTTTGGTTCATTAACCTCCCTGGCAGTATGATTATGTCAGATTTTTGCATCTCAAATTTTGCATAGAAACGTGACGTTTTATATTGTAGGCCTGTAATGGCCCAGTACAATTATCGGCCAACAACGGTGATACGACAGCCTGTTGTCCAATTATCTGACCGTTAGTATGCTCCATTCGACAGCCAGTTTTCAATTATCGTCCAACAGAAGTTGTATGTGAAGACTAGTAAACTTTTGTCTGCCAACAAGGTGTTGTCCAATTTTGGGCTCTTGTGTACAGAAGTTGGCCAAACAAAAGTTGTAAGTACAAACACGCATGCTCAGAATCCCAGGAAGTGTTCGGTTGTGTAAACCTGCATCCGTAATTCACAATTCACATTCACCTGAACTCCCTCTTTATACGCTCCTAACATTTCACTACGTTCGGCTTTGTCGAACAATAATTTGACTGCCGTCAGTACGCTAGAAAAAAATCACGGACAGCCAATTTTGAAAAAAAGTTGGATGTGCAGTCGAACGATAATCGGCGCGTGTGTACGAGGCTTTATTCTTAGGAATAACTCACTTAAATCTGTCCAAACAAGAGTCTAGTAGACATCCTGGGTATGATAAAGTTTGAAACAACAAAATCATAAATTGTAATATAATAAATAACTATAAATAATTATCAAAAATTAAAAAAAAAACACTGAAATTTGCTCAGTTGCAGAATTGTCGCTGTCGTCACTTTCAGTGTCTGATGACGAATTTCCCCACAAATCAGTATCGCTCAATTCTGCAAATGATTCTTATCTACTATCGCTGTTTTATAGCTGGTCCAAAACTGTTTTTGACGTAAAGGGACACTTTTTGGATGCCATGGACGTGCTCAAGTTTCCAGGCAGAAAGAATGGCACATATAATATAAAAGTGAAATGCAGGGCACTGGACAAAGCACTAGGGACAAAAGGGATGCAAAATGCTTTGATACAGTAATGTAATCTTCAAGATTACAGTGTACTGTATGTGTTATGTGTGTTTCACTTTTTGAATTTGCTGCCGGGCTCCACCCCCATGCAACGAGTTAGCAACTACAAAAAGTATAGCTGCTGACATTTAATAAATGCACACTCACCTGTCACAGGATTCAGCAATGTGGTCACCCGGACTGTCACTCGTCTCCCTTTCCTCTCCCGCTGCCGGCATTTCAACTGTGGGCACAGCTTGTGGCTTCACAGCCGGGTGCACACTGCACTTGCTGAATGGTCCAGCAGTCTTCTTGGACCTGAGACATGTCTCAGAAGACTGCATGGATGGAAGGGGAGAGGAAAACTTCCGCTCCCTATGATCTGAGCAGAACTGGGAGTGGGTACCTGTCCAAACTAGGTACCCGATCCCCCCCAAAAAAATAATAAATAGCAAGTGTGGCGGGGGGGGGGGGTGCTTAAAGTGGAACTTCCCCTTTTGGGTGGAGCTCTGCTTTAATATTTGTCCATTTAACTCCACTAATCTCAGATAATCAGACAGAAAAAGGGGACAGCGTTTCAATTTTGATCATTTTAATAAGGATGATTCTTGCAGTTATCAGATTACATTGAACATACAACATCCTATTCTATACTCTTTATTTTATACTGTCAGATGTCAAAGGATACGACAGCAAAGTGAAAATAGTCGATCTCATTTCCACAAGTGCACACTGGAGGTTTTGTAATAATAATGTGTGTGATAAATATGAGGCTTGTGGCTGAACACCACTTGGGACAGTTTAGCATTTCTATTTTTCATAGTCTGTGCTGACATTCTAAGAAATTTTAGACGTGTTTCTGGATTATAATTGGTCGTAATAGCAAGAAACCATTGACAAAGTTTCAGAGTGCAACAACAATGCTCAAGGAGGTTAAAAGCTTTTTAAGGACACCGATCAATGTGTTTAAACACCTTCTTTTTATTAAAATAAAAAACAAATAAATCTGTCAAAATCTAAAAAAACTAAATCTCACATCTGCACTCACAGACCACCTAATACCAAGTGTAAGATAGAAGTGAACCTTAATAACGTGTTGCGCTGTATTCCACATATATTTGACCTTCTACAAATAATTTGGGCCCTTATTATCTGGTAAGAGGCTATTGCGAGTGGTGGTAGTGATTTCACCTGGTGGTGGTGGAACCCCCCTTCACATTACTATTATGTGAATAGCTTGGACATTTTGGTGGTGGATTTTTGGTTTGTCTATTGATTCTTACCAGGTTCACTTACTGTTTGACACATACATATTTTTATACACAAATATGATATTTCTTTGTAATTTTATATAGACTATTTATATTGTGTGGCACTTATGTATTGGTGGTGTCACCGCTTGATGCACATATCAAGATGGTCATTTTTTGTTTTTCATTCTGAGTTAATGAATATTGATAATTAAGACACATAGCCCAACACTTTATTAAATTGGATGTAAACCCACAACTCACCCAGTATAAACTAATGGCACAGTATTAACGTATATGTACATGCAAGCCTCCTTGCAAATGTCACCCCTTTCAGCAGTAGCAGCCTTGCAAAACACTGGAATCAATGGGTGGCTCTCTTTGCTGGAGCTCGGTGGGTGGAGTTGTTATGTCACAAGACTCCCCCATCCACCTCTACATTGTCCTACTACTTTGCTTTCCTGAGTTTTGAGAAACATCCTGTCAAAACTCAGGAAAGACACCACATGACTTCAGCATGCCCAGGTGTGGATCAGCCAATCCTGGGACAGCTGGAGGGGGGAGTGTGAAGCTTTCTCTGCTCCATGCAGGAGATAAGGAAATTACCTGTCACTCACACAGCATAGGGTTGAAACGTCTCCTATTTCTCCCTTAGTCGGTCTTTCTCTTACGGAAAAAAATATAAGGGGATTACTCAGGGCTGGATGAACTCTTTGTGGCAAGACTGTGCACAGATAACATGATATCCTCTCCTGTACAAGGTAGAAGTGTCAGTAATTTTTTTTTTCGGGTTCACATCCACTTTAAGGTTTACATATTTTTATTGCTCATACAGTCAGGTCCATAAATATTGGGACATCGACACAATTCAAATCTTTTTGGCTCTATACACCACCACAATGGATTTGAAATGAAACGAACAAGATGTGCTTTAACTGCAGACTTTCAGCTTTAATTTGAGGGTATTTACATCCAAATCAGGTGAACGGTATAGGAATTACAACAGTTTGTATATGTGCCTCCCACTTTTTAAGGGACCAAAAGTAATAGGACAATTGGCTGCTCAGCTGTTCCATGGCCAGGTGTTTGTTATTCCCTCATTATCCCATTTACAAGGAGCAGATAAAAGGTCCAGAGTTAATTTCAAGTGTGCTATTTGCATTTGGAATCTGTTGCTGTCAACTCTCAATATGAGATCCAAAGAGCTGTCACTATTAGTGAAGCAAGTCATCATTAGGCTGAAAAACAAAACAAACCCATCAGAGAGATAGCAAAAACATTAGGTGTGGCCAAATCAACTGTTTGGAACATCCTTAAAAAGAAAGAACGCACCGGTGAGCTCTGCAACACCAAAAGACCCGGAAGACCACGGAAAACAACTGTGGTGGATGACCGAAGAATTCTTTCCCAGGTGAAGAAAACACCCTTCACAACAGTTGGCCAGATCAAGAACACTCTCCAGGAGGTAGGTTTATGTGTGTCAAGAAAACAAGAGAAAAAGGAAGGTGCACGCACCTAGTGCATTACCAAAAACAGTTTTTATTAAAATGATAGCAAGAGAGGGTACTCACAAAATGGTGGGTGCACAACCTGTGCAGACTATGACAGAGTAAAAGCTGACGCGTTTCGGGGGCGCACCCCCTTCCTCAGAGCTTTGTTACCCTGGACTGTCAGAGCCAAGAATATAAATGTTGTGGAAATTGTTGCACAACTGCTGCTGGTTGCGTTAATTGGCCAACTAATGTGATTGGACAATTGGGATCAATCAATTGGTCAATCGTGAAGCAATCATCACAAAATTGCCTCTTAAATTTAATTTAATTAAAAATGTGTGTTTGAAATGGTACATGAATCATTTTCAACAACATTTTAAAGAAGCGTTTTTTAGACACATTTCAAAACTGAATAAACATAGGAATATATAAAATTATTATACACATATGTATATATAAAAAACACACATGTAAAAAATACACACATGTAAAAAAAACACACATGTAAAAAAAACAAAAACGTATGAATCCATGAAAACTAGGGCACATGGGCTAATCCCTAGATCCTAGTGATACCAGACCATGTACCAGTATTAGAAGCAATAAGCAGCAGTAGATAACAGCTGCATGTGATGGTATAATAGTATAGATCAAGCCACATTTACCTCCATACTTGGAGAGACGCTGGCCAGGACCGCCGGAACTGCCTGGTGCCGAGCCGCCGTGTCCCCGACTGTGTCCATTCCCAGAGAAGGGTTGCAGGGGACAGACGGAAGGGGGAGGAGGGATGCGGCGATACCATCTGGGGACGCTGGAGGCTGGGCGGAAGAGTGTGGAGCCACTGCATCCGGGTATTCCCTGACGTCACGTCCGGCCGGAAGTGACGTGTGGGTGTACCCGAAGCTGCATAATGAAAGGAGCAAATCCTGGGGACAGCGGTCTGGCAGCCCAGGGCAACAATTTCTTTTTAAAGCATACCAGTAATTAAAAACATTTATACTATTTATACTGTAGGTAATTTCTTGGTGCAAAATAAGAAGATTAAAAGAAATGGTAATAATAATGATTAAAAAATAATAATAATAATAAATACACAAATACACAAATACTTGGATGTGAAGTTATAGATACTTAGATGCGAGTATCTAAGTATCTATAACTTCACATCCAAGTATTTGAAATGTGTCTAAAAAACGCTTCTTTAAAATGTTGTTGAAAATGATTCATGTACCATTTCTAACACACATTTTTAATTAAATTAAATTTAAGAGGCAATTTTGTGATGATTGCTTCACGATTGACCAATTGATTGATCCCAATTGTCCAATCACATTCGTTGGCCAACTAACGCAACCAGCAGCAGTTGTGCAACAATTTCCACAGCATTTATATTCTTGGCTCTGACAGTCCAGGGTAACAAAGCTCTGAGGAAGGGGGTGCGCTTTTACTCTGTCATAGTCTGCACAGGTTGTGCACCCACCATTTTGTGAGTACCCTCTCTTGCTATCATTTTAATAAAAATTGTTTTTGGTAATGCACTAGGTGCGTGCGCCTTCCTTTTTCTCTTGTTTTCTAGTCGCTTTCAGATTTCCCCGTCCGAGGAGGGCTGCACACATCGATGCATTTCCCTTCGCCTAGTCGGTAGTCTGCCGCACAAGAGGACTTACCAGCGCGGGATTTTCTCACTTTCTTTCTTTTTTATGTGTGTCAAAGTCAACAATCAAGAGAAGACTTCATCAAAGTGAATACAGTGGGTTCATCACAAGATGTAAACCATTGGTGAGCCTCAAAAACAGGAAGGCCAGATTAGAGTTTGCCACACAACATCTAAAAAAGCCTTCACATTTCTGAAACAACATCCTATGGACAGATGAGACCAAGATCAACTTGTACCAGAGTGATGGGAAGAGAAGAGTATGGAGAAGGAAAGGAACTGCTCATGATCCAAAGCATACCACCTCATCAGTGAAGCATGGTGGTGGTAGTGTCATGGCGTGGGCATGTATGGCTGCCAATGGAACTGGTTCTCTTGTATTTATTGATGATGTGACTGCTAACAAAAGCAGCAGGATGAATTCTGAAGTGTTTCGGACAATATTATCTGCTCATATTCAGCCAAATGCTTCAGAACTCATTGGACGGCGCTTCACAGTGCAGATGGACAATGACCTGAAGCATACTGCAAAAGCAACCAAAGAGTTTTTTAAGGGAAAGAAGTGGAATGTTATGCAACGGCCAAGTCAATCACCTGACCTGAATCCGATTGAGCATGCATTTCACTTGCTGAATACAAAACTGAAGGGAAAATGAACAAGCAGGTACTGAAGACAGTTGTAGTAGAGGCCTGGCAGAGCATCACCAGGGATGAAACCCAGCGTCTGGTGATGTCTATGCATTCCAGACTTCAGGCTGTAATTGACTGCAAAGGATTTGCAACCAAGTATTAAAAAGTGAAAGTTTGATTTATAATTGTTAATCTGTCCCATTACTTTTGGTCCCTTAAAAAGTGGGAGGCACATATACAAACTGTTGTAATTCCTACACCGTTCACCTGATTTGGATGTAAATACCCTCAAATTAAAGCTGCAAATCTGCAGTTAAAGCACATCTTGATTGTTTCATTTCAAATCCATTGTGGTGGTGTAGAGAGCCAAAAAGATTAGAATTGTGTCGATGTCCCAATATTTATGGACCTGACTGTATTACCAAGTTTTCACAGCAGTGTTAAAGATGCTGAAGCTAATGAACAAGCTTTCCACTTAAAAGCCAAAAGCAGTCCAGAGAATGTCCTAATAAAAACGTTTTGACTAAACGTTTGCGCAAGCCAGAAGCCGACAAAAAAAATGAATCACTAAGATCTCATGCACATGGGTGTAAAAAATGTGGACCTTTTATCTGTGCAGTGGAATCTTTTTCTATGGGCCCAAGCACACGGTTGCTTAAAAATCAGTGAACTTGCGCAGCATTCAGATCAGAAATATAACAAAAAAAATCTGTCAGATGTCTTGTGCCAGGACTGTATTTTATGCTGCACGCATGCAAAGGTTTGCGATAACAGTATAATTGTACTCTAATGGAGCCTCCTGCATCCTAGCAACAAAAGGCCATCTACACTGTAATGCTGTATGCATGTAAAGGTTGCTCAAACCTTACATGTGTATAGCATATAGAGACATATTTACACAGGATCTTGCTGGCAGCAACATCCTGCATCCTCACAACAGATTTGACTTTGATAGACAGCATAATTAAAGTATATGTAAACCCTCACCCATCAGTTATTTGCACTTATCTATTGACTTGATGTGAATCTTCAAGAGGAAAAGGAAAGGGTATAAACATAACAAAAAGCAGGTAAGATCAGAGAAAAAATAATCTTACAAATATTGTAAATAGAGGAAACTACGCTTTTAGGGTCCTTTTACACAGGGCACTGTGTTCCATTCCACAGGGGACCCATGAACACATCCCCTGCTAAATTGGAGCTGAATGGAATAGATGAATTTAAATATTAAAATCATTTCTATGTTATGACAGTCTGTTCTTCATCTTGCTTCACCGCTGACAAGTTTTACCAATTAGCACAAGAAGAAGAATCCTCCAAGAGCAAAAACACTTCCAAAAAGAGATAGCGAATGAAGGACTGTGTACATGATGTAGAAAATTAGACCACTTGTTATCTCTATACAATAAAGCAGGGGTATCCAACCTACAGCCCACGGCATGCATGCGAGAAAGGGTGGGACTTAGAAGAAATATTTTAATCTATACAGCACCATGCACTGCTACTTTTGCAAAAAGTTGAATGTGCTGAAGTACACAGAAGCAGGTGGAATAAAGTCCATGGCCTCTGAGTTAAGCCGGGTACACACGATCAGATTATTGGACGAATTTTCATCTGTTTTTTGTTGAATGCTAGTCTCATATTGAATCCGAAGAAGTTACTAAACATCCGAAAATTCTCGTATGACAAAATGAAACGTCAGAAGTGACATAATATGTTGAATAGTTTTGTATGTGTTCTTTTGTTTCTGAGCATGCTTAGTCTTGCTCTAGCGATGTTTTTCAGACGAAAACTACTAATTAAAGACAATCGAACGTTGTGTTCAAAAACAACAAAAAATTTCGAGCCTGCACATCAGTTTTTGTCGTCCGAAAATTCGGAATCGGCTGTCGAAAGCACCATACTAACGGTCGGAAAATCGGCAGATCGTCGGATGAAATTTTTCTTCAGATTTTTTGATCCTATGTACGGGCCTTTAGACAGCAAAAACAGATCAAGGCAGAGGTCAAAGAGCACTTCTAGAATCCTGCTACAGCATCTGCAAACCACTTGGGACACATATAGATGCCACCTGTGGGAGACACATTTGCAGGTATACACATTTTTCTTAGTAATTTAGCATATATCAATGGTGAGGCTACCATCCTGTTTTCACAGAGTCTGAATGAATATAATTGATTTAAGAAAAAAAAAACAGTAATATAATATACAACCTTGTTTAGCAGAAGCACAGAGGTACAGGAACTTGAAATATTGTAACTCCCTATAAAAACTACAACATTCCATCAACTGGGATGATAGTCTAGACCTCATACACACTATACAACATTTGTTGTCTGATTTCCTTTAGATTTACCAAAACCATGTAGTGCAAGGGCCTGCCTGATTGCATGCAAATTGAAACGCTTAAGGTTTGACCTCATATTATTTGGTTTTGGTAAATCTAAAGGAAAAAAATCTAAAGAAAATCGTATGGTGTGCATTCAGCTACTGTTGCTTGGGAAGCCATGGTACTATACAGAAGAATCCCATCAAATTAGGTGATTTCCATATTATCTGAGAATGTCATTTTATTTTATAAATAATCAGAGAGAGAGAATCTACCCTTCATTTTGAACCATTCAAGGCTGATACAAGGCTTGTGCTTGTTTAAAACTTACCATTCCACCAGTGCACTCCCGACAGTCCTGTAGACATGCCAAATTCTCCCACGTGCTATAGGCCTTTAGACCAGCAACAAGTGCTTGTAAAGGGCGATTATTTACCAGGTCTCTGTTGTGATAAACATCTTCATCAAGTATTTCTCCTGCATACCTATGAAATAAAATGATAGTTCTCTTAACAGTTCTTACAAAGGGCCCTATCAGTTATCACAGTAATGCAGATCTCCCTTTCCTATGACTTACAGTTGTGCTCATAAGTTTACATACCCTGGCAGAATTGATGATTTCTTGGTCATTTTTCAGAGAATATGAATGATAACACAAAAACTTTGCTTTCACTCATGGTTAGTGTTTGGCTGAAGCCATTTATTATCAATCAACTGTGTTTACTCTTTTTAAATCATAATGACAACAGTAACTACCCAAATGACTCTGATCAAAAGTTTACACACACCCCACATGTCTTCAGAGAGTCCTGTATTTCACCTGAAGTTATTTGTGGGTTTTTCTTTGGATCCCGAACAATTTTCCTGGCAGTTGTGGCTGAAATTTTAGTTGGTCTACCTGACCGTGGTTTGGTTTCAACAGAACCCCTCATTTTCCACTTCTTGATTAAAGTTTGAACACTGCTGATTGGCTTCCTCAATTACTTGGATATCTGTTTTATACAGTTCAACTACCTTTTCCGGCAGATCCTTTGACAATTTATTTGCTTTCCCCATGACTCAGAATCCAGAAACGTCAATGCAGTACTGGATGGAAGATTCAAGGGTCTGTCAGGAATCCAGAAACTCATTGACCTTTTATACACACACAATAATTACAAGCATACAGATCACAGGTGAGGATGGTTACCTTTAATAGCCATTCAAACCCCTTTGTGTCAACTTGTGTGCATGTTATCACGCCAAAATCACCAGGGTATGTAAACTATTGATCAGGGTCATTAGGGTAGTTTCTGTTGTCATTATGATTTAAAAAGATTAAACACAGTTGATTGATAATAAATGGCTTCAGCCAAACACTAACCACGAGTGAAAGAAATGTTTTTGCGTTATCATTCATATTCTCTGAAAAATGGCAAAGAAATCAAATTCTGCCAGGGTATGTAAACTTATGAGCACAACTGTATATACAGAACCCACAAAATATGTCCAGCGGAAATCACCGCAGGTAATCGCTAGGCTGTGTGAACAGCCACAGATAGCTGCAGCCGCCAGCTACTTGTCATTGTAGTCTAAAGGGCTCAGAGGCCGCAGCCAGCAGCTCACAGATTACATCAATACTGCTGACACATACTTTGCTGTTGGTGCTGATGTAATAAAGAAAGCCATTAGCTGTAGACCTATTTTACAAAGTTTATTAGACACTGTATTACTGCTGATAAACTCAAAACTACTTGTACTGAGCTTTGCCAGTTCAGAGCAAGGGAGCAGGTTTATTTAATCCCCTCACTGTGTTTAGTGCCTGGAGCCAAGGGAAATATGATTTCAGTGACTTTGATGACACAAGACTTTCCCAGTCGCTCCCAGTGACTGAAAAGAGTGGTGGAGGGAATGAAAGGTGTATAAGGGTCAGCATTAATGTAAACCAGTTGCTTTGTCCTGCAAAGACAAAACACAGATTTGCTTTAAAACTTCCAGCACCTATAAGAATTTGCAGTTGTTCATTGCCATTAGGAGCGAGTGAACCTGCCTGAGTTTGGTTCAGCAAACTCAGCCACAAGTCCTCAAACCCATAACTTAGTGCTGAATCCCTTGAAATCTATGGGAGCCAAATTATTGTTCTGGTCTTTTTCAAGGTTAATAGGCAATCTATTGTTGAAAAAAGGGTACTGCCATAGAGTACATGTACCATTGCAAAAAAAAAGGGTGCAGTTGGGGAAGGGTCTTTTCCTTCAGCTTAAAGGGAACATTTAAAAAAACAAAACAAAATCCCACCCAGATCCTTATCCAGGCATGCAACCTAGGTGGCCAGGAAAGGAAGGGGTAGCTAGTGTGTGGCTCCCATTCTTGTAGCATACCAGGTCACATGCCTTCCAACATTGGGGGGGTAACTTGCAAGGGGCGGCCAATGATCATATTTGGTCTATAAATTTGACCAGGATCCCCAAATGTTTATTAACTTTACAACAGCCCGGATTCAGGCAAGCAAACTGGCATGTCTCATGTGAATGTGTCTGTTTGGACCAGATAACACAGTATACACTGGTTGTTCTGAACCAAAAAAGAGAGAAGATTTACTGATCCATGAAGGATTTGTATTTACTTTAAACTAAAGTTGAGCTTTCTATGTGGAAAGGTCTACAGTTTTGACCCCGACATCCTAGGACAGCTCTTTGGTCTTGGCTATGGTGGAGAGATTGGAATCTGATTGATGATTGCTTCTGTGGACAGGTGTCTTTTATACAGGTAACAAGCTGGGATTAAGAGTACTCCCTTTAAGAGAATGCTCCTAATCTCAGCTCATTACCTGTATAGAAAACACCTGGCAGCCAGAAATCTTGCTGATTGATAGGGGATCAAATACTTATTTTACTCATTAAAATGCAAATCAATTTATAACTTTTTTGAAATGCGTTTTTCTGGAATTTTTTGTTATTCTGTCTCTTAGGGCCGGTTCACACTTGAGTGGCGCGACTTCGTGGCCTGTTCACATCTAGGCGACTTGTCAGGTGACTTGAGTCGCCTGACAAGTCGTCTCAATGCCGTGCAATGGAACCGTTCTAATAGGAGCGAATCGCTTCGCTCCAATTTAGAAAAATCGTTCCTGCACTATTTTCAGGGTGATCTCAGCGCGGCTTGCATTGACTTCTATGATAGAAGTCTCCTCACAAGCCGTGTTGAGATCGCCTTGAGCAGGGCGACTTGCTTCGCCCTGGCAAGTCGCGCCACTCAAGTGTGAACCGGCCCTTACTGTTAAAAGAAACTACCATTAAAATTATACTGCTCATTTCTTAGTCAGTGGGCAAACATACAAAATCAGCAGGGGGTCAAATACTTTTTTCCCTCACTGTAATTAACCACTCAATCTACAACTACAATCAGAGCAAGCTCAATTCAAAATAGATATTTTGTTTTTGTGTGCACAAATGATTTGAACTCTGAATGGCAAGCTTTTTATACAGCAATTATTGTGTCTAACGTCAGTCTTTTGACTGAGTTTGATTCCCTAGTTGTTTGTTCTACATTATGGAAAATCAATCAGTGAACATGACACTGTTATTTTTTCGTGCAACGGCTTCAGTCATTAGAAGGAACATGCAAGTGTAATCCATATATAATAGGCGTGGTGCTTGCTATAGCTGTAAGCTCTGTCGCAATGTTACTCCACGTAATTTACATGTGACTGTAGTTAACCATTTGAGCTCCGAAAGGTTTTACCCCCTTAATGACCAGGGCATTTTTTGATATTTAGCTCTGTGCTACTTTAACTGGCAATTGCACGGTCATGCAACACTGTACATTAATGACATTTTATCATTTTGTTCATACAAATAAAGTTTTCTTTTGGTGGTAATTGATCACTGGGTCTTTTTTGTGATATAAATGAAAAAATACAAAAAATTTGGGGGAAAAAAGCACAATATGTTCTACTTTTCGTTATAAAACATATCCAATAATATCAAATTTCTTCATAAATTTAGGCCAAAATGTATTCTGCTACATGTTGTTGGTAAAAAAAATCCCAATACGTGTATATTTATTGGTTTGTGTGAAAGTTATAGAGTCTACAAACTATGGTATATATGTATATGTACACCCTGTTCCAAATTATTATGCAAATTCTATTTCAGTGTCACAAAGATTAAATATTTTGTTTTTCAGTTTAACTCATGGATGGCATTGTGTCTCAGGACTCTTTTGATCACTGAAAACAATCTCGGACACTTGTGATAATTAGATTGCCAGGTGAGCCCAATTAAAGGAAAAACTACTAAAGTAGGGTGTTCCACATTATTAAGCAGAGCACCATTTTCAAGCAATATGGGGAAGAAAAAGGATCTCTCTGCTGCCGAAAACCGTGAAATAGTTCAATGCCTTGGACGAGGTATGAAAACATTACATATTTCACGAAAAACTTAAGCGTGATCATCACACTATTAAGAGATTTATGGCTGATTCAGAGCACAGACGGGTTTGTGCAGGTAAAGGCACATTGAGGAAGATTTCCTCCAGATCCATGCATCGGATCAAGAGAGCAGCTGCTAAAACACCATTACATAGCAGCAAACAGATATTTGAAGCTGCTGGTGCCTCTGGAGTCCCACGGACATCAAGGTATAGAGTCCTCTAGAGTCTTGCAACTGTGCATAAACCTTCCATTGGGCCACCACTAACCAATGCTCACAAGCAGAAACTGCTGCATTGGGCAGAAAAATACATGAAGACTAATTTTCAAACAGTCCTGTTCACTGATGAGTGCCGTGAAACACTGGATGGCCCCGATGGATGGAGTAGTGGATGGTTGGTGGATGGCCACCCTGTTCCAACAAGGCTGCGATATCAGCAAGGCAGTGATGGAGTCATGTTCTGGGCCGGAATCATGGGAAGAGAGCTGGTCGGCCCCTTTAGGGTCCCCGAAGGTGTAAAGATGACCTCTGCAAAGTATGTGGAGTTCCTGACCGACCACTTCCTTCCCTGGTACAGAAGGAAGAACTATGCTTTTCGTAATAAAATCATCTTCATGCATGACAACGCACCATCTCATGCTGCAAAGAATACCTCTGCATCAATGGCTGCTATGGGGATAAAATGAGAGAAAGTCATGGTGTGGCCTCCATCCTCCCCTGACCTCAATCCTATTGAGAACCTTTGGAGCATCCTCAAGCAAAAGATCTATGAGGGTGGGAGGCAGTTTACATCCAAACATCAGCTCTGGGAGGCTATTCTGACATCTTGCAAACAAATTCAAGCAGAAACTGTCCAAAAACTCACAAGTTCAATGGATGCAAGACTTGTGAAGCTGCTATCAAATTAGGGGTCCTATGTTAAAATGTAACGTGACCTGTTAAAATGTTTAAAAAGTTAAAATGTTCAAAGTTTGATTAAAATAGCTTTTGATTTCAGTAAATATGCTGCAAACACAACAAATGACAATTTTTATTTCTTTACAACCTATAAAGTGTTTTGAAACTTACTGTGCGTAATAATTTGGAACAGTGCATTGTAAGTTTTTTATTTTGAAAAAAAAAATACTGTTATTATTAGGAGGTTTTTCGAATAAAATTTGAATTGTACTCTTAATAGTTGATAACATGACAATTGTGCTGTTTGTTGTTTACATCAATTATTTAGGTAAATGAGAAAAATATAATTTGCATAATAATTTGGAACAGGGTGTATATATATATATATATATATATATATATATATATACACAGTCAGGTCCATAAATATTGGGACATCGACACAATTCTAATCTTTTTGGCTCTATACACCACCACAATGGATTTGAAATGAAACAAACAAGATGTGCTTTAACTGCACACTTTCAGCTTTAATTTGAGGGTATTTACATCCAAATCAGGTGAACGGTGTAGGAATTACAACAGTTTGTATATGTGCCTGCCACTTTTTAAGGGACCAAAAGTAATGGGACAATTGGCTGCTTATCTGTTCCATGGCCAGGTGTGTCTTATTCCCTCATTATCCCATTTACAAGGAGCAGATAAAAGGTCCAGAGTTCATTTTTAAGTGTGCTATGTGCATTTGGAATCTGTTGCTGTCAGCTCTCAATATGAGATCCAAAGAACTGTCACTATAAGTGAAGTAAGCCATCATAAGGCTGAAAAAAAAAAAAAAACCCTTCAGAGAGATAGCAAAAACATTAGGTGTGGCCAAATCAACAGTTTGGAACATCCTTAAAAAGAAAGAACGCACCGTTGAGCTTGGCAACACCAAAAGACCCGGAAGAACATGGAAAACAACTGTGGTGGATGACCAAAGAATTCTTTCCCTGGTAAAGAAAATACCCTTCGCAACAGTTGGCCAGATCAAGAACACTCTCCAGGAGGTAGGTGTATGTGTGTCAAAGTCAACAATCAAGAGAAGACTTCACCAGAGTGAATAGAGAGGGTTCACCACAAGATGTAAACCATTGGTGAGCCTCAAAAACAGGAAGGCCAGATTAGAGTTTGCCAAACAACATCTAAAAAAGCCTACACAGTTCTGGAACAACATCCTATGGACAGATGAGACCAAGATCAACTTGTACCAGAGTGATGGGAAGAGAAGAGTATGGAGAAGGAGAGGAAGTGCTCATGATCCAAAGCATACCACCTCATCAGTGAAGCATGGTGGTGGTAGTATCATGGCGTGGGCATGTATGGCTGCCAATGGAACTGGTTCTCTTGTATTTTAGTGATGATGTGACTGCTGACAAAAGCAGCAGGATGAATTCTGAAGTGTTTCGGGCAATATTATCTGCTCATATTCAGCCAAATGCTTCAGAACTCACTGTACGGCGCTTCACAGTGCAGATGGACAATGACCCGAAGCACACTGCGAAAGCAACTAAAGAGTTTTTTAAGGGAAAGAAGTGGAATGTTGTGCAATGGCCAAGTCAATCACCTGACCTGAATCCGATTGAGCATGCATTTCACTTGCTGAAGACAAAACTGAAGGGAAAGTGCCCCAAGAACAAGAAGGAACTGAAGAAAGTTGCAGTAGAGGCCTGGCAGAGCATCACCAGGGATGAAACCCAGCGTCTGGTGATGTCTATGCGTTCCAGACTTCAGGCTGTAATTGACTGCAAAGGATTTGCAACCAAGTATTAAAAAGTGAAAGTTTGATTTATGATTGTTAATCTGTCCCATTACTTTTGGTCCCTTAAAAAGTGGGAGGCACATATACAAACTGTTGTAATTCCTACACCGTTCACCTGATTTGGATGTAAATACCCTCAAATTAAAGCTGAAAGTCTGCAGTTAAATCAGATCTTGTTCATTTCATATAAAATCCATTGTGGTGGTGTATAGAGCAAAAAAGATTAGAATTGTGTCGATGTATATGTATATATATATATATATATATATATATATATATATGTATATATTTGAAAATGTATCAATTCTAATGTACTGGCGGCCTATCTCATTTCTTGAGGTCCTTAAAGTGGAACTCCCCTTTTGAATTTGTAAAGAAGGACATAGGGGAAAGACCCAAAAGTGTTCTACAGTGAAAGCAGGGGTAGGCCTACCCCTGCTTTCACAGTAGAACACGTTTGGGTCTTTCCCCTATGTCCTTCTTTGCAGCCCATTCTGTTCGGTGAAACTAGTGACGGCGGCGTCACCCGTATTAGTGAGTCGGTACCTCCCCGGGTCAGTGGAACTTACACTGACCCAAGGCACAGATCCCTTGACCATATTTCAGGCCCTTTGTCTTTTTTTTAAATTTGTACCTACATATAATAAGGCTTACCTGTAGGTAGAGTGAATATCTCCTAAATTTGCAACTTGCACACAACATGCAGCCGGTGATGTTACCGGAGCATGCGCTTTGAAGGGACGGCATACCATGCTGGAGCCAAGGGCTCCCACACACGTGCAGGAGTGACGTCACTGCGGCCCCGAACATTCATATAGCCGTCTCCTGCGAAAACGGAAGGAAGACCGGGTACAGATGGCAGTGCCAGGGAGCCGTGACAGCACTGG
>BLSH010191437.1:2553563-2566915 GCA_018402905.1 Glandirana rugosa
CGACCCTGGTCGTGAGAGGTCTAGTATCCCCTCTGGTCCATCCGCATCTGGAAGAAGGAGTCTCGGATTGCTGTCTCCGAGGAAGTCGAGGTAAGTCGGTAATGAGGGATAGATTATAATGAACATAATAAACATAAAAGTATACAAAAGTTATATATATAAAAAAATATAATAACAGAACCCGACCAAGGGAAAGTCGGGACTAATCGGTGAGGGTACATCCCCTCCACGAGACCCAAGAGCCTTCCACGTTAATTACCATAACCATGTACACGTACATG
Source organism: Glandirana rugosa (assembly GCA_018402905.1). Lineage (NCBI taxonomy): Eukaryota > Metazoa > Chordata > Amphibia > Anura > Ranidae > Glandirana > Glandirana rugosa. Next base: position 2,553,845 of record BLSH010191437.1, read on the forward strand.
TCAGGACGAGTGGTAATAACCGTGGGTACTTCAAATACATGTATAACACCTTATAGATGACTTCCTTTACATAGTTTAATTGGTTGTCTATCTGTAGTAATATGTTGGTTAATTTGATACATTTCCTTCAGTAGATATTCCACAATATGTACATAAACTTCATGGGTGCCAATAATGGTGAGCAGGACTGTACATGCACATGTACCAATACCATTAATTGCACCTTCCGAGAACCCAGAGCACCTCCCCTACATGGGAGTGGCTAATCAGGGCTGAAAGGGAACCAGCCCAAGACAATAATATAAAAAAATATATATATTGAAAACATATGAAAATACAAATAATACAAGTAATATTAGATAGGGAGTAATGGCTGAATGGAGCTGAAGGAGCCTCTGTCGTTAGGCTCTGAGGAAGAAGGTCTACGCCTACCTGGTCTCCCCTATGATCTGGAGAGTGCTGGTCCCAGCACTGTACAGCTATGGGATAAAAGCCTACATACTTCCACATGCTTGTGAGTACTTTTTATGCAAAATAAATTTACTTGGGATAATGCACAAGGCTGGTGCGCCCTCTCTTCCTTTATCTTCCTAGTACAGGGTGGGCCATTTATATGGATACACCTTTTGAAGATAGGTGGTGACCATGACGGCCATTTTGAATCCAACTTTTGTTTTTTCAATAGGAAGAGGGTCATGTGACACATGAAACGTATTGGGAATTTCACAAGAAAAACAATGGTGTGCTTGGTTTTAACGTAACTTTATTCTTTCATGACTTATTTACAAGACCACTTATAAAATGTGTTCAATGTGCTGCCCATTGTGTTGGATTGTCAATGCAACCCTCTTCTCCCACTCTTCACACACTGGTGGTCGGTGAAGGTCCACTGAAGACTCGTGCAGACTGATGGGTGGTGGTGAAGGCCCGGTCGATAACTGGCTGCTGCGGTACAGATGGATTAGGAAGGTGGATAGTCGGGTACAAGCAGGGTCGGCAATGTGCAGGCAGCAGAGGTACAAGGGAGCAGGCAGAAGAGTAGTCGTAGACAGGCCAGGGGTCAGGGCAGGCAGAGAGCAAACAGAGTCCGAAGGAAGCCGGGGTCACAGGTACAGGAACACTGTAGAACGGACAGCACTGGTTGCAGGGTGATGTCTGCTTAAATGGGCTATTTGGTGCCAATGCCGGTGCACACGCTATGTGCGCCCGCGCACAGGCATTCCAGGGTCCACAGTTGTTTCCTTACACTTACGGTATTGAGTTACATCTCAAACACCTCCATCTGTGGACAAGTAAGCAGGCAAAGTCATTGGGGATTGCTTTATCCATTCATCCATCTAGAATTACTAGTTTGCCATTTTGCCAAGCTTTTTATATGTGTTTTAGTACTCTAATTACATACTATGTTTACACATTTGATGGAAGTTGGTATTCTATAAGTTTATGACTCTTACTTAGAGTATCCACACACTCAGGATAATACAGAAGGATCTGAGCGCTCCCATAGAACTTTTTGCTGTTTTCACATAAGTATTCACAGGCTTTGCTCAAGACATTGTTGAAGCACCTTTGGTACCAATTACAGCCTCAAGTCTTTTTGAGTATGATGCTATAACTTGGCACACATATTTTGGGCAGTTTCTCCCATTCTTCTTTGCAGGACCTCTCAAGCTCCATCAGGTTGGATGGGGAGCGTTGGTACACAGCCATTTTCAGTTCTCTCTAGAGATGTTCAATCGGGTTCAATCTGGTCTCTGGCTGGGCCACTCAATGACATTCACAGAGTTGTCCCATAGACACTTCTTTATTATCTTGGCTGTGTGCTTAGGGTCATTGTTCTGTTGAAAGTTGAACCTTCGCCCCAGTCTGTACATTGCTGTATTCATATTTCACTCGATCCTGACTAGTCTCCCAGCTACTGCCACTGAAAAACATCCCCACAGCATGATGATGCCACCACCATGCTTCACTGTAGGGATGGTATTGGTCAGGTTATGAGAAGTGCCTGGTTTCCTCCAGACATGACACTTGCCATTCAGGCCAAAGAGTTCAATCTTTGTTTCATCAGACCAGAGAATTTTGTTTCTCAGGGTCTGAGAGTCCTTCAGGTGCCTTTTGGGAAACTCCAGGCAGGCTGTCATGTGCCTATTACTGAGGAGTGGCTTCCGTATGGCCACTCTACCATACAGTCCTGATTGGTGGAGTGCTGCAGAGATGGTTGTTCTTCTGGAAGGTTCTCCTCTCTCCACAGAGAAACGCTGGAGCTCTGTCAGAGTGCCCATCGGGTTCTTGGTCACCTCCGTGACTAATGCTCTTCTACCTCGATCACTCATTTCATTTACGGATGATGGATGCCACTGTGCTCATTGGTACCTTTAATGCTGCAGAAATGTTTCTGTACCCTTCCCAAGATCTGTGCCTCACTATAATCCTGTCTCGGATGTCTACAGACAATTCCTTGGACTTCATGGCTTGGTTTGAGCTCTGACATGCACTGCTAACTGTGGGACCTTATATAGACAGGTGTGTGCCTTTCCAAATTACGTCCAATCAACTGAATTGACCGGTGGACTAAAATCAAATTATAGTAACATTTCAAGGATGATCAGTGGAAACAGGATGTACCTGAGCTCAATTTTGAGTGTCATGGCAAAGGCTGTGAATACTTATGTACATGGGATTTTTTCGTTTTTTATTTTTAATACATTTGCATAATTTTCAAACAAACTTCTTTCACGTTGTCATTATGGGGTATTGTTTGTACAATTTTGAGAAATATAATGAATTTAATTCCATTTTGGAATAAGGCTGTAAAATAACAAAATGTGGAAAAAGTGAAGCGCTGTGAATACTTTCCGAATGCACTGTATGTCTGACTTTACAGATATGCACACTTGTTTCAGGCCAGTGACTTGAATCTTACTGAACCCATTTGGCCAGCATATAAGTCAAACAACAAATAAAAAAGTAATACTATCTGCGCTACATGGCAGATTTAAAAACAAGACCACCAGCAGTGTGACAAAAAAACATTTTGAGCAAATGTTCATTGATGATATCCAAAGTCATCCCAAGTCTTTGGTAAGAACTGAAGCAAAGTCTTCTGCAGCTGTCCCTGGTTACTATGCAAAAGAGAATGCACTGGATCTGAGAAAGACAAACAAGAGAAAAACGGGGAACATGGAACAAGCCATGTTCACCCAACAGTAGGAGCGATTTGTGAGAGGCCAGTAACAGCAGACTGATGTACAGCTGAGCTCAGTATGAAGCTGAATTGTTTGCCTCTCTTCAGCCTCCTAGTAAAGTTAAGAGATGGTCCTGGGCAGATGGCTATGGTGTGTATGATGGGTGGACGGAACTGCTGCCCCTACTGTTACCACCCCACAAATGGGGAGTAATGATAGAGTATAAATTTGTTTGGTAGGTATGGCGCTGTTCTGCCGGCCTTATTACTGTGAGGTGTGTCTAGTATTACTTGTGAAATGCCGTGATAATCAATCGGTATATACTTGATTACATATACCAAATAAATAAACCAGTAAGTCCTAACGGTGAGATACTGTGGTATAAGTAAATACACAAATAAAATATCAATAAATCAGTACATTGATTACTTATAATTCATGTAAGGGAATTCATGTATAAAATTCATAGAAAATTGTGCATCCTGTGATAAAATGTGTACATCAATTGCTTATAATTCATAAAAGTTCATCTATAAAATTCATATGAAAAATGAGTGCAAAAAAGTCCTTCTTAAAATTCCTTGCGGGGTGAATTCTTTTGGTAAGTTCATTACCACTAGGGGATATCAACAACACCCAAGCACTGAAGAGCACCAGTAACTTTGTATAGATCACTTTTCATATGGAATTTTAAGAAGGACCTTTTTTACACGAATTTTTCATGAATTTTATATATAAATTTCTTTTTATGAATTATAAGCAATTAATGTACACATTTTAGCACAGGAGGCACAATTTTATATGAATCGTATATATGAATTTCCTTATATGAATTATAAGTAATCAGTGTCCTGATTTATTTATATTTTATTTGTGTATTAATTTACACCACAGTATCTCACCTTTAGGACTTACTGGTTTATTTATTTGGTATATGTAATCAAGTATATATGGATTGATTATCACGCCATTTCACAAGTAATACTAGACACACCTCACGGTAATAAGGCCAGCACAACAGCGCCATACCTACCAAACAAATGTATACTCTCTTCAGCCTCAGTCTGCAGTGAGCGAATCAAACTTTATGCTGAGTTGCCACTGCACATCACTGGCCACGATGTGAGTGGTTCTACAACTCCAGCAAGATGGGGCTGCATTCAATGCGCTTGTAATCTATGAAAAATGTAATGAGTGCAACCATTGTTGGCTTAAAGTGAGAAAGAAGCACAGCGCCTCTAAGTGTAGCCGTTTAACACATTTTATTAAAATCACATTAAAATCTACTCACAAACTGGTAGAATCAGTAGGCATTGCAGTGTGAGCAACTGCGGACTGGGTATGGAGGAAAACGTCCTGGCTTGTAGCTGCGTCCCTGGGCTGGTAATCGTCTGTGGTTTCCGGTGTTTCCCAGTTCCTGTAGATGCATAGACCGGCACTGGTGACGTGTCCTCAGGCAGTGGGCGAACGTTCGTTCGTGGCGGCGGGCAGCCATTCGTATGTTGCGGCGTGAAGCCGTTCGTTCGTGGAGGCGGGCGGTGGTGAAGCGTTGTCGGAGCTGCGCTCCTTCCTCAGACCATGAGTCCGCCATATTGGAGAGGGGCAAATATTAGGGCAGGGCTGGTGATAACAGAGGCAATGTCCAATCATGTAATCAAGTTCCATTAACCACACATGGGGGGATGAGGCAATGTTCCCATAACATAGAGGCAATGTCCAATCATGTAATCAAGTTCCATTGACCACACATGGGGGGATGAGGCAATGTTCCCATAACATAGAGGCAATCCACGAATAACCGGCTTCACGCCGCCACGAACGAACGGTCGCCCACTGCCTGAGAACATGTCACCAGTGCTGGTCTATGCATCTCCAGGAACTGGGAAACGCCGGAAACCACAGACGATTACCAGCATATGTAGTATACAGAAAAATCAACATTTAAAAGGGGGAATCCACCCTATACTTACAGACATTCTAGTGTATGTATATAAATTAATTGGATACCAAATTAAAAACACAGTCCTACAGATTTCTTCCTACCCCCGTCATGGCTGGCAGATGCTTTATTGCTTTATATTGGTGGTAACCAGTCCTCATCATCTTTTCCAGTTAACATGTACTGGTTACCACCAATATAAAGCATCTGCCAGCCATAACAGGGGTAGGAAGAAATTTGTAGGACCGTGTTTTTAATTTGGCATGGAATTAATTTTTATACATACACTGGAATGTCTGTAAGTATAAGGGGGATTCCCCCTTTTAAATGTTGATTTTTCTGTATACTACATATGTACTGTATATTGTTATATACTGACCTATTGTACTCAAATTTAGATGCATGATCCCTCCCTCATCCTTTGAAGAAGGAGATCATGTTGGGTTGAGGACATCGCTGACCCGGTTGTTGTATACATTATTCCAGTGTATTATTCCAGTGTTGTTTTATTGTTCTCTGCCTTGTATCTCTATGAACGCTTACCTTGTTTGATATATCTTTTAATACATGAAAAAAATCTGATATTTTACATGTAATTGCATTTTGGGCGATAACCTGCAGTTAGGGGCAGATGATGATCCCTGAACGCAAACAGCTTACATCCAAGGGAAATTATCTGTACAATCATCTACTATACCAAAAGGGATAATCAATGGCAGCCCTTATGTGTTTCTCAGGAAGGGTTTTCTTTAAAATGAGGGAGAATGGAGAGCACGCATTGCTACCACACAGAACGGTCTGTGTCTATGCTTAATTTAAAGTGTATGTAAAGGGAGATCTTTTTCTTTTCTGGTAGTGTAGCAGAGGGTTAATACCTATTTTTTTGCTCTTTGCATCCCCGCTGGGAAGAGTCAGCCTTTTATTTTTCCTCCTGCCAATTGTCCCCCAGTAAGCAGAAATCCATGCTCTGATGAGGAAATATACATTGAATGGGGACAAATGTTCTGGTGACAATTACTTAAAGTGGAACTAAAGTTTAGCTGTAAGAAACAGCAAGCAGGCAGGCTTTTTTACAGCACTGTTTCTTCTGCAATAGAATGTCCTTAGCTCGCTGTCTTCTCTGACTGTATAAAAATAAGCTGCACATGCACAGCTTAGCTTACAGCGCTGTGCTAGTCCCTGAGTGCCACGACAAATGGCTCCTGCGCATGCACAGGAATGACGTCATCACGCACTAGCCAATGAAGAGGCCTGAAGACCAGCACTCATAAAAAGATCCTGGCGTGGGACAGTTGGACAGGTGAGTATTAATACGTTTAGTTTCATCTTAAGGTAAGAAGAACTCTTCTTTTCAGAAGAATTGCCCTCACTTCCTGTTGCATAACCAGGATAGGAAGTGTAAGGAAATCTCCTCACGACACAGACAGCAAAACATCTGATAGGGGTTTAACCTGTCCTTATGCTATCTGAAAAAAAAAAAATGGGTTTCAGAAGTCCAGCAGATTTATAGATTAGCTGCCAAATCCAAGAAAAAATATAGCTATGTTATATTTAGAAAATACTGAGCAATTAGAAAAGTATAGAAGACATTTTGTTTAGTGCATGGCCCTAGTTACGCTAAGTAAAAGCAAACACATTTGGTATGGAAATAAAATGTGACTCCATACCAACCAAAAAGTAACAGTTCATAATACCTGCTGGTAAATGTCAATGCCAGTGCTGTAGCCAGATGAGGCATCAATCGTAGGTGCTGGGTTTGATGTTCAATTATCTTCACTTCCTCTCTGTCTTTCGGGCCAAACTGCCTCCGACTGGAAAACAAAGTATATAAAGTGGTAATAAGTATAACAAAAACAAAAAATGCATAGGAGGCACTACTGCAAACAGGAAGTTCATGTTCACGGGGGCGAGTCTGAGAACTGTCAGGATGGCTGAAGAAATTGACCTGGGGTCAGTTATACTCCTCTATGGGAAGAGGATACAGTGTTATTCCTTGTGGACATATAGAACTGGGCCAAGAGAACCCAAAAACAGACACTGTTGAGTCTGGATCCATTTGGGAACAGTGGTAACTGGGAAATTTATCAAAATCATTCTTTAATGCCAGAAATCATTGTACTCTCCATAGAGGAGGAAATGCCTCCCTTCACAAATAAAAGATATTCAGCATTATAAAAAATACCATGTCTGTCACTCTGACTAATGCTGTGACCGCAATGTGATTTAGCTACGATCTCTGTTGTTGTGAAGTGGGATATGACAAGTAAGGTTTGGCAAACAAATTTAAAGCTGAACCCCCAACAGCTACATTGGGTATATAAAAGAATCACCTCCCCTTTAAAATAATCACATTTTTGTTGCTTTGCAGCCTGAAATGAAGACAGACAGTTTTTGTTTTATCCAGCTGTACTGCAACTTATAACATCCAAGTGAAAGATATAAAACCAACATGGCAGAATCTTTTTTTAAAAAATTCAAAGCAACAAAATGTGATTATTTTAAAGGAAGGTGATACTTTTATATATCACTGTACACCGCTGAAATGCAGAGATGTATATGCCAAAGGAATTAAAAATTGTATCAAGAATTTTGTGCTTTATGCCACATAGCATAGTCATAAGGGTGACATCACTTTCTCTATTAGGCTTATAACTGTGATTTCACCTTCCGTGCAGCCATGGAGAGGTTTGTCTCTGCCTCCCCATTCCCCGTCTCAACAGCTGGCAGCAGAGAAGAGGACTGAACTCCTCTGCCAGATCCTGCACCTCTCTGTAAAGCTGCATCACCCCCTCATCATCGCCACCCCTGGTCTAAGCAATCAGCAGACTCCAGCCCTCCTCTGGTCCTCCTCCAAACCCTGTAATTTCTGCTTCCTAGCTTGGCCCCGAACTTCTTCCCTGAAGCAGCACAAGGTAAGAGGGGTACACTGTGATGTAAGGGATGGTGGGGGACTCTAGATGCCTGATGGTGGGAGGGCTTTTGACACCTGATGTAAAAGGGAGTGGGGTGCTTTGGACCTCTACTCTTACATATACAACTGGCAACCATAATGCTGATGTGGCCAGCGTTGAAATGGAGTTTGACACCCCTGGGATAAACCCTCCATATTGTTCCAGTTTACCAAACAGTGAAGGCTACTCCTGAATTGAGTAAGATTGGAAAAAGCTCACAAATTCCTACTTCAATACTGTAATCTCAAATTCAATTGTATTATTTTCATAGAGTTTATTTCACTCCCACCCAACTATTTAAAATTGTTAAACATGACTCTCCAATCGGTCATATGGTCTGGGGATGTGCCCATCTCTCATAATTTTACTCTTCCCAGTCTATGCAATCATGTGCAGTGTCTTCTGGGTATTTTTGGTGAACTGGATTGAAGTGTGATCCAAAAAAATCTTTTACAATTACTTCTCTTTTATGCAAGGAAAACCATAGTGCCGTATCGGACTTCCCCTGATGTTCTACGAATTACAGCCGTGGCCAAAAGTTTTGAGAATGACAGAAATATTAATTGTCACAAAGTCTGCTGCTTCAGTGGTTTTAAATATTTTTGTCAGATGTTACTATGGTATACTGAAGTATAATTGCAAGCATTTCATAAGTGTCAAAGGCTTTTATTGACAATTACATTAAGTTTATGCAGAGTCAATATTTGCAGTGTTGACCCTTCTTTTTTAAGACCTCTGCCATTCAGCCTGGCATGTTGTCATTGTCAATCAACTTCTGGGCCACATCCTGACTGACGGCAGCCCATTCTTGCATAATCAGTGTTTGGGGTTTGTCAGAATTGGTGGGGTGTTTTTTTTTTGTTCACCTGCCTCTTAAGGATAGACCACAAATTCTCAATGGGATTAAGGCTTGGGGAGTTTCCTGGCCATGGGCCCAAAATTTCAATGTTTTGTTCCCCAAGCCTCTTAGTTATCACTTTTGCTTATGGCAAACTGCTCCATCATGCTGGAAAGCAAGAGGGTAATGGGACTTTAAATGACATGCATGATTACATGCACCTCCATCATGCTGGAAAAGGCATTGTTCGTCATCAAACTGTTATTAGATGGTTGGGAGAAGTTGCTCTCGGAGGATGTTTTTGTACCATTCTTTATTCATGGCTGTGTTCTTAGGCAAAATTGTGAGTGAGCCACTCCCTTGGCTGAGAAGCAACCCCACACATCAATATCTCAGGATGCTTTATTGTTGGCATGACACAGGACTGATGGCAGCGCTCACCTTTTCTTCTCCAGACAAGGTTTTTTTCCGGATGTCCCAAGCAATAGGAAAGGGAAAATGACTTTACCCCAGTCCTCAGCAAACCAATCCCTGTACCTTTTGTAGAATGTCAGTCTGTCCCTGATGTTTTTCCTGGAGAGAAGTGGCTTCTTTGCTGCCCTTCTTGACACCAGGCCATCCTCCAAAAGTCTTCGCCTCACTGTGCGTGCCAATGTCCTCACAGCTGCCTGCTGCCATTCCTGAGCAAGCCCTCCACTGGTGTTGCCCCCCGATCCCACAGCTCAATCAACTATAGGAGACGGTTCTGGCGCTTGCTGGACTTTCTTGCCTTCTTCACAAATGCAGTGGAATTTTTTTTTAAGGGATTAAGTTCATTTTCATCGCAAAGAGGGACTTTGCAATTAACTGCAATTTATCTGATCACTTTTCATAACATTCTGAAGTATATGCAAATTGCCATCATAAAAACAGAGGCAGCTGACTTTGTGAAAATAAATATTTGTGTCATTCTCAAAACTTTTGCCCACGGCTATAATGCTTGGAAAGGGATGGCCAATGATGTCCTACCCCTTTACAGGAATACTTATGAGCCAGAGGCTGTGCTAATAAGATTTGTGGAGCTTGGGTCTCATGTACACGTTCCTGTGAACACCAACCTAATATTTTATCCAAAATATATATATTTTTTTTAGTTCAAGCTATAAATACCATGTAGGATTTTGCACACTAGAGTGAATAAAATGACACAAGTAGCGATGTAACCAACTTTTACTGATGATGTTTGTGGTGCATTTTGATTGCACAAATCTATTTATTGTTTATGTTCATCCTATGCTTATGCATTGCTTTACCTCACAAACAAAAAAATGGCAATCCGCTACTTCAGAGGTACACTATTACATGACTACTAATACTTGTATACAGCACTTTTTATTCACATGTAATTACATGTACCAGTGTACTTTAATTACTTTATTAGAGTTCACCATAAGAAAAATCACATGGAAATACAAAGTACAAAGCAGGTAATTATCTGTGGGCCCTTGGCTGCCAAAACAATATTACCTTTATGTGTTTCTAAGGAGACAATTTATTTTCAAGGCTGCATAAATGCAATTGGAATAATTACTAGCTGAGATAGAATAAGACCCGGGGCTGTGTTTTTAAGGCAATCCTACAGGATATGGTCTAGACTGGAGTTTTAACCCTGCAACTTAGATTTATTTTCCTATTAACTCTGGATTTTAGTGTGTCATTAACTCAATGTGTCTTTTTCAAATGTTTTCCTGGTAGCGGATTGTATTGTTTTATTCCTTCTTTTCAGTCACTAAAGCTAGCCATACAACCACAGATTTCTATCGTTCAGCCTGCATGCTAACAGATTCCTCCATCTACACCACAGGTGTCAAACACAAGGCCCGGTGACCAAATCCGGCCCTCCGGGTCATTTTATGTGGCCCTCAAACCTTTCCTGCAGCTGCAGCACTCCCCTCATCTCTGCCACACCCGTCTCAGCAGTCGGCTGCAGAGTGGAAGACAGAACTCCTTCAGATCCTGCTCCTCTCTGTGCAGCTACAGCACCCCCTCATCATTCATTTTCTGATCGTGTGTGCGGAGCTTTAGGAATTTAGCCTTTTTTTTTTCTTTCAATGTTTTTATTGGATTTTCATAATGAAGAATAAAAAAGTTGTGACAAATAATAAAATATACTGGGTATAGACATTGATGACATCTTATATCAACACATAAATGTCAAAACTTTTCAAAAATAATCTTCTCACCACCAGTGTGAGTATATAAAATCCATTTAGCATTAAGATCAAGGGAAAAGGGGAAAAGAAGTAGAAGAGAAGAAGTGAAGAGATCAAGTGAGCCATAGCAAATGGTAGGAAGGAAATTACAGACAATCTCAACCGGTTCCCGACCACGTCGCGTACATTTACTGCTGCAGAGTGGCTCTGTCCCGCGAATCACCGTTTATAAACGGCGGCTCCCTCGTGCCCGCCGCACTCTGCAGCAGTGTGGCCGCAGGTCCGGCGGACTCGATGTCCGCCGGCTACCCATGATCACCTGGCAGAGGAAAAAAACAGGGAACCGCCAATGTAAGACCACACAGCCAGGATGATGACCTCACTTTTCTCTACCTACTTTTCGCACCTGAGCGTAGCGTCTTTCAGCGTTTTTCTGGCATTTTATGCGCGATTTGCACGTTTTTGAGCTTAGGCATTTTTTTTATTAGCCAAACTATTATCTGTTGCATCATTTATTGCTAGGTATTTCAGTTTTTTTAGCTTTTCCATTAGCTTTTATTTCTTTTTTTATTATTATTATTTATCATTGTTTTTTCCGTTAGGGTAAGGGGTTAGAGTTAAGGCTAGGTTAGGGTTAGGATTAGTAGTTGGGGTTAGAGTTAGGATTTTTTTTTTGTTAGGGTTAGGGTGTTAATACTACTAATAATAATAATAGTAGCAATGACAATAATAATTGAATAAATAAATGTAAAATAAATACACAAATAAATAAAAAAGCATAAATAAATAATAAATACATTCAATAAATGCATGCTAAGTAATAATAAATAAATAAATAATTAACCCCTAATTCTAAAAAACATAAAATAAGATAATTGGGAGAAGTATAATATGTTGTGGTGCATATGGATTCATTGTTCTACCTCGGATAGATTTAGTAGACTTTTTAAAATTTAATAGTATACTCCATACAGGTCAAATCCCTCCCCTCAAATGGACTTCCTAGTCACTGTACTACTTGATCTTGCTATTTGAAATAATCTGAAATATTGGACTTTACGTGCATTACACCATAATGACTTAATGTTGGTCTCTTTATACATGGCTACTCCACTATTTCGTCTTTTTCCCTCCCTTTTTTTCTTCACTTTTTTCCTTTCTATCTCTTCCTCATATTTTACTGTTTTGGGGATTGTTAGTTAAATCCTTGATACTTGGGTACTAGTGTTATTGCTGTTGTTCAAAAAAGATATGTACCCCTTCCCCTTTCTGTACTTCTTTACCTAGAAACCCTTTGAGTTTTCTTATGGTATTTTATAAAAAAAAATTAATAAAAAGGGATCTTTATTAAAACTTACTGTAAAATCCTTTTCTCCGAGTTCCCTGACAGACGCAGCTCTTCATTGACATGTGGGTTATATGCAGAGCCTATTAGTAGTGTTGAGCGAACCCGGACTGTAACGTTCGGGTCCGTACCGAACTTTAGGGTGTCCGTGGCACGGACCCGGACCCGGACATTTCAAAAATCGTTCGGGTTCGGTCCGGGGTTCTGCTATTTTACTCCACGTGTTGAGAAGCTGCAGGGCAGCCAATCAACAAGCGTTTCAGTGGTTTGCCCTTAGAAGCCATCACAGCCATGCCTACTAATGGCATGGCTGTGATTGGCCGGTGCATCATGTGACCCAGCCTCTTTATAAGCTGGAGTCACAGTGCTGCAGTCACATGCTCCTTGGGTTAGTATAGGGAAAGGTAGCTGACGGCGTGAGGGACAGATTTTAGCCATTTTAAGACCTGATCCTGCATCCTGAGATAGATTACTTTACTACTGCTGTCTGTGCTGTTGCTCTGAGGACAGATAGCAGAAATTAGAGATTTCACATACCGCTGCTTTGAGTTGCAGATCAAGCTCTGCATAGAACAACGATCGCTACGATCGTGCTCTACGATCAGATTGTTGGGGGAATTT
>BLSH010191437.1:2571465-2589783 GCA_018402905.1 Glandirana rugosa
TTTCAAAATGTCCGCCGTCACATCCGTACAGACCGCGGAGGACTCTCCAAGACAACCCATGTCAACAACAGCAAATGGGTGGGGAGAAAAACTGTATCGAAACCCTGTAGGGGTGTACAGTTACTTCTCGACGAAGATAGTCACTTACATCCTCTTTTTCCCTAAAATAATTTTGAATGGTATTTTAGGAAAAGAGACTCAAGTGACTGTCTGCGTCGTGGGTGTGGAGACGCAAAAAAAGCCATGCCGAACAATGCTTGACTATACGACTCGTCTCGTCCCCCTAATATACCTTTCTCTCCTGTCGGGGGACCCTCCCCGGTCGAACGAAAGAAAGAAAACTGTCCGTGCGATCGTTCGGGTTCCGTCCGGACCCGGACCCGGACTTTGTCACGAAGTTCGGACGGACCAGCAGAACCCGAACTTCCAGGTGTTCGCTCAACTCTACCTATTAGGAGTTAACTAGGCAAAAGAAAGAAAGCAAGCTGGCCCCTCCCAGGGGGCTGTCCTCTCTTTCCATATAATCCCCCTGCTCTGCTCAGCATATCAGTTCGTAACAAGCCGTACCGAAAAAAACGCAGAGGTGTGGGTGCTGCGTCTGTCAGTGAACTCAGAGAAAAGGATTTTATGGTAAGTTTTAATAAAATCCCTTTTTCTCCTACATTCACTGATAGAAGCAGCTCTTCATTGACATGTGGGGATGTCCCAAAGCTATGTCAAAAAGAGGGGTGGGTAAACGACAACAACTGTACCCAACAGAACCTCTCAGGAGGCGCCAGACATGCCTACACTGCCGCCTGTAAAACTTTATGGCCAAAAGCAGCATCCGAAGATGCAGACACATGAACCTTGTAAAACTTAGTGAATGTGTGCACCGAGGGCCCAGTAGCCGCATTGCACACTTGTGACACCGAGGCCTGGTGTCTGAAAGCCCAGGAAGTGCTAACAGCCCTGGTAGAATGAGCCGTGACCGGAAAAGGGGGTACTTTGCCCCGAACAATATACGCATGGGATGCGGTCTGCCTGATCCGATGAGGCCGCCAAACCTTTGCGTGGACCGTCCGTCAGTACAAACAAAGATTCAGACTTCCGAAAGGAAGCTGTAGCTGCCAAATACACCCGCAAGGCCCTCACGACGTCCAAGGAATGTAACTCAAATTCCTTAGGATGTGAGGGATGCGGACACAATGAAAGAAGAACAATATCTTCATTAACGTGAAAAGAGGAAACCACTTTCGGTAGAAATGAAGGTGGTGGGCGCAAGACTGCCTTGTCCTTGTGCAGGACCAGGTAAGGAGACTTGCTGGACAACGCCGTCAACTCAGACACCCGCCTAGCGGATGTAATGGCCACCAAGAAAGCCACTTTCTGCAACAGCAATTGTAAGGGAATATCCCTGATCTTCTCATATGCACAGAAAGCCCCAGATTCAAATCCCCTGGCACCATAGGTGACCGTACCTGAGGAGCCACATGGCGCACACCTTGTACAAATGTACGAATCAATGAATGTGGCGCCAGAGGGGTTGAAAGAGAATCGCCAGAGCCGATATCTGACCCTTGAGAGTACTCAAAGCCAACTTTTTATTCAGGCCCTGCTGTAAAAAAGTCAAGACCCTAGACACCACGTAAGAGCGAGGGTTCCAACTCCCCGCCTCACACCAGACGATGTAGGCCTTCCAGGTGCGATGATAAATCTTGCGTGAAGTACACTTGCGTGCTTTCAGCATGGTAGGGATCACGGAGTCAGCAATACCCCGGTCCCTCAGCACCTGGGACTCAATAGCCACGCCGTCAAAGCCAGCGAGGGTAAAGCAGGGTGCAATATGGGTCCCTGAAACAACAGATCGTCTCGCAGCGAAAGACGTCAGGGAACATCTGCCACCAATCGTACCACATTGGCGTACCACAGACGCAGAGGCCAATCCGGAGCCACCAGGATCATCGGAATCCCCTCCGCTTCTACCCTGCGCAGTAGCCGTGGAAGAAGCTTGATGGGAGGGTAGGCTTAGAGAAGATGATACCGACCCCAAGGCACCACGAGCGCGTCTGTGGCCACGGCCAATGGGTCTCTGGCCCTGCACACGAAAGTCTGCACTTTGTGGTTGAACCGAGATGCCATGAGGTCCACATCTGGCGTGCCCCACCTGTGGCAAATCTGGCTGAACACCTCTGGATTTCTACGTCTAGAATGTAGATGCCCGGCACGTGAAGTTCTGCCCAATGCAGAATGAGAGCTGCTTCCGCAGCCGCTGCCGAACTCCTCGTTCCGCCCTAATTATTCACATATTCCACAGCCGTGGCATTGTCTGACTGAATCCAAATTGGGAGGCCGCGCAAGCTCACCGTCCAGCGGGAGAGGCAGAGCCTGATCGCCCTCAGTTCCAGCACATTGATCAGAAGGCGAGATTCCCGCGCCGACCAGTGGCCCTGGGTAGACAACTGCGCCAGGACCACCCCCCCCCCAGCCCGATAGGCTGGTATCCGTCGTGACAATCGACCAATTCAGAGGGAGAAAGGATTTTCCCAAGGTCAGAGCTGGGGCCCGAAGCCACCATATCAAGGACCCCCTGGTCCGAGGGTCCAGTCTGATCAGTTGGTCTAGGGACAGTGGGGACTTGTCCCACCAAGACAGAATCGCTCATTAAAGGAGTCGAGTGTGACTCTGGGCCTAGGGTACCGCCTCGAAGGCCGAAACCGTGAGCCCCAACACCCGCATACAGAACCGTAAGGAGGACCACCGGCGAGACAGTAAGGTTCGCACTGCTGCTTGCAGGGTCAATAACTTGGCTGGAGGTATAAACACCTTAAACTGTTCCGTGTCCAGAATCAGACCCAGATATTCCAGGCAATGGGACGGTGTCAGTGTCGACTTCTGCAGATTGATCAAGCCGCCGAAGTCCCTCAATGAGGCCATTGTGATGGCTACGGTCTCCTCCAGAGCTGAAGCAGATCCCGCTCTCAGGAGTAGGTCGTCGAGGTATACTACTACCGCAATGCCTCTCTGCCTCAATAGCACCAGAACCGGGGCCACCAGCTTGGTGACACCAGAGAAGCCGAGGCCAGACCGAAAGGAAGTGCCACAAAATGGTAATGCCGGTCTCCCACCGCAAAGCGCAGGAAGCGCTGGTGTCTGGGGCAGATGGGAACGTGGAGATACGCATCCCTAATATCTAGGGACGCCATGAAGTCCCCTTGGCGCAGGGCGGCCACTTTTTTGGGGACCACGAATAGGTTTGATAAAAACCGCAAAACCTCTCCCACTGAGGTACTGGCACAATCACCCCCTGGTCTGATAGGGCCCGGACAGCCTTGAATAGGGTCTCCCGACGTCCCTGGGGGAGTCTCAAGTTTGATGGGAAGAACCTGTCTAGGGGTAGAGTGCTGAACTGTATCCTGTAGCCAGAGGACACCACTTCCTGTACCCACCGGTCAGAAAAGCAAGCAGTCCACCTGTCTGCGGACCCCAGAAGACGTCCCCCCACCCGTAATTAGGGTGGGGGCAATCCATCATGCAGAGGAGGGCTTGTCCTCTGTCTTTTTGTCTGTGCGCTGCCCGGAACGCTTGCCGGCCCCTGCGGGGGCTAGCCGGGTCTCGACCCCTTGCCCGCTGCACCGGGGGCATGAAAAAACCTCTTCTGACCTGAAGAGAAAGGTCCCTGCTTGCGGCAGAATTCCCACCGCTAGGGTTCGGAAAGGAACATACTCTTGCCCCCCCCGTGAAATCCTTGATGATTTCCTCCAACTGTGGCCCGAAGAGACGGCCACCCTGTCCCCAGACCAAGAGCGTAACCAAGTACTCGTCTGATAATGACTGCAAAGACAGACATTTTTGACAGCATGGGAAGCAGGTCCAGGGCTGCATCACACAGGTACTGAACACCCTGACCCAAACGTTCTGCTTTTTGCGACGCCTCAAGCGTCCCTCCGCAGTCCAAGTCATTCTGCAGCTCCGACATACAATCAGATAGATATTGCGCCGGAGGAGCCAGGGCCGGTCTCATGGCTGATCCTGCCAACAGGAAAAGTGCCTTAGACACTGCCTCCGTACGCCTGTCAGGTGGGTCCTTAAACGAAAGGGACCCTTCCAGGTGTATGGTTGTAGCCTTGTTCAGGCAAGCCACCGGGGTCCACTGTGGGGGACGCCCATTTTTTCACTAAATTATCCTCAAGGGGATAACATATCGCGAAGCGTTTTGGTAGAGCATAGAAATTTTGATGGCATTGCCATTCTTGATAGACCAGATGATCAAAAAAATAAAGAATCGATCACACGGGTAAGCCTTAGGCGATCTAGGTGGTCTAGCTGACCCGCAAACGTATGCGGCAGCTTGCGACTCCCCTACTTGGTCCAGTCACAGAGACGCACGGATACCGATAATCAGTGCGGTCACCAGCGCTACATCGCGTGCCACTGAGGCCCCCAGGTCCTCTTCGCCATCTGAAGGAACCAAGTCACCTTCTGAAAGTTCCACGGGGGTCTCCGTGACCCCCGATGCCATTTCCGGTTCTGAGTCTTCCCCTGAGGAACAGGGGGGAGGCGGGCGTTTTGCAGGGGCCCCCAGAGTTTTGCTCGGCCCCACCCGGGGAAGAAATTCCCCAAAAACCGCCCTGAGCTGGTCCAACGACACCAAGTTCCCCAGCGAAGGTTGTGTAGCCACGGACTCCTCCTCAGAGGGTCCCGCAGGGTCATCTGCCATTGTCCACCGGAATTGACAATCAGGTTTAGCCACAAAAGCTCTGACACCCCCCACCATGTGCCCAGCCACCGCCCCACAGAACGCCAGGGAGACCCCAGGAGGACTGTGCCCGCCGCTACCGACACCCCAGGGCGAGTCAGCTATACTTGCTGTACCTTAGTGTGCCCATGAGCACTGTTCCCAGTAGGAGTGCTCAGTAGAAAACCGCCATAAAAACCTGTGCTGTCAGCGCTGTCTTCGGTGAAAGTGAAAGTAAAACTGCAGCAGGTTTTACATGCTTCAGGGACTCCAATATGGCCGCCAGGACCGTCCCAGGAAGGTCAAATCTGTTCAGCAATACAACTGTATAGGCCGGACTACGGCAAAATGGCCGCCGCTGGCACTAGAGGGAAAACCTCTAGAAAATGGCCGCGGGTACGGCAAAATGGCAGCAAAATGACGGAGGATCGCCGCATGCTGGTAACACGGCGGAATATCATTCCGGGAGGGGTGCGGAGCGGGTGGGAGGGGGGTAGGGGGGCAAGCCCCCATGGGCAACAGCCCGGCGGCCCAGCTAAGGGGAAACATTTTTTAAAAAATTTTTGTGCCCGGGGCCCCCCCTTCGCGCCCCAAGGGGGGGAATCACTCACCACTCCAGCCGGGCATAGCAGGTCGCCACCCGTTGCAGACCTTCCTCCCCATCTGGAAGGGATGCTGCAGGCCCCAGCCCCTGGACAGGAGAACATGTTCTGACACTGGGCGTAAGTGGGGGGTCTCCCACTGGCCGCCCGCACAGAACGGGCACGATGCGGCGGGTTCCGCCTAAGCATAGGACTGGCTCGCATCGGTTGGCCGCACTGGGGAAAGCACAGGATTCTAGATATACTTTTTGCCTCAGCCGGCTTCTTGATAGCAGTCTTCATCAGAAAGCTTGAGAAAATAAAAAATGCGGTAATAAAAATCTTAACCGCAGGTCCCATAAGGGAGCCAGGTCAACTCCTTGCACTAGGCATGTTAAAACTAATATGCTGAGCAGAGCAGGGGGATTATATGGAAAGAGAGGACAGCCCCCTGGGAGGGGCCAGCTTGCTTTCTTTCTTTTGCCTAGTTAACTCCTAATAGGATCTGCATATAACCCACATGTCAATGAAGAGCTGCGTCTGTCAGTGAACGTAGGAGAAAATATATATTCAACCTAAAAAACAAAGTAAAATGATAATAATAAATAACTAAACATCCTAACATAAAATAAATAAACAAATAATTATTATTCTTATCAATGTATTTATTTTTGTTTGGGCGTTTATTATTATTTTATTAATATTATTATTATTAATAATAATAATAACAATAATGATGATTAATTTAATATTTTTTAAGGTTAGGGGTTAATTATTAATTATGTATTATTATATATTATAAATTTATTCTATTAATTTATGATGATTCTTAGTTATTTGTGTATTTATTTTACATTTATTTATTCATATATTATTACTATTTAATTTTTAAATTTTTTTCATTTGAGTAGAAATTTGTACAAAAATGCGTGACAAAACGTGCAAAAGCTCACAAAAACATGTGACTGGCACATTTCTATTAAATTAAGTGAATAAAAACACGCCAAAAATACTCAAATCTGTCTGATTCAAGCTACAAAAAAAGCTCCAGAACTTTTTTGAGCTTCAGGCTACTTGGAGTGGAGATGTGAACCATCTCCATTAGGCTTGTGCATGGCTGAAAAATGTGTTCATTTTCGTTCTGTTCGTTTTTTTATTTATTCGGAAACTCAGGAATTCCAAAAAATTCAGAAATCAGAAATGTTAAATTTCGGGATTTGAAATTCAGAAATTTGTGAATTCGACAATTCGAAAATGCTGGAAATTCTAAATTCGGAAATAAGAAAGAACATTTGAAATAATAACTAACTAATAAATAATTATTGAATTATAGGTATTGGAACTTCCTTGAAAATATGGCTGTTAATGATACATTTCGTATTTAAGTCCACCAACAGCCAAATTTGCAAGGAAATTCCAATACCTATAATTTAATAATTATTTATTAGTTAGTTATTATTTCAAATATTCTTTCTTATTTTCAAATTTTTGGATTTCTGAATTTCGGAATTTCTGATTTTTGGCTTTCCAATTGCCGAATTTCCGAATTACCGCAATTCGGATTACTGAATTTTTGAATTCGTAAAAATGAAAATTCGTAAAAATTCAGAAATTTGAAATTCGGATTCGTCCAAGTTGCCAAATTTTGAAAAATTTGTTGAAAAACTAAATTCAGGTCGAATTGCACATGCCTAATTTCCATAGATAATAACATTTTCTCCTCCAACCTTTGTAGCTTCAAGCATCAAGTTACAAAATGCTGAGGTGTGAAGGGGCCTTATGGAAAAACATATTAACCACATGCTTACTGGTCACTTAAACCCCCCTCCTGCCCAGACCAATTTTCAGCATTCAGCGCTGTCGCATTTTGAATTGCAATTGCGCGGTTGTGCGGCGTTGTACCCAAACAAAATTTTTATCATTTTTTTCCCACAAATAGAGCTTTCTTTTGGCGGTATTTGATCACCTCTGTGGTTTTTATTGTTTGCACTATAAACAAACAAAGAGCGACGATTTTGAAAAAAAGAACAATATTTTTTACTTTTTGCTATAATAAATATCCAAAAAAATATATATATAAAAAAAATTATTCATCAGTTTTGGCCGATTTATATTCTTCTACATATTTTTGGTGGAAAAAAAAATCGCAATCAGCGCACATTGATTGGTTTGTGCAAAAGCTATCGCGTCTACAAACTATGGAAATTGATTTATAGTGTTTTCATTATTTATTTATTTATTACTAGTAATGGCGGCGATCTACGATTTTTATAGGGACTTTGATATTGGGGCGGACATGTCGGATGTTTTTGACACTTTTTTGTGACCAATGACATTTATACAGCAATCAGAGATTTAAATATCCACTGATTGCTGTATAAATGTCATTGGCACGGAAGGGGTTAACACTAAGGGGGCAAACAACGGGTTAACTGTGTTCCCTGTATGTGTTCTGTGTGGGGGCGGGGCTGCCAGGGACATAACAGATCTAATGGATCCCGATCACAGGGATCAATAGATCTGTTTTGTCCCCCCTTACAGAATGGAGAACCGCCGTGTTTACATTGGCGGTTTCCCGTTCTGCCCCTGTATTAGGCGATCGCGGCTCGGCAGCGGACATCGAGTTCGCCCGACCCGGGGGCACATCCGTGCAGCGTTCGGTGGCCGCAAGAGCCGGGGATCGCACAAAGGTGCGGTCATCCATGGACGTCCGCCCGGCAATTCAGATCCGTGCTGTAGCTGTCTTTCGGCTATAGCGCGGATCTCTACTGGTTAATCAATTCCCAATCTCCAACCTGTTATCTGATTGTGAACAAGCTTTATGGGCTTTGATGTGCTAATCTCTCTGCTCCCTCCTCCAGTCAACGTGTTCTACTGTAGAATATGTGTCTGAAGCATACATGAATGGCATCCTGTGCTGCCTCTACCTCTCCCAATCTTAGTTTTACTGTTGGAACTACAAGAGACTGCTATGAAGCCAGATTATTAGAATTACCCTAATTGCATTTAAAATACTTTCTCCCATTTTTGATAAATACATAGTTGCATTTATTATTGATTTTTTTAAAATATCTGCCCTGAGTTCAGCTTTCAACCACTTGACCTCCGCAAAGTTTTACCTCCTTCACAACCAGGCCATTTTTGTTATCCGGCACTGCGCTACTTTAACTGCCAATTGTGCGGTCATACTACAATGTACCCAAATTAAATTTATATCATTTTTTGCACACAAATAGAGGTTTCTTTTGGTGATATTTGATCACCACTGGGTTATTCTTTATTATATAAATGAAAAAAATTTTGAAAAAAACCCCCAATATTTTCTACAGTTATAAAACATCCAATAAAAAAAAATCTGAAAAAATAAAAAAAATCTAATTTCTTCATAAATACAGGCCAAAATGTATTCTGCTACATGCCTTTGGCAGAAGAAAAAAAATCCCAATAAGTGTATATTATTTGGTTTGTTTGAAAGTAATAGCATCGACAAACTATGGTATATATACTGGAATTTACGCAGATATAGACACTATACTGGTAATGGCGGTGATTAGCGACTTATAGTGGGACTGTGATAGTGTGGCGGGTAACAGACACTAGCTGGGAGGGACACTAACTGATACATCTTGTGACACTAAGGCCTCATGCACACTGGACATTAAAAAAACAGCAGCAATTTTTTTTTTTTAATGGACCAAAAACACCCAAAAACGTTGGTGAGCCGCGTTTAGCCACGTTTTTTAGCAGTAGCGTTTTTTTTTTTCTCAATGGATCTAAAACGCCCAAAAAAGTTGGTGAGCGACGTTTTTACAGCTTAAAAACATCTCTCAGAACCCAATAGTCTTGGGTTTTTCACAGCTCAAAAACATCCCAGCCAAAAACAGTTGATAACAGCTTATGTGTGCATGAACACGTAGGATAACATGATGAAGGGTTTATTGACTGTAGAAAAAACGTCTGCAGCTAAAAACGGCCGCTGTAAAACCGTCCTGTGTGCATGAGGCCCAATACAGTGATGAGTGATAACACTGTACATGTATGTTACTGAGCCCACACCTGCCAACCGCTCACCATATATTTACTGTGAGTGGTCGGTAGGTGGTAATTCAACCAGTTCCACACTGCCTACCGTATACGCTAGCGGTATACGTGGACGCTAGCGAATGGCCGCTAGGGGGCGCGCGCCCGCTGCACTCCTGAGGAGTGTGCCCATGGCTCGGGCGGACCCAATGTCCGCCGGCGAGCAGCGATGAGCGGCCACAGGCAAAGAACGGGCAACCGCCGATGTAAACACAGCAGTTCCCCGCTCTGTTAGTGAGGGCATGGGAGATCTACTGATCCCTGTCACTGGGATCAGTTAGATCTCTTATGCCCATGGTAGCCCAGTCCCCCCACAGTTAGAACACACCCAGGGAACATAGTTAACCCCTAGATCTCCCCCTGCAGGTTAACCCCTTCACTGCCAATGACATTTATACAGTAATCAGTGGACATTTAAATTTCTGATCGCTGAATAAATGTCATTGGTCCCAAAAAAGTGTCAAAAATGTCCGACATGTCTGCCCCAATATCGCAGTACTGCTAAAAATTGCAGATCGCCACCATTACTAGTAAAAAAAAAATACAAAAATAAAAACCCCAGAAATGAATTCTCATCATCCGTAAACGCGGCCACTTTTGCGCAAACCAATCAATAAACGCCAATTGCAATTTTTTTTATCACTAATATGAGGAAGCATATAAATCGGCCAAAACCGGTGAAAAAAATGCTTTTTTATATATTTTTTTGGATTTTCATTTTAACAAAAAGTAAGAAATTTGGGTTTTTTTGCAAAATGGTCGCTCTTCTTTTGTTTATAGTGGTGATCAGAAATGACACAGAGGGGATCAAATACCACCAAAAGAAAGCTCTATTTGTGTGAAAAAAAGGACACAAATTTTGTTTGGATACAACGTCGCACGACCACACAATTGTCAGTTAAAGCGACGCAGTGCCGAATCGCAAAAAGTGCTCTGGTCCTAACCTGGGAAATTCTTCCGGGGCTGAAGTGGTTATAGAGGAGCTCCAGCCCCCCACCATAAAATTAAAAGTCAGCAGCTACTAACACTGCAGCTGCTGACTTTTACTATTAGGGCACTTACCTTTCCTGGGATCCCACGGTGTCCTCACCCAAGCTGATTCTTGAATCAGCTCTCGGGTGTTGGTGCCACCATCTTGCCACAGCCGGTTTCCTACCGTGTATGTGCGAATGGCGCTGTGCTTTCTCAATGGGCCGGCTGCGGTGAGGGCCGAACTTTCGGCTGAGTTCGCCGAGGAAAGGTCAGCAGGAAGTGGGTGCGGGTGCCTGTCGAAACCAGGTACCCGCTCCTCCGCCCCACCCCCACAAGGTGCAAAATGTGCAGATAAGCGGAGTTTCCCCTTTTGGTTGGAGCTTCCCTTTAATCTATGACAGACAAATTGTATTGTTAGCACTTGTTAGAGAATCTATGGATAAAGGTACTTACTGTACATTCGACAACTAGTAGTACATTTGACCATAGGACAATTGTTTTCAACCCAATTACTCCAGCTTCCATCAGGCAGAGATGTCCAAGTGCAACATACCACAAGCTGCCTCTTTGCCTTTCAGATCTCTCTAAATGGGATGTATCTTTTGAGTGGGTAAAAGTGTAGTTACAACCAAAATGTTATGTTTTGGATAGAATGGTTTTTGTCACGGTCTGTGTCTCTACTGGAGAGATATCTCAGCAGTGTTGATGACCATGGGTGAGTGTTTTTTGGCATGTTTCCTGCACAATTATTTTTTTTTTTTTTCACTACGTTGTACATTATCTGTGCACGAGGCTAAATAAACAGGTTAATAAGGGCGCAATATAATGAACACATTTCATTTTTTATGCAATCATGCTTAAAGAGATATTATCATTGTGTTTCTAAAAGTCCCCTTCCCATCATCACCCCCAGTTTTACTCACCAGCAATCCAGCACAACTCCTGCCTCTGCTGCACCTAGCACTGGAAGGCAGCTATTGCTAACATATTCTTCTAAAAATACTAGTTGCCTGGCCGTCATGCTAATTCAGTGTCTCCAAACATTTCTGAGCAAATATGGTGTCATTCATTCTGAACAATTTCCCATAATTTAAAAGAGTGAGATAACACAATTAAAATTCCTTGGTCTATATATCAAGGTGAAGATATGCACGTAATGGCTCAAAATACACACAAAATATTACATAAATAATATTTTGCCACGGTAACAATGCCAGAACCTCCTAGAGAGTCTGCTATGACCATCCTTATATTTGGATTTATGAAATAATCTGCATATCTGATAGAGCTGCACATTTTTTTTTTTTAACGGGTATTTTATTGACAAATCAGCATTACAGAGTCATTGTAGAAAGTACTTCCAAGCACAATACATTGTAACAGCATATTGTTATTACATCCGAGGGCTGTCCTTCCAACAGCATTTCCCAAGGTAGTATACGTCAACACTGGCGTTACTTCACAAAATTCAGCTTCCAGCTACACAGTAATTGACCGCTAGTTATCAGGTCGAGGTCCATATCCCCCTCATCCACCAGCGGGGAGGGGGGGGAACAGACAGGGGTAGCTATCCATTTGCGTCCACCCAACTGGACCAAACCTTATCGAACTTGGCTGGACATTGTCTGCTCTCATATGTAAGTTTATACAGAGGTAGCACTAATTTAATCGCCTTCCTCCAGTCCCCACAGGTGGGTGGGTAACCCACCTTCCACCTCAAGAGTACCTCCTGCCTGGCGTAGTAGAGAGAGAAGGTAATACAAAGTTTAACATATCTGTCACCCTCTATGTTCTCTAGGTGGCCAAGCAGAATTACCAAGGGGTCCATGGGAATCTGGGTGTTGCACAAGTCCGTCAATGTATTAGTAACCTCCTCCCAATAGATCCGAAGTCTAGGACAGGACTAAACCGTGTGTATAAAAGTTCCGTCCTCCTCCCCGCATCGGAGACATTTAGAGTCTCTCAGGGGGTATATCAGCTAACCGGTGGGTTGTATAATAGGCTCTATGAAGGAATTTCAATTGAATAAATCTATCCTTTGCCGCGATCATGGACGGAATATATGTGGAGACACATTCCTCCCATTCCTCCTCCCCCAGGACAGGTATATCCTCTCGCCATCTGTCTAGGGACCTTGCGGGTTTCGTGTTGTGTGTCACCGTTAGGTGGCGATAGAGTGTAGAGAGCGGCTTCCCCATTACATTGGCTATCAATAGTCATTCTACGGAGTCTGATTCAAGGACTATAGGGTTCGGGAACTGAAGTGCGTGTTGCAACTGATGGTAGCGAAAGCTAAAGGACCTAGGGAGCGAGTATGTAGATCTGAGTTCCTGGTAGGGCATAAGTTTGCCATCCCTGATCACATGTCTCAAAGTGGTAATCCCGCACCTAGCCCACACCGAGGACTCCGGGGCCGTCTGTAAGTGAGGGAGCAACGGGTTACCCCAAAGCGGTGTGTATGGGGAGAGATGACAAGGCTTCTTAAAGCACGCCCTTGCTTCCTGCCAGACTCTAACTGTGGTTCTCATAGGGGTGGTCATAGAGGAGTGGGCTTTCGCCCCTCTAAATGCCACGTTGCTCATGGCCACACAGGACCCAAGAATGGCAGCTTCCAGGTTAATTGCTGGGTTCTGTCTGGGCTGGGAGAACCACCAGCGCACTGTGACCAGCACAGACGCCCAGTAATACAGCTGGAGGTTTGGGAGCACCAATCCGCCCCAGATAAGGGTAAATATAGAATCCGTTTTGCGACCCTTGGTGGTCTCCCAGCCCAGACAAAAGAGAGCATCACACCCTCCAATTTCCTAAAAAAGGACTTGGGAATGGTAACCAGGGTATTCCGAAAAAAATAAAGACATTTTGGAAGGAATATCATTTTTTACAAATTAATTCTTCCCACTGGTGTCAGGGGGGGAGGCCGCCAGGCCATGCACATAGTCAGTTGTGCCACGAGAGGTTGCAAGTTATGTTCTGTATACTCTCTTATGCGTATTCCAGAAAACCGCGCAAACTGCTCGAATAGAGCCAGTGCTGTTTGCAAGGAACCAGCGGCATTAACTAAGTAAAGGAGGGTGTCATCCGCATAGAGAGAAATTTTCTCCTCCAGTGGAGGGATCACTACCCCCTTCACACCCTCGGTGGCCCTAGTCTGCACAGCAAGCGGATCCAGGGCCAGGGCAAACAGGCCTGGAGACAAGGGACAGCCCTGACGCGTGCCTCGGCCGAGAGAGAATGGCTCCGAAAGAGTGCCATTCGTGCGGACTCGGGCCCGCGGGGCAGTGTATAACATTTTCAACCATGTTTGAAAAGCCGGTCTGAACCCAAATTTGGTCAACACCTCCCAAAGATAGCCCCAGTCCACGGAGTCGAAGGCCTTCTCCGCATCGAGAGAGGCCACCACCCCATGTGATCCCCGCCGCACGCCCGCTATATGGGTAAAGAGTCTTCTGATGTTGATATCCGTCCACTTACCTGGCATAAAACCTGTCTGGTCGGGATGGACCAATTCCGTTATAACTGTATTCAATCTAAGGGCAAGGACCTTAGCCAGGACATTAGCGTCCGTGTTAAGCAGGGAGATAGGAACAGCAAAGAGAGAGGTCCTTTCCTGGTTTAGGAATTACCACTATCACCGCGTCCCCCATGGACGCCGGCAGGGATCCAGCTCCATGCGCCTCACAAAACATACTGTGAAGTCTGGGGGTTAGTTCGTCCGCATATTGTTTATAGAATTCAACCGGGATTCTGTCTGGGCCGGGTGTCTTTCCTGTCTGAAGTGTTTTTAGCGCCTTGAGGATTTCGTCCACAGTAATGGGTGCGTCTAGCCTATTCCTATATGTCGTGGTCAGGACCGGGACATCTATCTCCGCCAGGTAGGACGTTTACTTAAAAAATTCCACTACTGCTGGCCACAGTCTGGCCCCCCCTAATGTCTGAAAGACAGTAAACTGGCCCTTTGTTTAGAAAGTTTGGAGACCATTGGTCTAAATAAAGGCTGGTGTGGATCTTGGACCAGTTCCTCCTGATCATATGTCACTCGGGTGCCACAGAGCGTCTCGTAGTATGTGGCAAAACAATGGTTAATGTCGCTCGGGGTGGTCACTAGGTCTCCCGCGGAATTATGAATGTGAGGAATACTGATGCCACCCGACTGCTCTCTAGAGAGCCACGCCAACAGTTTCCCTGATCGCTCCCCCTGCTTGAAAATACACTGAGACTATGCCAATAGTCGTTTTTGCTTGAGGGAGGTGCGAATTTGCACGGCTTCATCTGTCAGGTTTTGAAAGCATATATAATGTTGTGGGTGTCTGAATCTGATGTAGAGAGCCTTCTGTTCTCTGGCAGCCCTCTCCGCCCTACACAATTCCGCCCCTTTCTCTCTACGCACCTCAGCTATGAGTGACTGATACTGCCCCCATACAAAAGCCTTAACAGCCTCCCATACCACCAACCCGTCGGCAGAACCCGGGTTAGCAGTCCAGTAAGTCGCCAACTCTCCTCTGAAACCCGCATCCACGCCTTCATCCGAAATCCAAAACCTTGATAGCCTCCATAGGGTGTCCGCGGGGGCCACAGAGGTATCCAGCCGGAGAAGGAGCGGAGCATGGTCAGAAATGCCCCTGGGCAAGATCTGGATGTCCGTGACTCTGGGCAGGACAGGACCCCCAGCAAAGACCAGGTCCATTCTAGAAAACATGCGGTAGAAGGCCGAATGACATGTGAACTCTCGAGCATGTGGGTGTCGCCACCTCCACACGTCAATTAAGCCATATGTTTCCGCCCACACCATGAGCCCAGAGCTCTGTGGTCCAGAGGCCGTCAGCCTGTCCATGCCCGAGTCAGGGGCCAAGTTGAAATCACGCAGTATTACTGTGTTTTCTGCCTGAAACTTCGCCATCCGTGCCGTAATTTGGTTCAGAAGTGACAAGGATGCCGGAGGAGGCAAGTAAATCCCCACCACAGTCCACCGGAGAGAGAATAAATCAGTGCGTGGATAATAACATATCTGCCATCCGGGTCCAGGGCCAAATCCAAGAGCCGAAAGGGGAGAGTTTTGAGCACCAGAATGCTAACCCCCCTAGCAAAGTTGGAGTAGGTGGAGTGATAGTGGTGACCCAACCATAGTTTCTTAAGGGCCAAGGTTTTACTGCCCACCAAGTGGGTCTCCTGTAATACACATATGTGAGGAGTATACGTTTTTAGGAACTGGAACACCAGCGAGCGCTTGATAGGGGAGTTGAAACCCCTAGTGTTCCAGGACAAAATGTTAAGGGAAGGCATGAGAGGCAGCAGAGACAATTCTATCAGGATCCGAATATCCAGCCCCTCTCTCGGAGGACCGCTGGACCCCGATGGCATAAATCAATGAACGGTGCAATGTGAATATAAACCATAGCAGACACACAGAGAATGCATTTATCAATATACATACTATACAGGTAACCCCTCTACAAGTTTTAGCCCTTAAGGGGCAACATTTCCCCCCACCCCGCTCCTCCCCCCAAAACTGAGGAATGCTTCCATCCCAAACTCAATCAGCACGCTGGCTGCAAAATGGGGTCCTGTGCAAGATGCGGCCTCAATCCCCCAAGATGTATTCAGGGGAGAACAGTGGCAGCAGGCACGCTCACAATGCTCTCGGTCCCCCGCCGGGGGCCAAATTTGAAGAATGGCAGATACAAAAGTCTGTAGCAGATCAGTAGAATGCGCTTGAGGAGTCTGCCAAACAAAAAGATCACTGTAATCCAGCGAGAAGTAGGATTCATTTGCTCCCGCCAGACAGTTATGAGAGCAACTTTACCTGAACAAGTCAGGGGCACATACTTAGGTTACAAACTTATAGGAACAAATCAGTAACAGCTGGAGCAACCACCTGTATGTAGCATACCCTACACACATCTCTGAGCCTCGGCAGGCCCAGCAATCGTTCCAGGGTCACCCCCCCTCTCCCCGACTCCGAGGTGCAGATGGTCAAGATGAAGGTGTGCCCAGAGAGACATGGTGGTCAGTGTTCAGTCAGCAGTGTCAGATAAAAGAAAAAAAAACTAGAAGTGGGCAGTCAGGTTGTTCACTTACAGGTCCTGAATCAGCAGGCACCTGGAAGGGAGTCAAGCCACAAGGAGGC
The DNA here is from genome assembly GCA_018402905.1 of Glandirana rugosa. NCBI lineage: Eukaryota > Metazoa > Chordata > Amphibia > Anura > Ranidae > Glandirana > Glandirana rugosa. The sequence goes on from BLSH010191437.1 coordinate 2,587,940, forward strand.
CTCACCCGGAGTAGTAAAAAAGCGAGCCGTCTCCCCATCTTGGTCTCGCAGGCGAGCCAGGAATAGGACACTGTACCGGATATTGCGGGTCCTTAGGGCTGCTTTCACTTGGTCGAAGGACTTCCTGAGCTTTTGTGTCTCCACCGAGTAATCCGGGAAAATAAGTATCCTGCTGTTCTGGTACCTCAAGTCACCCAGAGCCCAAATGCTCTAAGGATCTCGTCCTGGTCCCAAAAGTTTAGCAGGCGAAGGATGAATGTCCGAGGAGGGGTCCCCGGGGGGTCCAGGCTTGGGCAGGATCCTATGGGACAGGTGCACGTCCGGCAGCAGATCCCTCAGGAGGCCGTCCACAAAACCTGTCGGATCCTTCCCTTCTGCCCCCTCGATCAATCCAATAATACAGAGATTGTTCCTCCTATTTCTATATTCAGGATAAATGCAAAAAGTACCCAACGGAGCTCTGAGAAGAAGCGTCTGCTCACGGCGCCATCTTGGACACGCCCCCAGAGCTGCACAATTACTTGATAAAAAATCATGATCTCAATTAAACCTCCCATCACGATCTTAATAGAGCATTTCCTCCATTCAGTTCTCTGCCATCAGCTGGCAGCTGACAAAAAAAAACAGGCAGCCTGCCAAGTTTATCTCAACATTGTCAGTGCTGGGAGATAACTATAAACAAAAGTAACATTTAGTTCTTTTGAATCAAAGTAATGAACTTCGGTCTGTAAATGAGGTCAGTTTAACCACTTAAAGACTAAACCTTTTTCTGATACTTGTTGCTTACAAGTTAAAATCTGTGTTTTTTGCTAGAAAATTACTTAGAACCTCCAAACATTATATATATATTTTTGGCATAGACCCTAGAGAATCAGTCGTTGCAATATTTGGTCACACTGTATTTGCGCGGCACTCTTTCATACACAATTTTTTTGGAAAAAATACACTTTAATGAATTTACAAATAAAAAAAACAGTAAAGTTAGCCCAATTTTTTTGTATAATGTGAAAGATGATGTTACCCCGTGAGAATCGTGATCTTTATTCTAAGCAAAAAAATTTGGATTCTCATTTAAGTCAGAATCGTGCAGCTCTAATATCTGCTATTATGTGAAGTCACATGTAACCTCAAATAAATCTTAGGACTTATACTGTATGAATCTAAGGTATGAAATGGAAGAACACAGAAGTAAATACAAGTTTGAGCAAGTACTTATGTATTGGATCTTGCCAATCCTAAAAATGTGTAAGTGCCGCTAAGCCTCCAGAAGACGTCCCAACATCCTTATCAGCAGTAATTATCTGTATACTAAGATTGCATGTTATGTTTTGGTTATATGATTTTGTAGATTTTTTTCCAAAATCGGAAAAAAGAAAATCTTGGATTTTCTGACACTTTCTGCATAGCTGAAACACATATCAAATGCAGATCAGCAGATTCCCACTGATTTCAATGTGATTGTGTGAGTGACCAGGGCTGGTGCAAGGAATTTTGTCACCCTAGGCGGAACCTCATTTTGCCACCCCCCCTTGGACCCACCCCCTTTGCCCTGCCCATGTATATGGTGGAAGTGGCAGGGGTGGAGTTTTTTGCGGCGCTTCTCCACCTATTTCTTCAGCCGTGGTCTGCATCTGCGCCTCTGGACTCAGCCTGAAGACAAATAGTGGTAATATAGCACCCCTTTACAATACAGTGCTCGGTTTACATCACAGACCTCTTTGCACCCAAGACCCCAGTTTACATCACAGCCCCTTTACCTCAATGGCCTCTTTGGGGGGGGGGGGGGGGGGGGGGGGGGGGGGGGGGGGGGGGGGGGGGGGGGGGGGGGGGGGGGGGGGGGGGGG
>BLSH010191437.1:2589793-2603291 GCA_018402905.1 Glandirana rugosa
TCGGTGGGGGGTGGGGTGTACCTCCCGCGAGACGTACTACGTAGGACCGTTACTTCTGTCTTACAGGCTCGTCTTCCACCCTCGTCAGGGTTGAAAAGTTCAAATTAACGGACACTAAACAACCTTCCCCGTCAGGAACGTTGGTCAGAAGACAGACAATGTATCTTTCAACCTGTCGGGGGCGGAAGACGAATCTGTACGGTGTAGGAGACAGAAGATGGACGAAACATTCCATTCCCTCCTCTCTAAGTGTATTTCACTGACACAATGTTCCTTCCCCCGACACTATGTTCCTCCCATCGACACAATGTTCCTCCCACTGACACAATATCCCCTCCACCGACACTATGTTCCTCCCCCCGACACAATGTCCCCTCCCCCCGACACTATGTTCCTGCCCCCGACACTACACTTCCCCCCCTTTCTCCGGTAACTCCATTTCCCCGACACTACATTTCACAGCCACCTCCCCTATAACACAGTCACCCTCCTTGTAACACAGCTACCCTCCTTGTATCACAGCCCCCTTCCTTGTAACACAGTCACTTTATGTGAATCTCTCCTCCCTTACCTTACAAAGCAGGTAGAAGACAGAGGATGTGGCATGTCTAAGCAGAAGGCGGGGGCTGTCCAACTTTCTATGTAACAGACAGAAGACTGGTTGCAAGGACTGCCCCTTCCAACAAATCACAGGCAATTAAACTTGAAAAGTTGGGACTGCTCCCACCTTCTGCTCGGACATTCTGTCTTCATTGCCAGGATGCATCATGCAGAGCGCCCTCCATGTGGGGTGGGGGGTGGCTATGGTGCTGTCCAGTGACTGTAATGACATAACATGGCAGGATGCACAGCGGCTCTCCACTGACACGCTCAAGGCAGAGCGGCCTGGTGGGGGGGGGTTTAGATGCTGCCAGCTGCGGCTCTCCACTGATATGATAGAGGCAGAGCGGCCTCAAGGGGGGGGGGGCAGCTGGGGTACTGCCAGACACGGCTCTCCTGTGATGACATGAATGATCGATGCATGCAGAGCTGTGACGGATCAACAGCGGCCGGGCGCCCTAGGTAGAGCCGCCCCTGTGAGCGACAGTTCGGAGGCTGCATTGACCTTCTTTGCATTGCTGTTCTACAAATGCATCATGTCCTATTGTGATGCATTTGGATTGTAGGCAAGGCAGGTCAAATGCAGCCTTTTCTTAGTGCTTTGTTTGAATGGAAAACCCTATATTTGACATGGTTGCCTTACTACACAGGCCATAGATATGTTTTTTCACAAGCCTCGTGATGCCAGTGGGCCCTGGGTTTCTTCTGTTTGCTCCAGTGACCCATCATGTTGGTTTACCACTTAATGGAACATCTAAACATATCAATGAGAATCTTAGCAGCACAGTGTCCTCACCTCGGTTGGGGAGACACCCTCCCTTCTCTACTTTTCTTAATTTCCTTTGATCTACCCTTAGACCTGTGTCTCCTCTTTCCTTCCTGTCTACCTATATTTGTTGCATTGACTTCAGGCACAACTGCTGAACTGAGAAGTGATAGTACGGAGACCAGCTCAAAAAAGCAAAAAGGTATATTCTACAAATTTTATTAAAAAATGAAAATGGTCTGATCTACGAGTTACTCAAGAACATTCTACCTATGAATACATTTTGAATGCAATACAATGTTGTCAATGGCATTTGTTGTATGATTCACTATTCTGTATTATATTGGTATTATCTACTTTTTTTTTTTTTGCTACTTAAACAAATCACTAATAGCAGGTGCCACAAGGAACTTGCACATACCTACCCAAGATCTCAAATTTTCTTCTGAACACCTTGGAAGCCCCTTGAAAGCCCCTTATCTGGAGCAATCACTTGTTTAAATATTGGCTCTACATCAGTGCTCTGGCCTCCCATCTTTCTGCATTACACATGTGTGTACCATTGTTTATATTGCTTAAATGTGCACTGCATTGCATGGTGTGGGGTGCTATACAACATACCAGGATTTGAGGACTCCAAAGGCATGAAGGAGAATAACTGGAATGAAAAGTAATGTGCCTGTTATTTTTGATGGATGTTAGTTTAGAAACTTTGTTTTAAATGCCATGTTGAGTTACATTATTCTAATATTGAAGGAATATGTGAGTGTGAATATATTGCTTTAATTCAAATCAGTCACCTTCTTATAATACTAAATGAGAGCATACAGTGGACCTAGCATCAAATATATTGCTTTACGTTAACCACTTGGTTACTGGGCACTTAAACACCCTTCCTGCCCAGGCCAATTTTCAGATTGCGCGGTCATGCAGCACTGTACCCAAATTAAATTTTTATCATTTTCTTCAGACAAATAGAGCTTTCTTTTGGTGATATTTAATCATTGCTGGGTTTTTTGATTTTTTGCTAAAAAAACTAAAAAAGACCGAAAATTTTGAAAAAAAAAACAGTTTGATAGTTTGTTATAAAAACGGGTAATTGTTCTCCTTTACTGATGTGCGCTGGTGGGTACTGATGAGGCAGCTCTGGTGGGAACTGATAGGTGGCACTGATGGACACAGAGGTGGCACTGAGAGGCGGCACTGATGGGTGGCACTGAAAGGCATTGGTAGGTGACACTGGCAGGCAGCACTGATAGGTGGCACTGGTGGGCTTTTATTAGGTGGCACTGGTGGGCACTGAAAGGCAGCACTTATATGCACTGGTAGGTGGGACTGGTGGGCACTGGCAGGTGGCACTGCATAGTAGCAGTGGTTCTCCGTGATTGGGACCTATGTCCCTCAGACAGAAGCCGCTAATCTGCTTTTTCTTTCAGCGTGAGGAAAAAAAAGCTTACAATCTTCTGTTTACATCACGTAATCATCTGTCATTGGCTGACAGCTGACCACGTGGTAAGGGGCCAGGATTGTGATCAGCCAAGTCTCAATGACTCTCTGATCACAGAGCGCACCTGGGGTGCGCATGCGGCGCATTCTCAGGAGGACGTACATGGAAAAGTATAACTACAGGCAAAACTTTTTTGGGGGTTTTGGATGAAGTGGAGTGGGATTAGAATGGGTGTCAGTTTCTATTGCTGTCTGTGCCCCTGTTAAGGAGATTGACCCTCTCTATTCGCCCTGTTAGCCGTTGTCATTGAAAGTGAAAGTAAAAGAAAATCCCAAATTTTGGGTTGTCCCCAGAAAAGTAATAGAGGGGTAATCTTCTAATGGGGGCACTAGTTCTGGTGACCTGGGGGTCCCCAAGGAATTCCCTTAATTTGCAGGGAATTCCTCACACTTCCTGATTGGCTATGGGACAGGAAGTGATGGGAAATCCCGCAATGGGACACAGTTGACGAAAAAAAAAAAAATTGATAGGGGTTATAACCCTCCCTTGCTCTATCCAAAATTAATAAAAAGTTTTGCCTATAGTTCTACTTTAGTATGCAGGTTAAGTAATGTGTAACTGTAACACTTACAGGTATTAGGGCATAGCACTCTCCTTAATAATGTATTTATCTGCGTTTCTCTCCAGTACAGAGCTAACTTTGTTCAGACACTATCCAATGTCAGCATTTCTTTCCTGAACTGGGAGGCTGGCCCAGAGCTGACACGGTCATGGTAATAATGGTGCCTGTGCAGTTCTTGGCTGTTTATAAAGGCCTGATACAGATTAGCCTCTTGCTGCAGCCTCTCACAAAATTGCTACAAAGTTACAATATTGCATTTTGATCTTTCAGGAGAGGAGACGTTCACATGTGCAGTTATAGTGCATGTGACAGGCGGTGAGACATATTTATTTATTTATTTCAGGTACTTATATAGCACCTTCAATTTGCTCAGCGCTTTACATATACATTGTACATTCAAATCAGTCCCTACTCTTGTAAGGAGCTTACAATCTAAGGTCCCTAACTCACATTCATACATACACATACTAGGGCTAATTTAGACAGGATCCCATTAACCTACCAGCATGTCTTTGGAGTGTGGGAGGAAACCGGAGTACCCGGAGGAAACCCACGCAGGCACAGGAAGAACATGCAAACTCCATGCAGGGAGTGTCGTGGTTGGAATTGGAACCAGCGACCCTTTTGCTGCTAGGCGAAAGTGCTAACCACTACACCACTGTGCCGCCCATATCATCTCCTCATGGCTTGCTTTAACCCTCAAAATACAGAACCACCAATGCAGGACAGATGTGGTGCGGCCCTATTATTCATTTGAATGGGACGGATTGGCAGCGGTGCCACCTGCTGAATGTGGCATACCATTTACCTTTTGCTGCGGCATTGGTGGGGCCCTGAATAGCTGCATTGCTTAGGTTACATGGGCAGTCAAGAGAGATAATACTATGGCTCAACCACCTGCTTTTACCACCCACCTCCCCTTTCCTAGCCACTTGCATGAAAGAGTCCTTAGAAAATGTTCCTACTGTCTGCAATAAACTGATGACATAATTTCATCTCAAATAAAAGCAGTTTAAGGACTGGAAATACTTCTGGGTAATGCGATTAAGTCATTAGGCTCTGCTTGACGTGTTTTGTTAACATGCCACGTGACTTCCTCAAGGGTAAACCCGTTCACCCTTGAGGTAGTCACATGGGTGGGGTTTACTCTTGAGGAAGTCACGTGGGGTGGAGTTTATCCTTGAGGAAGTCACATTGGGTGGGTTTTACCTTGAGGATTTAAAGTGCAGCATGACAAATGCGTTGGGGTGGAGCCTAGTGATGTCATCACGTTACCTGGAAGTAGCTGCCGGGTTGGCTTGTAAGTGATGCTGGAGTCTATATCTTAAGGAGGCAATGCACCTTTAATTTTAAAGTGCTTTATGGTGGTGCACTATACCTGTGAGTGTGATATTTTTATTATTAATAAGTGCCATTATTTCAAAAAAAAAGGAAAACACCATGAAAGTTTTTAAACTTGTTTTGAGCTGAGGAGCTTTATGATCGTGATTGTGGTTTATGGCTGCTACAAAAAATAAGAGCTAAGGAGAGGAGATCAGTGAAAAAATCCAGAGGCACCACAATGAGCATAGTGACCTATTTTATCTGATAGGTCAAGATATTCAGATGAGAGCACTGTGTGAATAGAGGTGGGACTCACTTGAAAAATATTGCAAGGAGAAGGAGCTAAGGAATGGATATATTCTGTGATCACAAAGAATTTAATTTGGAGAACTTTATTGGCATTGGCAAATAGAGTGAGCACTTTGCAAGTGCAGTTGCACTCATTCTCTCCAGAGCTTATCACTTTAATTGAGATAAGTACACACTATAGAGGAATATGCTTTGTTCATATTTCACGTCTAAGGTTTACAACCACTTTCAGTCTATATTTCTTCCAAAAGTGTTTTAAGTTTGGCATTGACCTGTCCGTTACCAAATGTGGTAAAGCTCTCCTGCTTTTCACCATTCAATCATGTGCAAGCAAAACTGCTTTATTTTCTTTGCACCTGATTGAATATTCTTTACAAAGTGAAGCTTCACCACATTTACTAAGAAAAAAGAGTGCAACTACACTTGCAAAGTGCACAGTCTATTTGCCTTTAAAAAATCAACCCCATATTGTCTGGATAATATGGTATATTGGTCTATTATAGCAGGAGGTATTTAGTAGGTGAGATATATGCATGGGGATGTATTATATATATGTTGAGCTGCACTTATTGATGGATTACCATTACTAGGTGTGGGAATCACATTTCAGTGTGATTTCACACAAAGTTTATTAAGAGGTATTACACCGATTTACACTGATTGTAGGTTGCACAGAGAATTATTCAAATAAAAATTATCTTGACAATCTTGTAATAACAGAAATTTTATGAAAAAAAAAAGGCACCTCAATCAATAAGTAATTGTGTAAACATATGTCTGGCATAGGTTCTTGTGTTTTCTTAGTGACCAGTAAATAGTAACACAGCTTTAGACGAATGACATTACCTCATTCAACCATCACCTTGAGGTCCATTACCTCTGAAGAACTACACGGTTTGTTTATTGATCTTGTATCGTGGTGACAGGTGCATGGCAGGAAAACAAGAAACAGTAAGGATTTACATAACACTGCACAAGCCAGAGAGGATTTAACTTGACCAGTGTAGAAATTTACAGTACAGACACATCACATCCTGTTTTAAGTCCTGGATTAATTATCCATGCTTATTGTTGAAACACAAATATATTTTCTCTTCACCAGATAGTGGTGTGTATATAGCTGTTGTATAAAACCGGACATGCTATTAGCCACTTTACTTTAAAGAGGATCTCCAGGCAAACAGTTTATTACAGGCATCATAGATGGATACTGACTGTTTTACTTGTGAAAGGGCTTGTAATTGTCATTCTTGTTATGCATGCACCTTGCTATTTAGAAGGTCACTCTGCTACTACCTGGTTAAGGCCTCATTCACATAATCAAGTTGGCCGTGGTGCGGCAAGTATGTTGCGCAAAACTGTCTGACAGTGGATGTATGTGTCTGCCGCTGTTCAGAAGTAATTGCACAGGGAGCGATTACATGCTGTTAGGGTCAAACAATCGTCCCTGGGAGCAAGAAGCTAGGTAAACTACAGGCTGTGCGATTACCTCTTTCAGGAAAGGCAGGTTCTCCAAGTAACTAGAAATGCCAGACACTCACGCATCGGCATATCAACGCACGCACACGCCCACCACTCATGCTGGCGCCAGGGGGGCTATTTAAACTGGGCTCCTGTAGGGACTCATTGCTGTTTGGTCTGCAGTTTCTGCGTTTGTATTCTGATTCCTTGTGACCTCTAATCCTGATCCGGTTTGTCTCTAACCCGTGATTGTCTTCTACCTGCCCTGACCCTGGCTTGCCTTTAGACTCTGCTCCTGCCTGCTCATTCTGTCTGTTGATCTCCCGTTACCGGCTCGGCTTGTCACCTGACCTCCCTGCCGTCTATGCCTGATCTGTCCGATTGTTACCGACCCGGCCTGCCTGACCCTGCATCTTGTTCATCCAGCCTGCTACAGCTTTCAGCCCTGCAAGTCTGTTTCTGGTGCATGTTCTGTGCTGATCATCCCAGCCTGCAAGTAGTCAAGCATCGTGCCAGCTCATCTGCTATCTGCCTGCTGACTGCTGCTACTACACAGACTACTGGACCGATCACAGGCACTCTTAACCCACCTTGCTCCCGTGGCTACTGTATCACTGTAAGAAGCCCCCGTGCCAGAGATGTACGAGAGGCCTTCCTCTGCACGTCAGGATCACATCCCAGGTACATAACAACTTACAAACACTGGCAAACAGCTGCGCCCATGAAAATATTCTCCTGGGCTCATGGTGGAAACCCAGAGGTGCAATCAATATAAAAGCTTCTTAATGCTGATGGTCTTGCTGCCTTCTCAGGATATTGGGAATTCTCAAACTGGAAACTAGCGAAATAGTAAGGAGAAAGGCACACCGACCTAGTGCATTAACACAATAACATTTATTGAAGGATTAAAAGAGCAATATGCACTCACAAGCGTGATTGTTATAAACACATGTCTAAACAAGTGTCTTCCACTACATGAAGCTCTATTAACGTCCACTGTCCTGCCAAATGACCAGGAGATGTTGAAAGACAGACAGCTGCAGCCACTGTTGGCCTGTTAGTGCTTTGTACAGGCTTTCCAAATGTGGCTGTCCACACACACCTAGGCTCCCAGCAGATTTGTTTCGCAACATACTTGCACCATGACCAACTTGGCCATGTGAATGAGGCCTAAGGATCTATTCACACCAAAACGCATTCTGTGCGTGTTTCCCACATCACAGGCAAAAGCACTGCCCTTATGAGAGACATGCAGGTGTCAACAAATTATAAATGGCACCCCAAATGCAATCATTTCATAAATGTCTTGCAGGACAATTTCATGGGTGATATGGTGAATGCACCAACAAGAGATAATGCATTACTAGACCTACTGATTACAAACAACACAGACCTGATTGCAGATCTGGAAATACTGGGCAACTTAGGAAACAGTGACCACAGGTCAATTACATTCAGTATAAATCACAGAAATTGGAAACACAAGTACACTGAATATCAAAAGAGCCAACTTCCCTAAACTGCACTCTTTGCTACACGATATTAAATGGTATAAAATCCTAGGAACAAGGGACACTGAGGAAAAATGGGACTGCTTTAAGAGTATACGAAATAAAGGTATTGGCCAGTGCTTTCCAATGGGCAATAAGTATAAAAAAGCTAAAATTAATCCTGGGTGGCTAAACTCTAACATAAAAATGCATTTAAAAGCAAAAAGAAAAGGCCTTCAAAAACTATAAGGCTGAGGGGTCATTGTCAGCATTTCAATACAAAGAATGCAATAAGAAATGTAAGAGTGTAAGAGTGCAATCAGGGCATCTAAAATAGACCACAAAAGGCACATAGAGGAGGAGAGTAAGAAAAATCCCAGAGCATATTGGCCTCATAAAGGATGATGAAGGGAACAAAAGACAAGGCAAAGGTTTTAAATGCATTCTTTTTCTCAGTTTTTCCAAAGGAAAAAGGGGGATATTGTAATGAAGCCTGTAATGTCAATAAAACATCACAGAATGTACCCTCGTGGCTAACAGAACCCAGAAATAGACTTGAAAAAATTAACACAATGGGGTTGATTTACTAACACTGGAGAGTGCAAAATCTGGTGCAGTTTTGCATAAAAACCAGCTTCCAAGGTTTTATTGAAAAAGCTTAATTGAACAAGCAGAGGTTAGAAGCTGATTGGCTACCATACACAGCTGCACCAGATTTTGCACTCTCCAGTTTTAGTAAATCAACCCCAATAAGTCACTAGAGCCAGATGGCTTACACCAGGGGTCCTTAAGGAACTCAGTCAGGCGATAACGGGACCATTGTTCCTAATTTTTATGGACAGTTTACTGACTGGTATCAGCTGATTGGAGAAAAGCCAACGTGGTATCAATATTTAAAAAGGTTTATCCCTGGAAACTACAGACCAGTCAGCTCCACTATCAATAGATTGGAGGGGGTGATAAGGGACTATAGCCAAGATTTTAGTAGTGAAAACGGTATCATTAGTAGCAATCAGCATGGATTCATGAAGGTTTGTTCTTGCCAGACCAATCTATTAACATTCTACGTGGAAGTGAGTTGCCATCTAGGGAGGCCTGTGGATGTGCTGCATCTGGATTTTGCAAAGGCATTTGATACAGTTCCCCACAAACGTTTGCTTTACAAACTGGGGTGTGTAGGCATGGACCATAGGGTATGTACCTGGATTGAAAACTGGCAACAGGGACGGATCCAAAAAGCGGTGATAAATATTGAGTATTTGGAATGGTCTGGTGTGGTACATGGGGTCCCCCAAGGCTCTGTCCTGGGACCAATTCTGTTTAATTCATTCATAAATGATATAGAGGATGGGATAAATAGCTCAATCTCAATATTTGCAGATGATACAAAGCTAAGCAGGGCAATAACTTCTGAGCAGGATGTGGAAACCTTAAAAGAAGACCAAAATAAAATAATGGGGTGGGCAACTACATGGCAAATGAGGTATAATGTTGAAAAATGTAAGGTAATGCATTTGGGTCCTAAAAATACAACTCAAGTTACCCGCTACGGGGAGAACCTCTGGGGAAATCCAAGATGGAAAAGGACCTGGGGGTCCTAGTAGATGACAGGTTCAGCAATGGCATGCAAGGTGCTGCAAGCAAAGCCAGTAGAATATTAGTATGCATTAAAAAGGGGATTTACTCTAGAGATAAGACAATAATTCTGCCACTCTACAAGACTCTGGTCCGGCCACATCTTGAGTATACCGTCCAGTTCTGGGCACCAGTCCTCAAGAAGGATGTGCTGGACCTGGAAAGAGTTCAGACAAGGGAAACAAAGCTGATAGGGGACTACAGAATCTTAGCTATGAGGAAAGATTACAAGCATTGAACTTATTTTCTCTGCAGAAGAGACACCTGGGAGGGGATATGATAGCGATATACAAATACCTTACTGGTGACCCTAGCATAGGGAGTTTAAAAAGACACGTGGCCATTCACTCTACAACTCTACATACCTTATATGAAATCATCTTACCTAAACATCTTAGTTAAAAATTCTGCATCTTTTGCAGTTCTTTGTCACAAGTTTCAGGTGACAGAACCAGTTTCAGGCAGAATTCCAGGAAGTAAAGGGAGATGGATTCATCTGCCCTCAGTAAAAATGTCTACCGTGACAATGATGGGAAGGAAAAATAAATGGAGGTATGCAAATAAATAACCTGCAATTATTTATACCCATCTGTAGATTGCCATTACTAAACATTTTAAAGGTGCCTTTGTTGTATTTTTTTTTAAAAAGGGGGAAGCGCCTCTTTAATTAGGTGCCATATGTTTTATCTGTCCGGCTGTGCAGTGTGGAAAATGTGTGGAAATCACTAGACTGTCAAATCCTTTGACAGACAATGCTGAAATATATACATGTATTTCAACATTGTTTGCCTGGAGATCTGCATTTAAAAAGGAAAACGTGTAATCTAAATTTTGGTAAGAGTTTTGGGATTTGCAGCTATTTTTACAGGAGTCACAGGAGGTGTTTTTCCTTAATGATGGGCCCTGGCCATAGGCATTTCATTGTAGTAGTTTTGGCACTTAAAGTGTGATATATAATGTACATGTTTAGGCTTCTGTTACATATACAGATTTCTTCTTATGTATAACATTTTGTTGCATTTTGGTTTTATCACCGCTTCTGTTGCAAAGATAAACTTTTGATGTGGCATTTATCTTAAAGCGGTAGTAAACCCATCCTGTGCTATTTCCACTATATAAAGCATCCCTGCCTAGTGAACTTGTTGATCTTTGTAAATCGCTTCCTACCTTATCCCTTTCTGTGTAATCCGCCTTTTTCTAACCAATGACGAAGTCCGTGCATGCGCAGTTAATCCCATTTCTACGGCAGGCTCTTCTTGCCGGAAAAATTTACATGCCGGGGCTACGTCATTTCCTTTGCCTGACATGAGCTCCGAGATCCCGCGAGACTTTCACATTCACAAGCTGAGCCTCTACCCGCTTGGCTTGATAAGTACTGCGCACCTGCGAGATTAAGGACATGGGAATGAAGTAAGGGCGGAAGTAAGATTAGTACTAAACACGGAAGTCAGAAGTTAGAATGGCGGCGGCTGCATAGGAAAATGAGCTTTATCAAATGAAATTATTTAACAAGTAAGAAGCCTTTATATATTTTCCCTATGCGGCGATTTCATTCAAAGTAACTTAAAGAACTTCATTCTGTGTATTTTCGGGTAAAAGTATGAGCGTTCACTACCGCTTTAAACCATAAAATCTAATCAGTTCAGCAAGGAGGCCAGCTACTGCTGGCTTTACAGGAAGCAACTAAAGGCCCTTTCACATGTGCATTCAGTCTGTATCTGTGTGTCAGTATTTCAGATAGATCGAGTCTGAACCTGAATGTATGTCAATGTGTAGGCAGATGTATATGAACATATGTCTGTTTACATCCACTTACATCTGAGTCAGTTTCTGTCCACAGAAAAAAAAGGAAAAGGGCTGTTATTTAACATGTTTGCAGACATAAACAGATGCACATGGGTGTCATATATTTGTGCTTGTTCTGTTTAAAACATTTTTAGGGAAGAAACATTTTTTCTGTTTATACTTCTATACTCCTATAAGACTATTTTCTTCAACAATTAAAACATGAAACCTGTAAAGTAACTTAGAGCTCTACTCCAGGCTCCATTGGCAATGCTCCGGTGATCCACCGAGATGCAGGTGTCGGCATCAACAGAGCCCATCCAAGCCCAATAGATAATGCTAAAACAGAAAGACACCGCACTCCAATCAGCTCAAGTATCAGATGAGAATCGAGAACATCCTCAGCTCTTCCCAAACCATGCCCCGTGACGTGTTTCGCCCCACCCACAAGGCTTGGTCATAAAAAAATGGACATGTGAACAACTGATGTGAACTTATGTAAATTGAACTGAAGTGAAGTGAACTGAAGACGGATGTACAAAATAATGTAAACTGATGAAAAGGGGTTCCATATTTATGGGGCTTTTTTTTTACCACTTTTTATGATGGAGTTGATGATACTCATGTGAAAGGACCCTAAGGCCTCGTACACACGATGCGACGATCATATGAAAACAGTTGTACGACCGCTCGTTGTATGATCATCCAAATGTTAGTACGCGCGATTACAACAGCCGACGTACCACAGTCATACAACAGAAGTTGGATGAGCTGACTAGTAAACTTTGGTTGTACCAACAAGCGGTCGTACAACCGGTGTAACATGTGTACAGAGAACTTGGTCCAACAAGTGTCCGTTCATTCCTAATTCACAAATTACATGCACCTGAACTTCCTCTTTATACGCTCGTAAAACGTCACTACGTTCGGCTTGGTCGTACGATCGCTTAGTGCATGTCAGTACACGAGATACAACAGCCAACATACGATTTGGGCCATTCGGTCGTACGATCATCGCATTGTGTGTATGAGGCTTAAAAGGAAACGTAACAATATGCAATAGCTGCTTTTTGGCAAATTTAATTTTTTTTTTCACTCATTGTCTGTCCACCTAAAAGTTTTATTTCAATCTTTGGGCATTTCCTCTCTCTATTACAATGGGTTCCAATTTTTACTGATGGATTTTGATTTTGAAAGAATTTTATATTATGGAGACGGTGGCACAGTGGCCATATAAGTAGTTAGAACTGATTTTGAGCAGCACTGATGTTCTTGGTTTGAATCTAGACCAGGATACCATTTGCATGTTCTCTTTCTTTTCCTCCCACACAAAGAAATGTTGGTAAGCTGGTCCGCTCCTGTCTAATTTGACAATAATATGTGTTTAGACATTTGCTATGTGTTATTGCATTCTGCATGCCAGTTCCAAGCTGAACAATTGAAGGGGGTTGAGGAAAGGCACGGCAACCTACCTCATGAAAAATTTGCCAAGAAACAACTATGGAAGAGGCTTTCAAGCGTATCAGAAATGGAAGCTAGCCCATAGACTTGTCAGCACCCCCTTGACCCCCAGTGGCATGGGTGGCGACCCACAGACAGGGAGGGCCGACATTTCACCTCAGGTTGCAGGTTACTAGGCATGGTGGGTGGTGTACAAGGTAGAAAGATGAACGCCAGTCACTTTTATGCTTGAACAAAAAGGAGTAGTTTATTACTCACAACAGGAAAAATGTGGAAGAGAGGGGTAGGGCACAGGACACCCTTAATCAAATACAGCAGCAGACTCACAACACCATACAGAATTTCCTTGGATGAGTTCTCTCTTGAAGTTTCCCCAGCCTTTTCACAGTCCCTGGCTCATGAAGAGTCCCCTCCGGTACTTCCTCAGAACTCCATCCATCTCAGCATGCCTCCAGGTAGTGAGCAAGCTCTCCCTTGCAGAACCTTGTGCACATGGTTAGGCTTTAAGCTTCAGGCCTACCCAGCAGTAGCTGTTCCTCACACACCCACCCAGACCACAGTCTGGGTGGAAAGACCCAGATCACCTGACTTCCTCCAAA
>BLSH010191437.1:2629930-2661191 GCA_018402905.1 Glandirana rugosa
TATATATATATATATATATATATATATATATATATATATATATATATATAAAATATTTAGGGGTTATAATTAATTTTCTAGCAAAAAATATGAATTTCTCAAGTGGTTAATATAATACTAATAATATTGATAATAATAGTAATACATAATCACTAGCGCACATTCTTTGTGTCCACTGAATCATCTGTTTTAAATCTAATAATTTTTTGCCCAAACCGGGTGACCCAAGCAAACTAAACAGCCCTGTTACTGATAAGCGAATTTTGGCTTTCTGTATAAATATTAACTGCTATTCCCTCATCTCCATCTATAACTAATTTCCATAGCTGTAAATAAGCATCACACTTCTAAAAGAATCAAACTGGTACTTTTAAACACTTATTACTCTTACATATCTATCAATTCCACATCAAGATTAATTAGACTAAAATCTTTAGCAAATCTTTCCATGCACAGTTGGATCCAGTTTCTCATTAAAACCAATGATTGCATCTACATATACTTTATTCACTCTTATGTCAATTAAATGTATGCCACATGACACAAGGATAACAAAAACACAACTACATTTTCTTAATCAGATAAGTGGTTGTTTTCGGCTTACTCAATGCAAATTGTGGTTGCTCTGACCAAAATCGAAAGGTCCCGCAGTTGACAATATTGCTGTTTAGTCTTTTTTCGAATAACATACTTCAGGGAGTTTGTATATTTCACTGGAAGCATTTTTAAGTCCATAAATACTCAATTGAAGGACTAAATACATTTAAATGTATTGTTCAAGCCTTTATAATGATAATATCTTGTTGGGTAAAGACATCTGATGCACCACACAAGAGTACTTTGCTCTCTTGAATAATGAAGCTACCTCATCATCTCATGTTCTTGTTACAAACATCCCCTTTACACCACATATACTTAGAAAAGAATCATAGATGTGGCTAAGATTCTGCAAAATAAAACTTAAATAGTAGACCCCTTTACCACAAACCTTAAACACCTGCATCTAATTATTGAGAACCCCAAGCTTAGATTATAAATGGGAATTTGATTCAGTTTCTGCTATCTTATTTGATAATTCTTCTTTACATTATACATATTTAAATAAATATAGTTGACTAAAATTGGCTTATTGGTTTATCCTTTATATTCCATTATACTTTCAGCTGAAAACCTTCAGTTAATGAGCCAGGTGGACTTTGTGTAGCATCTCATGATGTCATACAAAGCTAGAGACATTTCAAGTGATTTAAAACCTTTCATTTTTTTTTAACAACAAATACAGTATCTCACAAAAGTGAGTACACCCCTCACATTTTTGTAAATATTTTATTACATCTTTTCATGTGACAACATTGAAGAAATGACACTTTGCTACAATGTAAAGTACTGAGTGTACAGCTTGTATAAGGCCCCTTTCAAACTTATGCGACACGACTTTACTGCAATTTTTTGCAGCAATTTTGCCGCGATTTTACAGCGATTTGGGATCACTATGACTTTGGTCCGACTTTGTTGCAACTTTGCCACAATGAAAATATATTACAAAGTCGTACAGAAATCGCATCTATATTATTCAGGTGTGATTTGCATGAGACTTTGAGGGTTTAACATTGAAGTCTATGGACCACAAGTTGCATCAAAGTTGGGCCAAAGTAATGCAGGGACTACTTTGAAGTCAGCACGACTTGAAGTCATACAGATATGAATTTTTCTCTTTGGAAATAATGGGGAACGACTTGCTATGCGACTTTGCAGTCCCAATTCGCAGGACAACTCGCACAAGTGTGAAATGGGTCTAACAGTGTAAATTTGCTGCCCCCTCAAAATAACTCAACACACAGTCTAAACCGCTGGCAACAAAAGTGATTACACCTCTAGATGAAAATGTCCAAATTGGGCCCAATTAACCATTTTCCCCTACGAGTGTCATGTGACTCGTTAGTGTTACAAGGTCTCAGGTGTGAATGGAGAGCAGGTGTGTTAAATTTGGTGTTATCGCTCTCACTCTCTCATACTGGTCACTGGAAGTTCAACATGGCACCTCATGGCAAAGAACTCTCTGAGGATCTAAAAAAAAAAGAATTGTTGCTTTACATAAAGATGGCCTAGGCTATACGAAGATTGCCAAAACCCTGAAACTGAGCTGCAGCACGGTGGCCAAGACCATACAGCGGTTTAACAGGACAGGTTCCACTCAGAACAGGCCTCGCCATGGTCGACCAAAGAAGTTGAGTGTACATACTCAGCGTCATATCCAGATGTTATCTTTGTCAAATTGACGTATGAGTGCTGCCAGCATTGCTGCAGAGGTTGAAGGTCAGGGTCAGCCTGTCAGTGCTCAGACCATACGCCGCACACTGCATCAAATTGGTCTGCATAGCTGTCATCCCAGAAGGAAGCCTCTTCTAAAGATGATGCACAAGAAAGCCCACAAACAGTTTGCTGAAGACAAGCAGACTAAGGACATGGATTACTGGAACCATGTCTTGAGGTCTGATGAGACCAAGATAAACATATTTGGTTCAGATGGTGTCAAGCATATTTGGCGGTAACCAGGTGAGGAGTACAAAGACAAGAGAGTCTTGCCTACAGTCAAGCATGGTTGTGGGAGTGTCATGGTCTGGGGCTGAATGAGTGTCATTTCTTCAGTGTTGTCACAAGAAAAGATATAATAAAATATTTCAAAAAATGTGAGGGGTGTACTAATACTGTATGTTATACTTACCTGCTCTGTGTAATGGTTTTGCACAGAGCAGCCATGATTTTCCTCTTCTCTGGTCCCCTGCTAGAGCTCCTTGCTCCTCCCCCCCAGCAAGCCGATTGCTAAGGGGGGTACTAGTGCAGGCTTGCTCCTCAGCCACGCTGCCTGCATCCATTGACACAGGCAGTGAGGCTTTGCCCTGGACCCTGCTTCCTTGTCATAGGATTTGATTGACAGCAGCAGGAGCTAATGCCTCCTGCTGCTATCAAAATGCCCTGTGAGGAGGAAGAAAGACGAGAGATATGCTGCTCTCGAGCACAGCACTAAGTATAAGGGGTTGGGCAGGGATCCTGGGCACAGAAGGTTTTTTTATCTTAATACAGACAATGCATTAAGGTAAAAAAAAAACCAAAGCAGAAGGCAAAACATTTTATTTTTTGACAGAGTAAGGGAGGGTTATAACTCCTGTCAGATTTTTTTTTTTTTTCGTCATCTGTGTACCATTGGGGAGAGTTCCCTTCATGTCCTGCCCCATAGCCAACACAGGAAGTGAGAAGAAATCCCTGCAAATTAAAGGAATTCCTTGGGGACCCCCAGGTCACCAGAACTAGCGTCCCCATTGGAAGATTTCCCCTCTATTACTTTTCTGGGGACAACCCAAAATTTGGTATTTTCTCTTACTTTCACTTTCAATGATCATGGTAAACAGGACAAATAGAGAGGGTGAATCTCCTTGATGGGGCACAGACAGCAATAAAATTGACAAGCATTCTAATCCTTCTGCACTGGGGGATCAGACTGTGGCCAATGGAAGTAAAAATGTCCTGGCATCAGAGGGTGTAAACAATGCCCTATGATTGACATTAGAGGGAGTAATAGTGCCCCATCATTGGAATCAATAGGGCGAATAGTGCACCATCAATGGTGTCAATGGGAGGAATAGTGTGCTATCATTGGTGTCAACAGGAGGAATAGTGCTCCAGCATTGGTGTCAGTGGGAGGAATAGTGCACCATTGTTGGTGTCAGTGGCAGGAACTATGCCCGACTGTTGCTGAGAGTGGGGAGAATAATGCTCCAAGGGTCTGGTAAAAGCAAGCAAAGGGCCACATTGGGCCCCAGGACTGCAGTTTGGAGACAACTGCACTATAAAATAGGTTAATGCTTTTCTTTCTACATGCTTGAGAGAAGTTATCACAGTCACAGGCCAGTGTAAGCACTGCTTTGTTTACATTCAGCCTTCAGCACTCTGCATTAATTTACTGTAAAGAACAAAGTTCCAGCTGACATAAAATAATATATACCTGCATATTCTTAGCTAATCACTGCTGATCACTATGCCAAATGATTCCAGATAGCCAATAGTAGAAAGCATAAGGCATATCTAGAGGAATACACAGCCAAAGTACTAGTTCTTTCCTGCGCTCAAGAAGAGGATCTTCTCTACAATGGTGAGGAGGAGATATCCGTTTGTGATAATACCGGGTAACACGCCACCTTGCCGCCACTTAATGGACTGGGGAAGTCCCAATACACTGAAAAAACAAAAAAGCACACAAGGGCGCACTGGCCTAGCGCATTATCCTCGGTAAAAATATAAATTTAATAAAAATCATAAAAACATACTCACAAACAGGTTCAGATAAAAGGCATATACAGTACTGGAACGGCTACGGATCCAATCCACCGTCTCCTACTGGTATCCTAGATGTGCTGGCTAACTCATTTCGAGGCCACAGCCTCTTCCTCAGAGCCTAACGTACCATGTCGAATTCTCAGTTTTATATCACACAGCCAGGACAAATGGGTGTGGAGGGATGGGTGGGGTCGTTCATGGTCCCACCCAACCTCCTAGTGGGGCGTGGACCACACTAGACTGGTCAGTAGAGCCTGCAATCATAGAGCTCCACCCTCCCTGTTGTCAGGGCGATATCATATGTAGTTAGTACCAAATATTGAAGTTTTGGTGCAGGATGAGAGTTGCAAAAAAAAAATTATAAATAAAAATATTAGATTAATAAAAATAATAATAAAATAAATAAAATAAAATAAATGTATTATCCATTCATCAAAAATTAGATCATGTGTTACCGATCACATAGAGAGAGTCCTGCAGCACCCCAAGGTTGACAACCCTACAATCTCACACACTAGCAGGACCAAATAGCCCTTTCTACGTGCCATCAATAGATGATACTCCATACTACTATGCATATGACTGTAAATAAAAGCTTTTATTTACAGTCATATGCATAGTAGTATGAAGTATCATCTATTGATGGCACGTAGAAAGGGCTATTTGGTCCTGATAGTGTGTGCTGCAGATCTCTCTCCATGTGATCGGTAACACACGATCTAGTTTTTGATGAATGTATTTTATTATTATTTTTATTAATCTAATATTTTTATTTACAATTTTTTCTTGCAACTCCCATCCTGCACTAAAACTCCAGTATTTGGTACTAACTACATATGATATCGCCCTGACAACAGGGAGGGTGGAGCTCTATGATTACAGGCTCTACTGACCAGTCTAGTGTGGCCCACGCCCCACTGGGAGGTTGGGCAGGACCATGAACGACCCCACCCATGCCTCCACACCCCCTCATTTGTGCTGACTGTGTGATATAAAACTGAGGTCTCGACATGGTACTTTAGGCTCTGAGGGAGAGGCTGTGGCCTCGAAACGCGTTAGCCAGCACATCTAGGATACCAGTAGGAGACGGTGGATTGGATCCTTAGCCGTTCCAGTACTGTATATGCCTGTTATCTGAACCTGTTTGTGAGTATGTTTTTATGATTTTTATTAAATTTATATATCTAGAGGAACACCTGATGATTTTTTGTCAAACTCCGCAGTTCTGATTTAACATGCTATTCTATATCTTGTACGGTGCCAACTGCAGATGGGCTGAAGGTAAGCAAAACAATGCTTACACTGACCTGGGCCTGTGATGACATTATTAAAGCACAGAGAAAATGCAGAGGTAAAAGGTTACCTGTGCAAAGTGGCTGGCTTACCCTAGAAATATTAACAGAGCTGGTGTTTTAAGAGATACGTTTATTAAATAAACCAAAGGTGTTGCTCTAAACCTGGCTCCTCTTGTGCTCATAACTACTCTCTGGAAACATGTCTTGCATATTCCTATGCTGGATTCATCAGTACAAAGGTCTGTATTGATTTGTACACCCCTGGAAAGAGTACAGTGGATGTGATCACATTATCTTCTAAGACAGGGGTCGGTTGCCATAACCTTTTAAACAATGCCCCATCATTGCTGTCAGTGGGAGGAACTGAGCCTCATTGTTGGTGTCATTGAGAGGGATTGTGCCCCATTGTTTGTGACATTGGGAGGAATTCTGCACCTTCATTGGTGTCTGTGGGGGCAATTATGCCCCATTGTTGGTATCAGTGGATGAAAATAGTGCCCCAGGGGTTGGATTCTTATATATACACAAATGTGATCAGACTAGCATTGTGGGGTTGAATTACTAAAGGCAAATAGGCTTTTTGGTTTGGAAGGCAATTTTCACTTTTCCAGGGAATTCTCTCTAAGCCTAATTAATGGGGTGAAGCTCTGCTGACATTCATCATCCAGTCCAGGCAAAAATAGTGAAATCTCTTTCTTGGAGTAATATACAGGGACATGGACTCTTTAATCTTTACAACTGAGTTATATGCAGCTAACTTCATGTGACTGGACACAGGCAAAAACGAAGGCTGCAGGGGGGAGCCCCCCCCCCCCCCCCATATAGTGTCAGCTTATTAGCAATCAACAGGGAGATAATTAGAACAAAAGTGGGGAGCACCTGTGTCCCATAAGATACACAAGAAATAGATTTTTACTGGTAAGTTAAACATTTCTATTTTCTTAGTCATACAGTACAGGACATATGCACTATAATCATTATGACTTGGATGACAAAAAGCAGTTCAACTGACGGGCGGGCAACACAGCAAACAATGCCTACTGTAACAAATGTGAATTGGAACCCTGGTGGCAGCGTTGCAAATTTGCAAATCTGAGAAATAGATGCCTGGTGCTGAAAAGCCCAGAATTCAGAATAATGAATAATTAATGCCCAATAGTAGGATAAGAATGGTGGGATTCTCTGAATCCCTTAATAATATCTCTAATGTCTTTGCAATTTTACCTTGAGAAACATTATTCTGAAATTGTGACAATTTTTAGATGCAGTTTTTTACAAATAGGTAAACTTCTGTCCATCTTTACTGAGACACTTTGGGGTTAATTTACTAAAGCTGGAGAGTGCAAAAACTGTTGCAACTGTGCATGCTAGCCAATCAGCTTCTAACCTCAGCTTGTTCAATCAAGCTTTGACAATAAAACATTGAAGCTGATTGGTTTCTGTGTGGAGCTGCACCAAATTTTGCACTTTCAAGCTTTAGTAAATCAACCCCTTTGCCTCTCTAACGCCGGATACACACCATCCAATTTTCTGTAGATTTTTTCCTTCAGATTTACCAAAGCCATAAAATATGAGGTCAAACCTTAGGATTTTCAAGTTGTAATCAGGCAGGCCCTTGCACTACATGGTTTTGGTAAATCTGACAACAAAAGTTGGATAGTGTATATGGGGTCTTAGATGCACTTTTTATACCCAATCATAGGTTAGTGACCTGTTGCCAATTAACCTAATTAGTTGCAAAATGTCCTTCCAGCTCTTCCTTTTTAGTAATGCCTACTTTGCCAGCTTTTTTGTTGCCTTGTCCCATCTCAATTTTTTTTTTGACATGGTGCTGCCATCAATTTCAAAATTATTTTTTTTCTTAAAATGGTACATGTTCTCAGTTTAAATATTTTCTATTTTCTACTGTGAATAAAATATGGCTTTATGAGATTTGCAAATCATTGCATTCTGTTTTTAAGTAGATTTTACACAGTGTCTCAACTGTTTTGGAATTGGAGTTGTAGGATTTCGGGTCATGTACTTTGTCCAGACAGCAATTATCTGGCAATCTGCCATAGAAGAAACCACAGGCATGCTTTGAACAGGACATCTAACCTCTTGTCTACTGGGTCTTTGACCATGAGTCCTGCTAGGACAAGAAATGCCAGGATCTACAACAGGAAACGATTACTACACAGGAAATTTTCCTCAAGGGGATAATGTTAAGTTAAAATCTTCGGGGTGAGGCCAGTCTCCATTAGGCCAACCAGTTAGTAGACTGGAAAAGACTTGGCTGGGTGTAGACTGTATGCTGCATCTGTGCTTTAAAACACAGGGATTATATGCTGCATGGGCCAAAGCAGCTAGGTGCATAAACCCTAAAAGGGTTCTGAACATAGAATTTTGTCTTTACAGTTCTTTTTGAGAGTTTATCAAAAGACATGGAGGTTGATTTACTAAAACTGGAGCATGCTAAATCTGGTGCAGCTCTGCATAGAAACCAATCAGCTTCCAGTTTTTATTGTCAAAGCCAGGGCCGGCCCCAGTGGGTCCATTGGACCCAGGCAGCAGTTAGAGAGGGGCACCAAACTGAACCACGGCCGCCTCTCCTTCTCTTCTATTTACCCAGCAAATTGATGACCAAGATTTTTTTCCCAGCAGTTTTGTGTGTCATGATGACAACTACCCCCCCAGGCTGCTCTGCCTGCATCTATACTACCCTAGCCCACCCCTATACTGCCCTAGCCTGTCTATACACTACCCTAGCCTGTCTATATACTACACTAGCCTGTCTATACACAGCCCTAGCCTACCCCTATACTGCCCTAGACCGTCCCCTGGAATTCAACATAATGGTATGTCATATAATTTTGCATATAAACAAAGGTGCTTTTGCATTTAAATCGGACTTCCTCATAAAATATTACTTTAGATTTAATTATCATCATCATATCATTATAAAATAATGGATTTATGGGCCTTTTGGGGGGTGGGGGGCAGCATTTCATTCTTGGACCCAGGCAGTACAATGTCTTGGGCCAGCATTTCATTCTTGGACCCAGGCAGTACAATGTCTTGGGCCAGCCCTGGTCAAAGCTTAATTGAACCAGCTAAAGTTAGAAGCATACTGGCTACCATGCACAACTACACCAGATTTTGGGTGCTCCAGTTTTAGTAAATCTCCTCGAATGGATCAGCATTACAGCCAAGCAACATTTTCATGAGGTCATCGAGTATAATTCTCTCATGACAAGTTTCATTTAACACTCAGATTTTTGGACTGTATAGTTTGTGGCTATTCTTATATAGTGACCAATAACTCAAGATGTTGACAAATTAAATCTGAGCCACATGATAAAGTCCACATAGGTTAATAAAATGATCTGTTTCAATGCACTGTATAATGTTGCACCTGTGTCGCTCCCACAGAGTGTGACAAAAACAGAGACGTACATTACAGACTGACACCTAGTGAAATGTTATAAAAAGTGGCATATGTTCATATAAGAGATTCTCTTTGTTACACCACATACATTGCACCTGTTTGCACATCTGTTCTAGATGTTACAGAGAGATTGAGTTTACTCTGCAAACTTCAAGGTCACACGAAGTTCAGGCTGTGAAATTTGAGTTTACTTTACAGAATTACTAACCTAATGTCACGAATCTTGAAGGTATAGGTAAATTCAACTGCCACTAAACTTAAAAAGTTAATTAATATCACCAGCAGTAAAAGCCAAAGGTCAAAACATGATAAGCTATTGGGTTTAGTATAAGATCATAATTGTAATCATGTCCCTCGCCATTAAATCTCACTGCTGTCTTGGAGCTCCAGAGATCACATACCGTACAAAGGTTTCACGAGCAGATAATTATTACCCGACACGTTGACCCTTGGTTTCATGGGTCTGAACAAGGTGCCCAGGAACCAAATATGGATGAAGCCAAGCTCATTTTCATAGCCTCGTCTCTTGAGAAGCTTAGAATCTGGACTGTTGGGATATGTTTAAAAGACACCGATGTAGATCATGCCATTCAGCCAGTTGTAAACACGGCCTAAATATATAGCCCAACCAACACCAACAATTATAGATAGACAGCAAGATTGAGGAGCGCGCAGTAAGTGGATCCGACATATAACAACTATTTACTACAGGGCACAAGCAGAAGGACATTAATCAAGTTGGTTTTGTAATCTCATATAATTAATAATAATAAATAAAAAATAATTACATTTTTTGTGTACCCTAAGTACACGATAAAATGCGTGGAAACATAGTAGTTTGGCAGATATGTTTTATGCTAAAAGCTGGATTATATGGCTTCTGCTATAAAAGAAAATATATGTTTACTGACACTAAAATGCACTATTACATTAATTGTGGCACCACATAGCATTTTCACAAGTATGACCTTCTAATAAATGTGTTTTTGTCAAATAATGTACAGAATATTGGAAGGCCATGTATGCACTATTATTCTAGCACAGTGACTACGTTCATCACCAATACAATCTCATTGACCTTCACAATTCTATCCCTAATGTCTTCTTATGGCTTTTTCTTAGGACAGTTCTCATTAGAGGTTTCTTTTTACAAAAAGGAATGAACACAAGAAGACTTCTCCCTGCTCAAAGGACCTCTGTTTTGCTAAACACAGTCCAGGACATACAACCCAAATTGCAATTAAGCTGGGGCACTGTGTAAAATCTATATAAAAACAGGATACAATCCTTTTAAAATCTCTTAAACCCATATTTTTTTCACAATAGAAAATAGAACACATATCAAATGTTTAACCACTTGCCGACCGCTCACCACAGCGTGACGGCGGCAAAGTGGCTCGCTATCGCAAACCGCCGTCACATGACGGCGGCCGAGATATCTAGTATTGTGAGTGCACACCCACTGTGTTCTGGGGGGGCCAGGGAGCGGGTATGGTGGACTCGATCTCCGCCGGCTACCCGTGATGGCCCCCCACGGTGAAAGAACAGAGGTCCGTGTATGTGAACAGGGATCTCCGTTCTGACAGAGGGGGGAAGGCCTGTGATCACAGGCTTCCTGTATATGGAAGCCATGATCTCTCCCCTCCCCCTGCCAGCCCAACCCCCATACAGTTAGAGCACACTGAGGGAACACAGTTATCCCTTAGAGTGCATCCTTAAGATTAACCCCTTCACCGCCAATGGCATTTACACAGTAACCGGTGCATTTTTATAGCACTGATCGCTGTATAAATGCCAATGGTCCCAAAAAAGTGTCAAAATGGTCTGACATGTCCACTGCAATATCGCAGTCCCGCTAAAAATTGCAGATTGCCGCCATTACTAGTAAAAAATAAAAACCCCAGAAATGAATTCTCATCATTCCTAAATGCTGAAACTTTTGCGCAAGCCAATCAATAAACGCTGATTGCTGTTTTTTTTACCAAAAATATGAGGAAGAATATAAATCAGCCAAAACCAATGAAAAAAAAATGCTTTTTTATATTTTTTTTGGATTTGTATTTTAGCAAAAAGAAACATTTTTTTTTTTTGCAAAATTGTCGCTCTTTTTTTGTTTATAGCGGCAATCAGAAATGACACAGAGGGGATCAAATACCACCAAAAGAAAGCTCTATTTGTGGGAAAAAGAGGACCATTTTAAGAAAAAGAAAGGTAATTTTGAAATTGATGACAGAAACACATCTCAAAAAAGTTGGGACAGGACAACAAAAAGATGAAAGTACAACCCCAATTCCAAACAAATGCCTGTTTTTCATTCAAGGGCCCAAAGATCACGGGCATTCAATATTGCGTTTCGGCCTGCGCACAGAGATTTCTTCCTGTTGTCCGAATCTTTTGATAATATTGTATACTGTAGATGATGATATATTTAAGTCATTGGAATTTTACATTCATGAACATTATTTTGAAATTGTTCGACAATTTTTAGATAAAGCGTTTCACAGATTGGTGTACTTCTGTCATGACTCTCTAAAGCCTCGTACACACGGGACGATCGCATACAACAGGTCGTACTAACGACCGTTGTATGCGATATCGATCGTTTGTATGCGCGATTAGAACAGTAGAACATACGACGGTCGTACAAAGGAGTTGTATGAGCAGACTAGAAAACTTGGTCGTACCAACAAGCGCTCATACGACCGTTGTATCGTGTGTACAGAGCAGCTGGTACAACAAGTTGTATTGTGCAAAATACGCATGCTCAGAAGTCAGGAACGGCCGGATGCTAATTACATGCACCTGAACGTTCTTTCTGTGGTCGTACGATCGTGTAGTGCAGTCAGTATGCAAGTTACATTATGCAACATACGATTTGCGACGATCGTACGTACGATCGTCGTCCCGTGTGTACGAGGCTTAAGATGCCCTTTGTTTGCCCAGTCATGCGAAAATTTCTTCCAGCTTATCATTGTTAATACCACTTAATTTGCCAGCTTTTTGTTGTCCCAACCTTTTTTAGATGTGTTGCTGCCATCAATTTCAAAACTACCTTATTTTTTTCTTAAAATGGTACATTTTTTCAGTTTAAACATTCAATATATTTTCTATTTTCCTTTATGAATAAAAATATGGGTTTATGAGATTTGTGAATTATTGCATTTTGTTTTTACGTAGATTTTACGCAGCATCACAACTTATTTGGAATTGGGGAATTGTTTATGTCTTCACCATAAGCATGGCAAAAAAGGGACATTTTTAACAAGTTGTTTCGAATGTCTGGTGCTTGGGGATGATTTGGTATGATGAATGTAGCTATGAACTATGAATCTTTTGCATAATTGTGCAGACTAAATAATTATGAACTCAGCACATGCCTTAGTTGGGTATCTGAAAGCATATAAAAAAGAAGCCGTGTTGAGAAGAGAAAAGAGGATAAAATTGTTTCAAAAAATTGTAGAGAAGGCATCTCCACAACCATTTAGATGTGCATGCCCCCTATGAGCTGTATGCTTTATAAACTGTCAAAGACACATTTTATTTATATTCCTCCCTATGCACAGGGTTGTGTGTCTGCAGGAAATAATGTCCACTTTATTCTGCCACTTTTTGTATCTATTGTAACATGCAAAAAATCAGACAGTATTTCAGCACTGACAATAAGCATCAGTAACAAGGGAATGCGTATAAATATATCAGTGCTGAATTTACCATTCAGAAGCCTAAAACATACTGAAAATTTTAAATGTACACAGAATTTACAAAATGGCACAACCACACAACCAAGCTCCACTCCAAAGATTATTATGAGCATAATGTAATGTTACAAGTTACATTATTTGGGGTTGATTTACTGAACGCAGACTGTTCACTTTGCAGTTGTACAGGCGGTCCCCTAGTTACAAACCACTCCTACTTACAAACGGAGGGAGACAACAGGAAGTGAGAGGAAATCTCCCCCTAGGAAGGGAAATTCACTCCTGTAAGAGTTATTATGGGAAAAAGGTGTCTCCACTGAAGCTTTATCACCAAGGTTTGTGTTTTAAAAATCCAATTATCATTGGGACAGGAAGTGAGGTGAAATCTTCTGAACAGAAACATAGACAGCAAAACAAACATTACAGGGGTGTATATATTCCTGAATAATTGTCACATAAGGATCAGCTCCAGTCCTTTGGATTCTATTCAGTCTATTGAATTTTAACAATATGGTTTGATTTTATTTATATATGATCATCAATTGTATCATTTTTACAAACACTTCCCTCTGCATCAGAGGTTACATTTAACCATTTCAGCGCTGCTGAATTCAGTTATACCATACTGCTAGCTGGATTTCTTTCGGATACACCTTCCCTATGCTATCCAAAAAGCTTAAAAATAGTACTTTGGCTAAAGCTACACTTAAAAAATGTACCTGTTCCCACTTACAAACAAATTCAACTTAAGAACAAACCTACAGTCCCTATCTTGTTTGTAACCCGGGGACCGCCTGTAGTTTGCAAGGGATTTTGCCTAGTTGCTTAGCGTATAAAGAGAAGCTCTGCTGACCTCCATCATCCAATTACGTGCAAGCAAAAAGCTGTTTTTTTTTTTTAATTTTCTTTGCACATGATTGGGTGTTCTTTGCAAACTGAAACTTCACTGTATTCACTAAGAAGCTCAGGGGCAAACTCCCTTGCAAAGTGCAACTTCCCTTTCATAGTGAACAATCTATTTACCTTTAGTAAATGAATCCCTTTATGCCTGTTGGAGCTCTATGGTGGGTTTATAAGGCAGTATAAAAGACCACAGAAAACATAAGACTATAATTTGGTTTGAATGACAGCACCAGCAATAATAATTATAATAATATTAACAGCAACAAATAAGAAAGTAAAAGTGTCAGGGGCTAGATCTACATACATTAAAAGAAGTTTGGGATTTAAAAAAAACAAACATTTATACTCACCTAGGTGGCTGTCCCCCTTCCAGCTCTGCTGTGAGAACTGAGCGATCAAACACCGCTGATCACTCAGTTATCCCCTTCCACTCTGAGCAGAGAGCCGTGATTGTCAGTCAGCGGCTCTCTGCTCTCCCCTCCAGTGCTCACTGTGGAGGGGGGTGGTAGAGGTTGGCTAAAGCGCTCAGCGTATTGCTGAGAGGCTGAGCCAGGTGCCAGTCCAGGCATCTGGGTGGATCCCGACAATATGGTCGGGATCTTTCCCGAGGCTGGACCGCCTGAGTGATGTCTGAAGTCAGCTGGCTTTAGTTCCCTGTCGGCTGAAAATGGGTACTTCTCCTTTAATCACTTTAAGACCGCCCACCGCAATAATACTGAAGAAAGGTGGCTCTATTACGCGAATCCCCATAACGGTATGATGCTTCATGTAGTAGATACAGCGGGCACGTGCACAGCGCCGCCCCAGACCCGATGTGCGTGGCTGGCAGCCGCGATGTCCGCCGGCCACCCGTGTCTGCGGTACAGAGAGGCAGAAAGGGGATCTGCCTATGTAAACAAAGCGGATCCTCATTCTGACAGGAGAGTAGAGAGAGATCATCTGTTCCTAGTGATCAGGAACAGTGATGTCTCTGTATATAAAAAAAGGGGGGGGGGGAGTTGCTCAGCGCTTGTCACATGGAAACTGCAGTCTCTTCAATTCTAATGACTGCTAATAATAAATTAAATAACCGTGCACTAAAAACCAATAATGATCTTGTATAAATGAATATAAAATTGTGTCTCAAGGCTGGACACCATTCAATAAATAAATATATATTGTGCTGGTGCTAATACATAAATAATTAGCATATGTGTCTCAAGGCTGGACACTGATACATCACAAACGTATATCCGTATATATATAAATAATAATAAACAGTGTGTCCATTAAAGTGCTGTAGTGCACTCTGTAGATGTCTCTGTATTCCCAGTTAGACCACTCCCCCTAAAGTTAGAAAGCACCTCCCTAGGACACACTTAACCCTTTGATTGCCCCTGGTGTTAACCCCTTCACTGCCAGTGTCATTTATACAGTGATCAGTTCATTTTTATAGCACTGATCACTGTATTGGTGTCACTGGACCCCAAAAAGTGTCACTTAGGGTCATATTTCTCTGCCGCAATGTCGCAGTCCCACTAAAAATTGCAGATCGCTGCCATTACCAGTAAAAACTATGTTTAAAAAAGTCCTTAAATCTATCCCCTATTTTGTAGACGCTATAACTTTTGAGCAAACCAATCAATATATGCTTATTGGGATTTTTTTTACCAAAAATATGTAGAAGAATACATATTGGCCTAAACGGATTAATACATTTGTTTTTATATATATATATTTTTTGGATATGTATAATAACAGAAAGTACAAAATATTTTTTTTTTCAAAATTGTCGGTCTTTTTTTGTTTATAGAGCAAAAACTAAAAACCACAGAGGTGATCAAATACCACCAAAAGAACGCTCTAATTGTGGGGTAAAAGGACATCAATTTTATTTGGGTACAGCGTTGCACAACCCTGCAATTGTCGGTTAAAGTAACACAGTGCCGTATTGCAAAAAATGGCCTGGTCAGGAGGGGGGTAAATCCTTAAAAAGTCCCTATGTACCCTGGTCAGCTGGGGTCAATCCCACTACAGCTCACCAGCAACAGGATTGCTAAAAAAGTGTGGTGAAAGTGCAAGATGTGACATTAGGCTGGCCATAGACCTGCAGGCTGATTAAAAAAAAATCCAACAGATTCCCCCATCCACATTATACAGTGCAGATGGATGACTCTCCTTGCTGTGCTATTGTATTCTGACAGTGCTGGCGCACAGTGTATGGCTAGCTTTAGAATCACAGGAAACAACCTCATACAACTCTCAGGACTATACCATAATAGTGTAACTATGACTAAAGCATAGTAGTGTATCTTATACACGGTACATGTGAAATATACAGTACATGTATTTCAGTAGTGAAAAGCACAGTTGTCTCTTCTGATGTCTGTATTTAAAACCGTTGTATGCGATATCGATTGTAGTTGATTTATAAATTCATTTTTCATATTTATTCTATTAAAAATTCCTTCTTGTAGGAATATTAATTTATTTCAGCAGTGAAAAGCACAGCAAAACATTAGACTGGAAGATACATAGTATGCAGAATTTTAGAAAAGGCTGTTCCTTTAAAGTTTAGGAGGAAAAAAAAGCTTGATGACGTCAATATCTCAAAATGCATCTGGATGGCAGAAGTAGAAGAATATGCGGGGATTCAAGTTTTTATATATATTTTAATTACCTAAGACTTTTCTCCATAGTCTTTTGCATTTGTGATACTATCACAGAATCATTTATGAGTGCTTATTTACATTTATTGTATGAAACCCAAAAACAAAAACATAATATGTTGCAGCTTACCAAAACAGCTGTTTTGTCTGAACGCTTGTTCCAGCTTGTAGGCTTCATGTACACTACAGCTCCTAAACTTGAGCATGGGCGCTTTTGGCGTTTTTTTTTTGCCAATGTCCATGTACACCTAGGCTTTTAGCAGAGTTTAGGAGCTGCTACGAATAGGTGAGCTTCAACGTCCCTCAACCTCCGTCTCCTGAATGTGGAGGAATCGCATCCAGGATAGGAGCGTTTTGACCGCTGGCTGCAAAATCGTGCCAGGATTTTGACACGTTTTACGTTTTCCTACGGCCACCGGGTAAAGTAGGCTATGTGTACATGAAGCCTAACTGGCTGGATCACCGGGTAGAAATAAAGGAAATAAGCCTAAAAAAGAAAATGAAAGGAGATGTATGGCCAAAGCTCTGTTGGACATACATCTCCCACGGGTCACAGGAGTGCACTTAGTTCTGCATTCCTGTGACCTAGACATCACAGAGCCAGTCAATGCTCTACATCGATCCCAACAATAATGTCAGAATCCACCCAGAAGCCTCACCATCAGCTGGCTAAGCCTCCCAATGCACTGCTGAGAGTCTGAGCCAGCTGTGCCTGCTTCCTCCACCCCCGGCACTCCAGTGAGCGCTTGAAGGAGCAGAGCATAGAGCAGCGACTGACAGTCACTGCTCATTGCTCAGTGAAGACCGAGAACTGAGCGATCAGCGGTCATGTGATCACTCGGTTCTCAGTCTTAGAGCTGGTGAGGGACAGCTGGAGCATCAGATTGATGCTGCAGCCACATAGGGGAGTATGAATGTTGTTTTTTTTTTAATCCCGCTCTTCTCTCACTTTTTTTTATTTTTTGTATTGTTTATTTAATGGTGTGCAACAGATACAATAAATAGTAGAGGTCAAAAATGGACACGATTCCAGCCCCGCTCTCAGTTGACCTAACACCATGAACTTGTCCTGCCAACAGCTGTGTAAAACCTGACAAGAGCGGGGAGCAAGAGTGAACGGTGCAGAAGCAGGTTGCTGTTCTTAGCATACTGCTCTCTCATAGTAAACAAGTACATCTTCAGAAAAAAAATGTGTGAAGTACTATAAAATGTTCCATGTTTCGAGTAACACTAAATACCATGTCATAATTGTTGGCAACTCAATAAAGGATCAGAAACCTGTATAGAGTTTGATAGAGGAACCCGTAATGGAAATCACTAGGTATGCACACATCCTACAAAGTGTTCATTTCTTGTAAATTTGTATAGGACTGATTCTTCTTAGATAATGTATTTTTGTTCCATTTCTTGCTCATCAGTCTTTTTGAGTGAAACCACCTCGGTACTCACTTGGTATCCCCAGAATCACCATACATGATAAGAAATCTCTCTGTACGCCCCCACCACCCACGTACCGGGGATAGACTTCCTGATGCGTAGGTGTGTTGAAAAAAAAATATTCTTTTTACATGTACCGTAGCTAAATTGTCAGCGATCTGACATGTTACTTTATTTAAAAAAAAAAAAAGAAATGAAAAAAAAAAAACATGTTGTTTTCGTCTATCTCTAATGCGGGGACACTCTATTGCTGCTTAAAATATAAGCTTTGATGGCATCGCATTTTAACAAAAAAATTTGCTGCTAATTTATGAAAACAATCCCTGCAAACACTGGGAGTACTGTGTTTGGTGACATCTGGTATACTGCATTGATTTTCACACTTGGCTTTAAATGTGATCCACTGTTTGAGATCCATCTCAGTAACAAGAGGGGTAAATGTCAAACTGAGAGAGTCTCCATAATTTCTGTAAGTTCCAGTTTACTATTTTTCTAGAACTTATTTGACATTGTGCTAGAGTTCATGCATCCCCAGTAGACTTTGGTGTATAGACCCGCTGGGTGAACTGCTAGGGCTAATTTTATATGAAGCTTTACTGGATACCCTAAGGCCAACTGTGGTAAAATATACAAAAGCAGAGTAGAATCTCTTTTTTGTGTATAAGGGGATATCAAGGGGTAATCCCTTCTAAAAAAAACATCTCAACACTATAAAGATGCACTGTGTATTACGTTTTAAAATGTTATTCCACTTCAGCCACAGCTACTGTGTCTTATGTTAGTGTATAATTATAGTCAAAAAATCCGCAACACTGATCCTACTCCCTTAGACCCCTTTCACATCAGGGCCGCCCAAGCGTTAGCAGTAAAACACTGCTAATTTGCGGCGATTTACCGCTCGCTATAGCGGCATTATGGCGCCGCTATTCGGGCAGCGGCGGTGCGCTTTTAACCGCCCCCCCCCCACAAGGGGTTAAACAGGGGTTAAAAGTGCCGGTTAGCGGCGCTTCCGAAGCGGTGTTCTGCGCTTCGGGAGCACTGCCCCATTGTTTTCAATGGGCAGGGGTGGTATAGGAGTGGTGAATACACCACTCCCACATCGCTGCAAAGTCCAACAAGCGCACCGCCCCAGTGTGAAAGCACTCGGGCTTTCACACTGGGGTGTATTGGGGGGAGTTTTTCAGGCGCTTTTCAGTCGCTATTTTTAGCGCAAAATCGCCTGAAAAACGTTCTGGTGTGAAAGGGGTCTTAAAGTGTACTTCCATTTTCCTATTTAAATTGGGATAACATCTACTTTATATTTGACACATGACCCCACTCACATAGCATAACTTATGTAATATATATACATACACACAGCATCTCACATAAGTGAGTACACCCCTCACCCTTTTGTAAATATTTTATTGTATCTTTTCATGTGACAACACTGAAGAAATAACACTTTGTTACAATGTAAAGTAGTGAGTGTTGGAACAACAACCCGAACCGGGTGCTCTACACAAGGTACATTGATGATATACTGATCATCTGGGATGGTACAGATCCTCAACTTGAAGGTTTTATAGAACACTGTGCTAATAACCCATTATGAATGTCATTCATGAGAGTTGTCTGGTGTTTTTAGATCTGGAGTTAAGGTCCACTCCGGACGGGGCCATGTGGGTACAAATGGTATATTTCACAACTGTCTCATCATGTAGATTGTTATTAGATATATGTAATGGCTTAACCGTGATATAATCTGCACTTGTCCTGTGGAGAAATATTATTATCATTTTTATATAATCTTATTTATTTTATTTTCTTTCCATTGGTTTATCGAATAGTTATATACCTTGTTGTTATTGCATTTCTAACCTAACCTCAGTCCTCAGTGGGAATTGTGACTGAGGATTTTTGTATTCTATTGGGACCCTTGGTGCCGGGGTGGGTAGGCACACTGGACCCTTCTGGCTCATCTGAGACCGTTGGTCCGGTGTCTCCATTTACTAGCCCGCCGGCACATTTCCAGGATACTACAGTGTGCGCTCCACGCCATGCGCCCATCCTACTTCACACTATACAGTAAAATCATACACGCCACCCGCTGTCACACTCACCAACAAACGCTTTGGGGATCGCACTTCATGTATACACATGAGGTATGTAAGCACTGTACTCTTATGCATCTGATGCACACGTGTATGTGGGTTATATATGTATATACAACTCTCATATTATTACATTTATTATTCATCATCCAGTACCCAGTATTAAAGTGGTTGTCAACCTGTGACAACCACTTTAACCTACAGGTAAGCCTAGAATAAGGCTTACCTGTAGGTGCACTGCATATCTCCCAAACCTGCATGGTTCAGGAGATATGCAGTGTTTTGCATGTGCCGACATCATGTTGACACATGTGCAGTGAAGAAATGGCCTCAGTGCCGTTTCTCCACTGACCCTGTGCCATGACATCACACGACTCCAGCCAGTCACAGAGCCGGAGTCGCGGCCCGGAAGGAAGAGGGGCAGAAGATGGACGCGGCCTGGAGCGGGGACATCGCTGGACACTGCAGGGTTAATTTCCAGGTAAGTGGCATATAATGGGCTACTATGCGATGCATAGTAGCCCATTATGCTTCTACTTTACAGGGTTATATTGAGGAAATAAACCTAATCTGGGTTTACTTCATCTTTAATTATCAACAATATCAATCTATTTTCCTCTCTCTAAAGAAGCTGAAGGTAAAGGTGATGGACTGACCAAGCATGTCTTCAGACCTAAACCCTATTGAGCATCTGTGGGGCATCCTCAAATGGAAGGTGGAGGAGTGAAATGTCTCAAACATCCACCAGTTCCGTGATGTCGTCATGGAGGAGTGGAAAAGGACTCCAGTGGCAACCTGTGAAGCTCTGGTGAACTCCATGCCCAAGAGGGTTAAGGCAGTGCTGAAAAATAATGGTTGCCACACAAAATATTGACACTTTGGCCCTAATTTGGACATTTTCACGTAGGGGTGTACTCACTTTTGTTGCCAGCGGTTTAGACATTACTGGCTGTGTGTTGAGTTATTTTGAGGGGACAGCAAATTTACACTGTTATACAAGCTGTACACTCAATACTTTACATTGTAGCAAAGTGTAATTTCTTCAGTGTTGTCACATGAAAAGATAGAATAAAATATTCACAAAAATGTGAGGGGTGTACTCAGTTTTGTGAGATACTGTATATATACATATATAGTGTAGCTTTGGTGCTCTATTCTGGACCCTTGAGCAAGGAAAAAAACGACTAGTTTGTCTTTGTTTATGAGGGGCATGAACAGCTGTTTTTGCCATAATTAACCCTGTTTGTACTGATCTTCATTATCAACTGTAAGTAGATTTGAATACTGTCAATCCTAACAAAGAGTTAAAGTGTTACTAAACCCATTCAATGTATCTTGACCCCCACGGTACACAGAACATGGAAATGCAATTATTTTAGTAAATATAAATTGCTAAATAGCTTTTCTCATCAGCAGTTATAGCAGTCTTGTGATTTCTATCAGTTCCTGGTGAAGCTTTTAGGAGGAGTTTTCATACTGCACTGAGCTGTCCTATGAGGCTGCAGGTCACCTGCCCATCTGTCTGGACAGTGCTGATTGGCCCTGTGCTGATCACATGCACCCTCCCAAAAAAAAAAAACTCTCTAGCAATACACACCTAACTTAGCATGTTCAGCCTGACTCCAAAGGCTCTGTTTTATCCGAAAATGTTTTTGAGTCAGTGGAAGAGGAGGAGGATCTGTGCATACAGGATCAAACAGCCTTTTTACACGATGCAGAGTATTATCCACAGTGAGTATAACAAGCATGCTTTACTGTATATACAGATTTTACTGTTGTGGGTTTAGTAACACTTTAACCGTGTAGAGCCTGGGCTTCTTGCATTGCATGGTAATTAGGACAGACCTGGGACAGGCTCACTCTAACATTGTTTAAAAAACCTTGCAAACAGCCATGACACCTCTTCCTGAGAAACATCTTTTTTTTTTTAGGTATGCCGTATGAATGAGAACACAAAACCAACATACAGTAGGCTTTTCTCAAATTCAACTGCAAAAGTGAAAATATGTTTTAAAGTCACAAAAGGAAACAGAAGGCAGGAAATACCTTAGCTCCAGAAGCAGATTCTCTGGTATCTCATAGTGGTTGGTCATGTGATAAAATAAACCCCCTTAAAGCAGTTGTAAAGGCATTTTTATTAAAATAATAAGCATGTTGATTAGTATTCTTAAGTTTACTCAGCCAAGCTAGTTTCCTTTCTGTTCGCGTTATGTACAATAAAGCTTGCTAGCTTTTATCACAAAAATGTCTGTTTACAATTGCATGTTGTAAACTAGGAACAACAAATGTTGAATCATTTGGTTAGGCAGTCAGCTATTCTCAACAATACCCGATTTAGGTGAAGCACAGAATCATGCAACATGAAGCTGCCATCCCACCAAGCAGCCCATGCAAGAGCTGTAAAGCGCAGAAGTAAGATTAGATATCACTTAGTAAGCCACATTACATACAAATAAGCAATGAAACAGGGTTTTACCTGTGGCTGTAGCGGATTGCTATGGTCAATCCAAGCTGCAAGAAAAAAGAATCGCTCTTAGTTAAGTCAGAATAAGGAAAAAACGGCACACTAATGAATGACCAAGATTTGTTTTGACATAAAATATGTTTAATAGATATGCAATAAAACAGAATTTTTTGCAAAATTTTTCAATCAGCAAAATCAAGTGTTATTCAACTTTCCTATTATACAATATCATATATCATTTTGGGAATACCAAATACTTCATACATAATAGTCTTTAAAAGGATAGTTCACCTTTACAAAAAAACGGCCTATGCAGGTAAGGGATGTTTGTAGATTAAAACAAACTGTGCAGCTCTGACTAAAGATTAATAATGTTCTTGGTGCTATAGGTGTAGGCCATTTACATTCCTTATGAAGCCTGACTGGAATACTCCCAAGATGTTGCAAAGTACTCCCAGGATGTTGCTAAGTGAGGCCTAGTTGTCCCTGCTCACCTCCACTATAACAGGCGTGAGCTTTTCCTCTGATTCACACCCCCTCACATACTCTTTCTGTCCCCTGATACAGTAGCTCTAAGCTCAGCATTTGAGAGCTCACTCCTGTGATGGTGGAGGTGGGCAGTGATGACTAGGCCTCAATTAGCAAAGTCCTGGGAGTACTTAGCAATGTCCTGGGAGTACTCCAGTCAGGCTTCATAAGGTGTGTATATGGCCTACACCTATAGGAAGGGCTTTATTCAACTTTAGTCAGAGCTGCACAGTTTTTTATCTACAGATGCCCCTTATCTGCACAGACAGTTTTGTGGTAAAGGTGAACTATCCCTTTAACCTTTGAGTCGGAAACCTTCAAGGGGGGCTTTATTTCAGAGACCTCCCAGAGTTATAAGGTAGCCAAAAAGCCACCATGGACCCTGCTGACGGAGGAAGGGGAGGTGCAGTTTCAGAGCCCCATAAAAGTGATAAGGCGGCTATAGAGCGACCCAGATTACTTTTACCTGAAAGCCCTTCTCTGGCTCTATAAACCAATAGAAGCCTGCTGCAGCCATGAGTTTGCTTTACGTAAATGAGGGAATCAACTGATTTTCTGTTCTTCAAAATATATTTTGCTAGCTTAACCCATTTTCTACCAAGGTACGTTTATAAACATCATGCTATTCCCTTCATGAACATCCACAAGCCTCCCATTTACTGTATAAGTTAGCTTCAGGCTATTTTATGCAGTAGAAAGAGTCTGTGTTTACTTTTCTCACATAGCAAGACACGTGTAATTCTCACAATTGCGTGGGATGTGCTGTGTTTTATAAAGCTGAGCTATAGAACAGAAAGTCTTCAGTCACTGCTGTACAAATGAATTAGTCTAATTACATTAATGAATTAGTCTAGGTTCACACTAACCCATCCAAAACGTGATCCAACTGCTGTCAGGCAGGACATTTATAAACGTACCTTGGTAGACAAGGAGTTAAGCTAGCTAAAAATTGTTTGAAGGACAGAAAATCAGGTGATTCCCCCATTCATATTAAACAGCATGAATGGAGGTATCTCTATTGCCAGCCATTGTATTCAACAGCCCCGGCATCTGCCAGCACACATCGATAGATTGATCGATAGAAGCGATTGATAGAGTTTAGTCACTGTTCTGTCTATAATTTCCAATCCAGTGTAGTCAATTTTTAAATTGAATTTTGGCGAGCTGGGTGGAGCTTGGGGGGCCACTCACAGGACGCGTTTTTGCCAATTCATACAGTTGTGAGGAAAAAAATTGTGTGAGCTTTTGGGAAAGTTCAGATTTCTGTATCAATGTATTTTAAACTGAGACCTGATATTCAGATCAATCATAAAAAATAAAGGCAGCAATATTTATCAATCCACATTTTACACCATCATGTTTTTAAAGATCAAAAGTTTAAACCAGTGGTTTTTAACATGTGAAATGTGCACCTCCAAGGGTACTTCTAATGGGATCAGAGGGTACTCCTTCCTATCAAGTTCTACTATGCACTATATAGGAGCTTAATAAGTAATACATATAAACAGATTCAATTAGATATGTTTAGTCAGATTATTACTGCGGGTTATAAATGTTCACACTCAGAGTACACCCGTGGCCACCCTATGCGTGCTAAAGTATTCTGTGATGCCAGGCTATCACACACACAGCCTGAGGTTGGGTCATCATGCATCCTGTCCTCACAGGAGTGCGCTATGCATTGAGGATTACCCACTGCCAATGCTGGAGGAAATCAAGGAGGATAAAATATGGATACCAATATTTGGTATATATCCATATACAATGTATC
Organism: Glandirana rugosa; assembly: GCA_018402905.1. NCBI lineage: Eukaryota > Metazoa > Chordata > Amphibia > Anura > Ranidae > Glandirana > Glandirana rugosa. Next base: position 2,654,530 of record BLSH010191437.1, read on the forward strand.
TCATGTTTTTCTATATAAACTCAGTGGGTACTTTTCTTTATTGCTGTAAGGTGCACCTTCTTGATCTCCCTCCAACTCACCTTAACTTTGTGCCACTGTTTTATATTAAGCTTTGGGCAGTTAGGGTGCCTCCTTAAGTGTACATATGGATACTTTATTATACTTGTGAGCTTGAAATGCTTAACTGAATGGGAATGAGTGAAAAACGACATGCTAGTATATTCAGAAGCCCATGATATAAGCAGCGTGTCAAAAGATGCATACACAACTAGAATATCTATTATATTTACTCACATGCTGTGTCAGTCTGTTTACAATGCTGTGGGAGGTGTAAATGTGACTTATCTGGGTGGAGATTCCGGGCCCCTTTAAATTCTCTAAACAATCCTTCCCCAGTAGCCTGAGAAAGCCCACGTGACAGGAAGTGGGCGAAATGCATCATCATTACCACGTCATGTGACGACAGTGATCCGGTGATCTAGTACACTCCAGCAGCTCTCTCCATCTAGCCGCCGCTACATACATTCCAGGAGACCTACCGGGCACTATGGTTTGTTAGCCTATCTTGTGGGCACACTGTGGACCTGAAGTGACTTCCTATATCTATATCAATCCTCCTGAATACTTCCGACTGTGGACCAACATCACCCTACTTTGACTGCCACCCAGGAGAAGTGGAGAGGATTGCATCAGGCTGGGTGAGATTGCTCCATGGGACGTTGTTCCCGCTTGCACTGCTAATTCACGGATCTAGTAAAGCCAGCACACACCCCCAGCTCACATCCATCACAGCCAGTTGGCTGTCCTCCCTACCTCCTGTGCCGATCTCCATGGTTGTTGGTCCCCTCCCTCCCACCTCCTTCTCCATAGTGTTGCACTGCCTCCCCCTTTCCATAGCACTGGACTACCGACAGTGGTTTGCCCCATTGCTATTGCCACCATTACCTTTTGTCCATCAGCACACAGCAAACACGGGCTGCACAGCCCCTCTACTTCAATATCTTCTGGACAATCGTAGCTGATAACAGCAATGGCTTTATATCTGCACCTGCTGGTATGAATGTTGTGGACGAGTGATCATTAGCCCAGGCAATTATTTTTAGTACATATGACAACATTGTCTTAAGTTTTTAATTGCTGTGAATTGGTCTGTGGTTACACATATATTTTTTGTTGTTTTTTTTCTACTTCATACAATAAACATGGTTTGATAATTAATATATTGCAGTGCATTCCCTCTATAGCCCTTTCTCCTCGCATCCTGGTATCCTAGCAGCGGTGCAAAGAAATTCTTTGGTTTGTGGAAATCAAGGAGGACACATGACTCGACAAGTTGACTAAGTTAGTGATAGGCTTTAGGTTTCTTTTTTTAATGTAATATTTGCAATGTTTTCTTCTCTTTTAATGCCCCCTCCCTACCATCCACAAACCTCCTATTTACTGTATAAGTTAGCTTCAGGCTATTTTATGCAATAGAAACAGTTGATTGTCTGTGTTTACTCTTCTCACATAGCAGAGCACGTGTATAATTAGATATTCTCACCATTCCATGGGATGTGCAACATTTTATAAAGCAGAGCTGTAGAACAGTCTTCAGTGACTGCTGTACAAATTAATTAGTCTAGCCAATTCTCTGAAATGTGATCCACTGCTGATCACTTTTTAGAGAATGGGCTACTGTGGAACTAGCAGTGTATCGTTTTGCAAAGTGCGGCTAAGTAGCCGCTGTCAGGCTTTAAGGAGGAGATCCTTCTGCCTCCTGAATGCCTATTTTTTTTTTTGCATCGAATGGCAATTTACAATGGGGCTAATGTGCTGCAACTGAAAGCCAAGCTTTGGCTCATCGTACAGCCCCTTTGAATTGAATGGGCGATTTTGACAGGTGGCACCCATCAGTGCCGCCCATCAGTGTCCATCAATGACGCCTCATCAGTGCCGCTCATCACTGTCCATCAGTGACGCCCATCAGTGCACATCAATTAAGGAGAAAACTTTGAAAATTGTATAACAGAAACTAACAAAAACCTTTTTTTTTTCCAAAATTTTCATTCTTTTTTTGTTTGTTTCGAAAAAAATAAAAACCCCAGTGGTGATTGAATACTACCAAAAGAAAACTGTGTCTCAAAAAAATGATATAAATTTAGTTAGGGTATAGTATTGCATGACCGGGCAATTGTCATTCAAAGTGTAACAGCACTGAAAGCTGAAAATCGGCTTGGGCAGGAAGGGGGTGAAAGTGCCCAGTAGGCAAGTGGTTAAACAAAACAAAAAAAAAAAAAAGCATATATGGCTAGAAGCCTAGTTGAATGCTGCATTTGAGCTATGAGTAAGCACCAGCTTAAGGTGTGAAACGCGTTAGATAGGATTGCTAGTTCACCTGTTTGCTATACATCTTTTTATTGTTTGGAATAAAGGAGGTCGTTTTTTGGAGTGTAGCCATCCAGCCTCTTTTTGTTGTTTCCTGCTCTATTGCAAACAAGGCTAGAATCCCTGATTCTACAGAGACAGTTGACTCCAATGGATTGTTCATTGTCCTAGAGCGGCAGTTCTTCTATCAATGCTGCATTTGTCCTTGTCCCCCCCCCCCCAAGACTGAGAGCTGAGTTTTCAGTCTTCAGTGAGCAGAGAGCCAGTGACTGTCAGTCACCAGCTTTCTGATCAGCCCCTCCAGCGCTCACTGCAGTGCTGGGCTGTGCAGGGGATAGGAGCAGCTGGCAGCCGGTCAGGCATCTGGATGGACGTTAAGTCACGATCCCTCTAGAGTATGGACTAGCTGAGTGACATCAGCTGACAGCAGACATCACCCCCTATTGGCTGAATCTAAATCCCAGGAGTGCAGAACTAAGTGCGCTCCTGTGACCCACAGGAGAAATAGAGACAAAAGCTTTGGCCCTACTTCTCCTTTAACTACTTGCAGACTGCCCCATGTAAATATACTCTGGCATGGAGGCCGCTCTGCGCCAGATCAAGTACATGTATGTGATCCAGCATTTCTGGGTAGCGGGCATGCCCACTGCCCAATCTGTGCTGTCATTGAGTACAGCACAAGTTGGTCAGCAGGTCCCAGACAATGATTAATGGCCCGGGACCTGCTGATTGGCTTAGTGAATCAAAGTACAGAGCCTTGTGCTTACTAACAACACTGGGCTCTGTACACGGAGCAACGATGTGGCTATTTTTTTCTCCTTGCAAAGCAGGGAGAAAAAACAACCATATCTCTTAGTAAAAGCAACACACATTGTTAGGCACACAGTTAACCCTTTGATTGCCCCTAAATATTAACCCCTTCCGAGCCAATATCATTAGTACACTGACAGTGTATAATATTAGCACTAAACACTGTATTAGTGTCCCTGGTGATGTCAATTCCCACCCAGTGTCAGTTAGTGTCAGATTGCTCGCCGCACTATTACAGTCACATTATAAGTCACTGATCACTACCATTACTAGTAAAAAACTAAATAAATATTCCATTATATACACCATCATTTGTAGATGCTTTAACTTTCACAAAAAACAAGCAATATACACCTTTTGGAACTTTTTTTTACCAAGGACACTTGATTTTTACATTTTTTTTTATTAGATATGTTTTGTAGCAGAAAGCAAAAAAATAAATTTTTTTCCCCCAAAATGTTCATCTCTTTTTTATTTATATATACACTATCTCACAAAAGTGAGTAAACCCCTCACATTTTTATAAATATTTTATTATATCTTTTCATGTAACAACACTGAAGAAATGACACTTTGCTACAATGTAAAGTAGTGAGTGTACAGCTTGTATAACAGTGTAAATTTGCTGTCCCTTTAAAATAACTCAACACACAGCCATTCATGTCTAAACCGCTGGCAACAAATGTAAGTACACCTCTAAGTGAAAATGTCCAAATTGGGCCCAATTAGCCATTTTCCCTCCTCGGTGTCAAGTGACTCACTAGTGTTACAAGGTCTCAGGTGTGAATGGGGAGCAGGTGTGTTAGAGTTGGTTAAATAGATTATCGCTCTCACTCTTTTGTACTGGTCTCTAGAAGTTCAACATGGCACCTCATGGCAAAGAACTCTCTGAGGATCTGAAAAAAAGAATTGTTACTCTACATAAAGATGGCCTAGGCTAAAAAAAAGATTGCCAAGACCTTGAAACTGAGTTGCAGCACGAGCATGGCCAAGACAATACAGCGGTTTAACAGGAGAGGTTCCACTCAGAAGAGGCTTCGCCATGATCGACCAAAGAAGTTGAGTGCACATGCTCAGCATCATGTCCAGATGTTGTCTTTGGGAAATAGACGTATGAGCGCTGCCAGCATTGCCGCAGAGGTTGAATGGATGGGGGGGTCAGCCTGTCAGTGCTCAGACCATACGCCGCACACTACATCAAATTGGTCTGCATGACTGTCGTCCCAGAAGGAAGCCTCTTCTAAAGATGATGCACAAGAAAGCCTGCAGCTTGCTGAAGACGAGTAGACTAAAGACATGAATTACTGGAACCATGTCCAGTGGTCTGATGAGACCAAGATAAACGTATCTGGTTTAGATGGTGTTAAGCGTGCAACCAGGTGAGGAGTACAAAGACAAGTGTGTGTTGCCTAGAGTCAAGCATGGTGGTAGGAGTGTCATGGTCTGGGGCTGCATGAGTGCTGCCGACACTGGGGAGCTACAGTTCATTGAGGGAACAATGAATGCCAACATGTACTGTGATATACTGAAGCAGAGCATGATTCCATCCCATTGAAGACTGGGCCGCAGGGCAGTATTCCAACATGATTACGACTCCAAACACACCTCCAAGAAGACCACTGCCTTGCTACAGAAGCTGAGGGTAAAGGTGATGAACTGGCCGAGCATGTCTCTAGACCTAAACCCAAATTATGCATCTGTGGGGCATCCTCAATTGGAAGGTGGAGGAGCGCAAGGTCTCTAACATCCACCAGCTGCTTGATGTCGTCATGGAGGAGTGGAAGAGGACGCTCTGGTGAAGTCCATGCCCAAAAAGGTTAAGGCGGTGCTGGAAAAAAATGGTGGCCACACAAAATATTGACACTTTGGGCCCAGTTTGGAAATTTTCACTTGTCTACTCACAAAGTGTACTCATTTTTGTTGCCAGCGGTTTAGACATTGATGGCTGTGTGTGGAGTTATTTTGAGGGGACAGAAAATGTACACTGTTATACAAGCTGTACACTCACTACTTTACACTGTAGCAAAGGGTAATTTCTTCAGTGTTGCACATATAGATATGATATATGATGAAATATTTACAAAAATGAGAGGGGTGTACTCACTTTTTTGAGATACTGTATAAAAATTAAAAACCCAGTGGTGATCAAATACCACCAAAAGAAAGCTCTATTTGTGTGAAAAAAAATTATATAAATTTAATTTGCATACAGTGTTGCATGACTGCGCAATTACCAGTTAAAGTAGCGCAGTGCCGAATAGGAAAAAGTGACCTGTCATGAAGGGGTAAAACCTTCCAGGTTGGTGGTTAAAGCTTTCTGAAGCCCAAACTTGTTTTCTAAGTTTTGAATTGACTAGGAGTGGTTATCACAAGCTAGTTTTATTTGTGCTGTCTGTGTCCCAATGAAGAATTAATTTGTCATCTTGTCCCACAGACACAAAATGCAATGAAAAGAAAATGTTCTTGTAAGCATCAGGCTGCGTAAAACAGTGTTTCTCAACCTTTTACGGTGAAGTACCCCTGCAGGTCTAAAAAATACTCCTAAGTACCCCTGTCTGGAGAAAGTAATTTCTATTGTTTGGCTGTCATAGTTTCTGTGTGTGTGTGTAATGTCAGCATGTGTTTGTGATGGTTTTTGTTCGTGTTCAATATCATTGTATGTGTGCATGCTGCAATGACAGATACACACACACACACACACATATATATACTGATAGATAAACACTGACAATCCCAAGCTAACACACTGTCAGACACATGCACATAATCCAAAATGAATACACAGGTAGACACATGCATGCACATGAGGCCTACCAGTGCAGTTCCCACCAAATGCAGCCTCATAAATACAGTGCCCACCAAATGCAGCTTCATCAATGCAGTGCCCCCAAATGCAGCTTCATCAATGCAGTGCCCACCAAATGTAGCCTCATCAATGCAGTGCCCACCAAATGTAGCCTCATCAATGCAGTGCCCAAGTGCAGCCTCATCAATGCAGTGCCCACCAAATGCAGCCTCATCAATGCAGTGCCCACCAAATGCAGCGTCATCAATGCAGTGCGCACCAAATGCAGCTTCATCAATGCAGTGCCCACCAAATGTAGCCTCATCAATGCAGTGCCCACCAAATGCAGCCTCATCAATGCAGTGCCCACCAAATGCAGATTCAACAATGCAGTGCCCACCAAATGCAGCCTCATCAATGCAGTGCCCACCAAATGCAGCCTCATCAATGCAGTGCCCACCAAATGCAGCCTCATCAATGCAGTGCCCATCAAATGCAGTCTCATCAGTGCAGTGACCACCAAATGCGACTTCATCAGTGCAGTGCCCACAAAATGCAGCTTCATCAATGCAGTGCCCACCAAATGCAGCCTCGTCAATGCAGTGCCCACCAAATGCAGCCTCATAAATACAGTGCCCACCAAATGCAGCTTCATCAATGCAGTGCCCACCAAATGCAGTCTCATCAATGCAGTGCCCAC
>BLSH010191437.1:2672113-2711641 GCA_018402905.1 Glandirana rugosa
GAAAGTAGTCTCTTGTATTGAAACCTGGTGAGTCGTCGTCAGGTCAGGAAAAACAGAAATCGGGTCCGCTCTGCGAAGACTGCAACAGACGACAAGTTCTCACCGAACTGTGTTCCTTATACTGTCGACTTTGGGTACAGAACGTATGCAGACACGCAACGCCAAGAACTTCGTGACTGAGGTCGACGCCAGGTGAGAAACACTTAGAAGGGGTGTAAAAACTTACCCAAAACAAAGTGTTAGGAGAGGTCCCACGCCAATAGGGATAACGCACATGTGAAAAAAGATGGTGTAGAAAAGGAAGGGAAGCGGAGAGATAATTGGTGAACTGTTGACCCGTGAATTGTGTTGCATGACTGAGTAATTGTCATTCAAAGTGTGAGAGCGCTGAAAGCTGAAAATTGGTCTGGTTAGGAAGGGGGTTTAAGTGCCCAGTTGTCAAGTGGTTAATAGAGAGGCGAAGGGAAGGAAAAGATGTGGTAGAAAAAAGTGTACACGCAATAGGGATAACCGCACCCTGGAGAGGATTGTGAAACAAAACCCATTCAAAAATGTGGGGAAGATTCACAAAGAGTGGACCGCAGCTGGAGTCAGTGCTTCAAGAACCGCAACGCACAGACGTATGCAAGACATGGGTTTCAGCTGTCATATTCCTTGTGTCAAGCCACTCTTGAACAGCAGACAACGTCAGAAGCGTCTCGCCTGGGCTAAAGACAAAAAGGACTGGACTGCTGCTGAGTGGTCCAAAGTTATGTTCTCTGATGAAAGTAAATTTTGCATTTCCTTTAGAAATCAGGGTCCCAGAGTCTGGAGGAAGAGAGGAGAGGCACACAATCCATGTTGCTTGAGGTCCAGTGTAAAGTTTCCACAGTCAATGATGGTTTGGGGTGCCATGTCATCTGCTGGTGTTGGTCCACTGTGTTTTCTGAGGTCCAAGGTCAACGCAGCCATATACCAGGAAGTGTTAGAGCGCTTCATGCTTCCTGCTGCTGACCAACTTTATGGAGATGCAGATTTCATTTTCCAACAGGACTTGGCACTTGCACACAGTGCCAAAGCTACCAGTACCTGGTCTAAGGACCATGGTATCCCTGTTCTTAATTGGCCAGCAAACTCGCCTGACCTTAACCCCATAGAAAATCTATCTTGTATTGTGAAGAGGAAGATGCGATATGCCAGACCCAACAATGCAGAAGAGCTGAAGGCCACTATCAGTGCATCCTGGGCTCTCATAACACCTGAGCAGTGCCACAGACTGATCGACTCCATGCCACGCCGCATTGCTGCAATAATTCAGGCAAAAGGAGCATCAACTAAGTATTGAGTGCTGTAAACGCTCATACTTTTCATGTTCATACTTTTCAGTTGGCCAAGATTTCTAAAAATCCTTTCTTTGTATTGGTCTTAAGTAATATTCTAATTTTCTGAGATACAGAATTCGGGATTTTCCTTAGTTGTCAGTTATAATCATCAAAATTAAAATAAATAAACATTTGAAATATATCAGTCTGTGTGTAATGAATGATACAGACTAAATAATGTATTCAGACTCTTTACAACACTTGACATTTAGCTCTGGTGACTCCCATATCTCTTGATCATTGCTGAGATGTTTCTACACCTTTATTTCGGTAAATTAAATTGATCGGACATGATGTGGAAAGGCACACAACTCTATAAAAGGCCTCACAGCCGACGATGCATACTCTATCAGAGCAAAAGCCATGAGGTCAAAGGAACTTCCAGCAGACCTCAGAGGCATGATTATTGCAAGGCACCAACCTGTGGAAGGCAACAGAAAAGAGCACAGTGGCCTCCATAATTCTCAATTGGAAGAAGTTTGACACAACCAGGACTCTTCCAAGAGCTGATGACCTGGCCAAACTGAGCAATCGGGAAGAAAGGCCTTAGTAAGTGAGGTGACCAAGAACCTGATACAGAGATATCCTCAATGAAAATGTGTTCCACGACGCTCAGGACCTCAGACTGGGCTGAAGGTTCAACTCCCAACATGACAACGATCCTAACTAAGCACACAGACAAGACATCACAGGAGTGGCTTAGGGACAATCCACCCTAACTTGAATCCTACTGAACATCTCAGGAGAGACCAGAAAATGGCTGTCCACCAACGGTCCCCATCCAACCTGACTGAGTTTTGAAGGATTTGCAAAGAATGGCAGAAATTCCCCCAATCCAGGTGTGCAAAGCTTTTTGAGCCACACCCAAAAAGATTCAAGGCTGTAATTGCTCCCAAAGGTGCATCAACAGAGTAAAGTGAGTAGACACTTAAGTAAATGTGATATTTCAGCTTTTTCTTTTGAACAAATTCACAGCCATTTCTAAAATTCTGTTTTCACTTTGTCATTATAGGGTACTGAATGTAGATTAATGACACAAAAATGAATTTAAACAACTGAAGTATCAGGCTGCAACATAACAATATTGAAAACATTTAATTGGGGGTCCGAATACTTTATGAATGCACTCTGTATGTATCTTGTATATAATATGGTGGAGATGTCGTGAGAGATGAATGCTACGGTCATGTAATCAACCATTGCTTTTATGTCTTTTTGCTTGTGTAATAATATTTGAAATTTTATGTATTTTCTTTTATTCTGGTGCCTGAAAAGTCACATATACCCAGTTTATTCTCTATATATCGCACAAATTCTTATTTGCGTCACTTTTACTATACAGTGCTATGGTTGCCACAAATACATAATGAAATACCGCTATATTGATAAGGAAAGTGGAGGCAAATAAGACCTTTTCAATGTTGGAAGTAAATGATTAGCTGTTTTGCATGTGTAATTATTGTCTTGCATCTTGAAACAATGTTACAAAGGAATTCTTTTACTCTCCAAATGCTTAATACAGATTCTTTATCTGTAAGGCTCCATTTACACGGGATGTTGTTTCAACCTCCACTGAACGTTATATCTTGACAGCTAGAAACCGACATCTAAAATGTCAGTTTTGCCGCATTTTGCATGCTGCGTTTAGCCGCGTTTGTGGCTAGGAGCGTTTTTGATTAAATATATATATATATATTTTTTTTTTAATGGAAACGCCTGTAACCGAAACGCTCCTAGATGCGAGTTACCACGTTTGGGAGCGCTTACAAGCTGTTTGGCGTTTCAAATGCCTCTGAACTGGCGTCTGAACCCATTTTTTGCGTTCCAAAAAAACCTCTAAACTCAACTGCCTGGAAACGACCTTAAACGACCCGGTGTAAATGTACTAATAAGATAACAGAGGAGAGTTCACGGTCAGCTGAAAAAAACGCTCAAATACCTCTAAACGTCCGCTTACCAGCAGAACAGATCCTTGTGCCAGTGCTGTCAGAATTGCAACAGAATCACATACACCTTACTAGCATGTACATAAATCTGTCAAAAGTTCTTGTATTTGTCACACTACTGTGAGATGGATTTCTAATGAGCATCTTTGACACTTCTAGGGTATATCTTTTCTTTTCCAAAGGCAGTATATCTAAAACCAAGACTTTTTTTTATGTTTTGGATCAGATCAGAAGATTTTAATATAGATAATAGTCACTTGATGAACCTGGTATTTGGCACATAGAACTTGATGCAATGGCCGTAGTGATGGTCTGCATTGATTTTACTCTAGTAGATTCCTTAGCCATGGTAAGCCCGAGAACCAGTCTGTGACATCCCAGTGTATGTCTCACTGCTGGAAGAAGTTATAAAAATCAGCCTTCCCCATGTACATGGATATCAAGTATCGATCTTAGCAGTGGCACCTGGCATATGAGCGTAAATCCATACTACTCAGTGGGGTGAAAGTCCCGCTCACTGAGTATGACTCACGGTTTGACGTTCTCGTCCGGATCACTATCCCGCTGTCATCCGACTCTGATGCGCGTACTGGAGTGGTTTCGCAGTAGAGGCACTGCTAGAACCGAGCGGCAAGTGGTCCTCTATTGATAGGGGGGACCCTCGGGGTGTGGGTGTGCAGAAACACGGACGCGTTTAATTCGCTAGACGCAAATTTCATCATCTACTGCGAATCCACCACCACAGTGCACGCCTAGCCCGTGGCGGTGCCTACAGAGCTAATCTCTATTTGGAAACAGGTGCTGACAACTGTTGGATTTCAGTCAGGCTTCCCCACCGCACGGACGATCGGCGGTATGAGCTGACACCCAATGTCCAAGAAAGAGATCTACATGCAATTTCTGGGCAGTGGCACAAGCTAACGTATGGATGCTGGATCCCCACTTAGCCGTTAAGTCACTCCAGTACACGCATCAAATTAAATTTGCCAAAAAGCAGCCTACAATGATATACTGTATGTAAGACTTTCACATGCTAGCTATTACATTATTTGCTCTTGGAAAGCTGTGAGAAGGAAGTATACTGTATGGGCTGCTGTATGAACCTACTGCAATGTTTTATATTGAGAACAGAAGAATAACAAGCAGTGGCTCGACTGATCGTGAAAAAAGTCTCAATTATAACGGGACACAACCATTTTTTTTTGGACTTGCAGTACATTCTCTTACTGAAAATGACAGATTCTCTTTAGCACTGAACTGCAGGCAAGAATGAAAGACACAAAAATTACAGCTCTATATTTATTAATACATCATTAAATGTATTTTCATTGTAAGTATCTGAATTTACTCAGAATAGGCCTCTTGCTGTCCCCTGTATAACAGAGCTCAGACAGAGAAGCAGCACAAGGAGCCAGTCAGTTGTGCAGCAGTGCTCATGTTCTAATAAGAAGCATACTGATAGGAGGGTAAAGTGGCAGGGAGATGAGCTCATCACTGTGCTGCTTCCCATTTCACTGTCCACTCACAGCCTGGGGGAGGGACGAGGCGTATGTTACTGAACAGAAGAAAAAAAAATCAAATCTCTTGCCCTGCCACAGACAGTGCATTGAAAAAGTATTCATACCCCTTGAAATGTTCCACATTTTGTCATGTTTATATTGTAAAGTGCTGCGTAAACTGTTGGTGCTATATAAATCCTGTATGATAATAATAATAATGTTACAACGAAAAACATAAATATATTTTATTGGGATTTTATGTGCTAGACCAACACAAAGTGGCACATAATTGTGAAGTGGAAGGAAAATGATAAATGGTTTTCAACATTTTTACAGATGTCTGAAAAGTGTGGGGTGCATTTAAATTCAGTCCCCCTGAGCCAATACCTTGTAGAACCACCTTTCACTGCAATTACAGCTGCAAGTCTTTTTGGGGATATCTCCACCAGCTTTGCCCATCTAGAGAGTGAAATTTTTGCCCGGTTTTCTTATAGTCAAATAGTTCAAGCTCTGTCAGATTGGATTGAGAGTGTCTGTGAACAGCAATTTTCAAGTCTTGCCACAGATTCTCAATTGGATTTAGGTCTGGGCTTTGACTGGGCCATTTTAACACATGAATAGGCCTTGATCTTTTAAACCATTCCATTGTAGCTCTGGCTGTATGTTTAGGGTCGTTGTCTTGCTGGAAAGTGAACCTCTGCCCCAGTCTCAAGTATTTTCCAGACTCTAACAAATTTTCTTCTAAGTTTGCCCTGTATTTGGCTCCATCCATCTTCCCATCAACTCTGACTAGCTTCCCTGTCCCTGCTAAAGAACAGCATCCCCACAACATGATGCTGCCATCACCATGTTTTACGGTAGGGATGGTGTGTTCAGGGTGATGAGCAGTGTTAGTTTTCCACTACACATCGCATTTTGCTTTTAGGCCAAAAAGTTCAATTTTGGTCTCATCTGACCCGAGCACCTACTTCCACATGTTTGATGTGTTCCCCATATGGCTTCTTGCAAACTGCAAACCTGACTTCTTATGGCTTTCTTTCAACAATGGCTTTCTTCTTGCCACTCATCCATAAAGGCCAGATTTGTGGAGTGCACAACTAATAGTTGTCCACCTGAGCTGTGGAACTCTGCTGACTCCTTCTTTGCTATTGTTTGCACCATGTGACGCTGGAAGGAGCCCTGGGGGGTGGGCTGGGTGCATATAAGGTCCTCATTTCATGCTAGCCTGTCTCTTGGCAGCAAGTCCATCACATAGGGCACACTCAGCAAGCCATTTCCCAACACTTAACCAGGTAATGAGTTTTTATTCGGCACATGGTTCTCTGTTTCTAGATTTTTCACTCCTCACTCACACTTTCTGTCAATCAATTTCTTTTTTTCACCATGGATATGTTTTTTTTCCTTTTTTTTCTCTCCTTTTTCTTTCCTCCTTTTCCTTCCATGGGGACTCATTTGTGCGCCTGGTCTTCCCTCAGTAAGCTCTTTCCTTGGCTCCCAGGTCTGACATATTTGGCGGCCTACAGCTACTGCCCTTGTGATTTGCATTCCACCAACATGTGAGTATCCACCTGGGATGAGTGGTTATCTCCCTTCCCCCATACTTATACGTTTTTGATCAACATACATTGAATTTTACTTATTGATCCATGTTTTTTTTGTAGATTTTGGTGCTACAGCCCCTGAAGAGTGTATGACACACAAAACGCATTGGCCTACAATATGCACCAAAAACATTTACTATTTTAAAAAATGTTATATAGTATGTTTCCATCCAGAGGTCCTATTACCATGTTCAATTAATTTTATGGTTTCTCTAATCATTAAGGATCACTACCTCCCATCCTATCATGGGTTGTTATGCTGTTCATGATGTTTCCATCATTGTTTGGATTACGATACTGTTTAGCCCACATATTTGGGCATTTAATATGCAATGTGTGATTGTGTTATTATTTTACCAATAAAATCTTGTTTAACGTTGACTGATCCTCTGGCCTCACATACCCACCTCATTTAAAGCCCCAAACCCCCTTTCCTTTTGTACCAAACAGGGATGGACACTTGCGTCTCATTTAAAGTCCCAAATATTCTCTCTCCTTTATATTCAAAACATAGGAGACAGGCAGCAGTAAATAATTATCCTATAAAAATAAGCATCAGGTTTTTTTTGCTTGGGGTTTGAGTAGCAGATTGTAGTTTTTTAATACTTAAAAAACCTCTTCATAAGATTCATGACTTATGTGCAGGGATAGGCAACCTTTTAAACGTAGTGTGCCGGAAATTGACAGTGTGAGATATAAAAAACAAAATATATATTTGCCAACATACAGTATCTCACAAAAGTGAGTACACCCTTCACATTTTTGTAAATATTTTATTCTATCTTTTCATGTGACAACACTGAAGAAATTACACTTTGCTACAATGTAAAGTAGTGAGTGTACAGCTTGTATAACAGTGTAAATTTGCTGTCCCCTCAAAATAACTCAGCACAGCCATTAATGTCTACACTGCTAGCAACAAAAGTGAGTACACCCCTAAGTGAACATGTCCAAATTGAGCCCAAAGTGTAAATATTTTGTGTGGCCACCATTATTTTCCAGCACTGCCTTAACCCTCTTGGGCAAGGAGTTCACCAGAGCTTCACAGTTTGCCACTGGAGTCCTCTTCCACTCGACATCACAGAGCTGGTGGATGTTAGAGACCTTGCGCTCCTCCACCTTCCGTTTAAGGATGCCCCACGGATGCTCAATAGGTTTTAGGTCTGGTGACATGCTTGGCCAGTCCATCACCTTTACCCTCAGCTTCTGTAGCAAGGCAGTGGTTGTCTTGGAGGTGTGTTTGGGGTCGTTATGTTGGAATACTGCCCTGCAGCCCAGTCTCTGAAGGACGGGGATCGTGCTCTGCTTCAGTATGTCACAGTGCATGTTGGCATTCATGGTTCCCTCAATGAACTGTAGCTCCCCAGTGCCGGCAGCACTCATACAGCCCCAGACCATGACACTCCCACCACCATACTTGACTGTAGGCAAGACACGCTTGTCTTTGTACTCCTCACCTGGTTGCCGCCACACACTTGACACTATCTGAACCAAATAAGTTTATCTTGGTCAGACCACAGAACATGGTTCCAGTAATCCATGTCCTTAGTTTGTTTGTCTTCTGCAAACTGTTTTTGGGCTTTCTTGTGCATCATGTTTGGAAGAGGCTGACCCCCACACCCCTTCGACCTCTGCAGCAATGCTGGCAGCACTCATATGTCTATTTCCCAAAGACAACTTCTGGATATGACGCTGAGTCCGTGCACTCAACTTCTTTGGTCGACCATGGTGAGGCCTGTTCTGAGTGGAACCTGTCCTGTTAAACCGCTGAATGGGACTCATGGCCACTGTGCTGCAGCTCAGTTTCAGGGTCTTGGCAATCTTCTTATAGCCTAGGCCATCTTTGTGTATGGCAACAATTATTTTTTCAGATCCTCAGAGAGTTCTTTGCCATGAGGTGCCATGTTGAACTTGCAGTGACCAGTATGCGAGAGTGAGAGTGATAACACCAATTTTAACACACCTGCTCCCCATTCACACCTGAGACCTTGTAACACTAACGAGTCACATGACACTGGGGAGGGAAAATGGCTAATTGGGCCCAATTTGGACATTTTCACTTAGGGGTGTATTCACTTTTGTTGCCAGCGATTTAGACACTAATGGCTGTGTGTTGAGTTATTTTGAGGGGACAGCAAATTTACACTGTTATACAAGCTGTACACTCACTACTGTACATTATAGCAACGTGTCATTTCTTCAGTGTTGTCACATGAGAATATGTAATAAAATATTTACAAACATGTGAGGGGTGTACTCACTTTTGTGAGATACTGTAAGTCAAGAAAATTGTGGTGTCCCACGATAAATGCATAGAGGCCCCTGCTCAGGCTGACAAGGTCCAGTAAGTTAGACGCTCCTGACTAGTAAGCGTGCAGGCTGGGCAGATGTTTGTCCAGACCCCAGGTTTCACCCCACCCTCGGTGCTTAATCAGAGGAAATCATCATATTTTCCTATTGTAGCTACTGCTGGCATTGCTCTCTGGGCTGCTAGAATGGATTAGGAAAGGAGTGAACTTGTTATCACTGGGACAAGAGCCACCTGCTCCCTGCACTCTAATGCTCTGGAATAGTGGGTTAGCAAGCCCAGATCACGATCAATGGGTTGCCAACCCTAGGAATGCACTTTCCCTGGTTTGCAGTCACGGGGCCACATCAGAGGACTCCATGGGCCAAGGGTTGAGCACTCCTGCTCTACAGAAACTTTACTTCTTCCTAATAAGATAAATACTTGATCTAATCTCACTAAACTAAAACAAAATGATCAAATTACTATTAAATCGGCTGATAAGGGTGGAAACACAGTGATAGTGATTAAGAAGGATTATGAAAACGTGTATGGAGATAATGAAAAACAGACATTGGTATTGCCCAATATCTGTTCTTATGATTAAAAAATTCAAATTTGAGTTTTAACAATTAATCAATGGAGAATTTCATCAAAGCAATCAATATATCCAATAGCATGTGGAAATTTACCGGGACTAAATTCTCTACACTGCTTACATTTTATGCCTTACCTATAATTTACAAAAACAAAAATAAGCCCCCAGGTCTACCCATCATCTTTGGTATGAGCAACTTCATAGAAAATGGAAGCAAATTTATTGATTTTGATTTAGAACCTTTTGTGTAGCCTTCCTTCATTTGTCAAAGATACTATCAGTTTTATACAAATGATTAGAGATTTGGTTATTCCTGAAAAAGCTCTTTTGGTGACGATTGATGTGAAGGTTTTATACAGTTCTATCCCATATGACAAAGGCCTCTGGGTCACTGGACAGTTTTTACAGAAAGAGGTCAGCAGGAATTTGTTAAGATTTGTCTCTATTCTTTTGGCAGCCACCCTATCTTCAGGTGCAAGGCGTAGCGATGGGGACATGCTGTGCCTGGGGGAGTGTGAGTTTCTCCTGGGTGATGGGTCGCATATGTACATGTGCCACATTTTAGAGTGGTACAGGTACATAAGACGACATCTTTATCATCTGGGATTGATCAGCACTGGAACTATGCAGTTGTCTGTCATACTTGAATTCCAACACGTAAACTCTTACATTCAACATGTTATATCACCCTGAACGTATCGATTTTCTGGACACTGACGTATACGTCAATACATCTAGACGTTTAGAGAGCACTTTATTTCATAAGCCTACAGCACAGCACGTAACACCATTTTGTGAACCAACAGATTCTATCCAGAATCTTTAGTACATTCAATTCGGTAGAGCCAAATATTTGCATTTAAAATGTAATTGCTCTGACATTAATAGTTTCACAAAGGAAACAGAAGTCTTCAAATCCCATCTACTTGATAGGGGTCAGAGTAAGACATCTAAAAAAAGCCTTTTATAGGGCAGTTCAACAGTCTCAGTCAGGCCTATTATATAAAAAAAAGACCAGATGTGTCCCAATCCACTACTAGTATCATTATGAGATATACAAATCCACATTATAAGATCAAACAAATCATTTCAAAATAATGACCTGTTCTCATATCAGATCTTAAAGTAGGTAAATGTGTAGCTGAAAGATTGGAAATGTTGCTCCTTCGAGGAGAGATAAACTAATACAGACTGAATTCAAGGGTACCTCTAGATGTAACCCCTGTACAACAGTTGGAACATTCACATGTAAAGCTATAGGTATTGTTGCTATGTCCATACTGACAGGTCTATCATACTACCTAATGGCAAATAACATGTTCCAAAATACTTCATTAACTGTAACACCAAGGGGGTGATTTACCTATGTATGTGCCCTTGTGGTATTAGGTAGGAAAGACTAAAAGGGCATGGTGGAAAATAAAATAGAACCATACACATGCTATAGAAACAGGGAACATTTATACGACATAGGGAAGACATGTAGCCGAGAAACACAAATACAATATACCTAAGGTCAAATTTGTGGCATTAGATAGAAGGCATTAAGCCCCAAGGTGGGAAGACTGGAATATAAGTCTACTACAATGGGAGTTAAGATGAGTTTACATGCTACTACCCCTCAGAGAATGAAGCAATGAACTTCAGCCCGTATTTAGACAGTTTGGCGTCTGGCAAATCGGAAATCTTTCCTCTACCTGTTTCTTTGTTTACGTTTAGATAATATTGAATATCTAGCTACAGAAATATACAGTGCCTTGAAAATGTATTCATATCCCTTGAAATTTTCCACATTTTTGTCATGTTACAACCAAAAGCGTAAATGTATTTTATTGGGATTTTAAGTGATAGACCAACACAAAGTGGCACATAATTGTGAAGTGGAAGGAAAATGATAAATGGTTTTCCAAATTTTTTACAAATAAATATCTGAAAAGTGTGGCGTGCATTTGTATTCAGACCCCTTTATTCTGATAACCCTCACTAAAATCTAGTGGAACCAATTGCCTTCAGAAGTCATCTAATTAGTAAATAGAGTCCACCTGTGTGTAATTTAATCTCAGTATAAATACAGCTGTTCTGTGAAGCACTCAGAGGTTTGTTAGAGAATCTTAGTTAAACAGCATCATGAAGGCCAGTGAACACACCAGACAGGTTAAGTATAAAGTTGTGGAGAAGTTTAAAGCAGGGTTAGGTTATAAAAAAATACCCCAAGCTTTGAACATCTCATGAAGCACTGTTCAGTCCATCATTCAAAAATGGAAAGAGTATGGCATAACTGAAAACCTACCAAGACATGGCCTTCCACCTAAACTGATAGGCCGGACAAAGAGCATTATTCAGAGAAGCAGCCAAGAGGCCCAGAGTAACTCTGGAGGAGCTTCAGAGATCCACAGCTCAAGTGGGAGAATCTGTCCACAGGAAAACTATTAGTCGTGCACTCCACAAATCTGACCTTTATGGAAGAGTGCAAGAAGAAAGCCATTGTTGAAAGAAGGACACAAGAAATTCTGTTTGCAGTTTACGATAAGACATGTGGGGGACACAGGAAACATGTGGAAGAAGGTGCTCTGGTCAGATGAGACCAAAATTGAAGCCTGAAAGCAAAACGCTATGTGTGGCGAAAAACTAACACTGCACATTACCCTGAACATGTTGTGGAGATGGTTTTCTTCAGCAGGGACAGGGAAGCTGGTCAGAGTTGATGGGAAGATGGATGGAGCCAAATACAGGGCAATCTTAGAAGAAAACCTGTTAGAGTCTGCAAAAGACTTGAGACTGGGGCGGAGGTACGCATTCCAGCAGGACAACGACCCTAAACATACAGCCAGAGCTACAATGGATTGGTTTAGATCAAAGCATATTCATGTGTTACAATGGCCCAGTCAATGTCCAGGCCTAAATCCAATTGAGAATTAGTGGCAAGACTTGAAAATTGCTGTTCACAGACACTCTCCATCCAATCTGACAGAGCTTGAGCTATTTTGCAAAGAAGAATAGGCAAAAATCTCACTCTCTAGATGTGCAAAGCTGGTAGAGACATCCCCAGAAAGACTTGCAGCTGTAATTGCAGCAAAAGGTGGTTCTACAAAGTATTGATTCAGGGGGCTGAATACAATTGCACGCCACACTTATCAGATGTTTATTTGTAAAAAAAAAAAAAATTGAAAATCATATATCATTTTCCTTACACTTCACAATTATATGCCACTTTGTGTTGGTCTATCGCAGTGGTCTCCAAACTGTGGCCTAGGGGTCGCATGCGGCCTTTTGCTTGCATTTATCTGGCCCTTGGGGCACTATTTTATTCACTGACACCAGCAATATGGCATAATTCCTCCCGCTGACATCAACAATGTGACAGAATTCATTCCATTGACACCAATGTTGGGGCTACAAACAACGGGACACTATTCCTCCCAATGACACCAACCATGAGGCACTATTCCTCCCACTGACAAACAAAAGGGCATAATTCCTCCCACAGACATCAATGATGGGACAAAATTCCTTCCATTGGAACGAACGATGGGGCACTCTTTTTCCAACTGACACCAACAATGGGGCACTACTCCTTCCACTGACATCAACGATGGGTCAATATTCCTCCTACTGACATCAAAGATAGGGCATTCTTTACTCCAACTGGAAAATTTTCTACCCCGACTGGCCCTAGTCCGGCCCTCCTAAAGTCTGAAGGACAGTAAACTGGCCCTTTTAGAAAGTTTGGAGACCCCTGGTCTATCACATAGAATCCCAATAAAATACGTTTACGTTTTTGGTTGTAACATGGCAAAATGTGGAAAATTTCAAGGGCTATGAATACTTTTTCAAGGCACTTTATATGTGTGGTTTTGATTTGACATTTTGGTTTATTGTTTAATTGTGTCTGTTTTACATTTGTACCATGCTCGTAATTCAGTCTTTACCCTCTAGGGGTACATTTGCTTGTAATCCAGTTGTTTGCCTCTAGGGGTCCTGGCAGTACCTGTTGACCTGTCTGGTCTGGAGTGGACGCCTGGAAAGGTAGGTTCACCCATGCAATACATCTGTGTGTGAGCTTACTTTTTGTCTGCTATCCACAGGTTGGGATGGTATGATACCACTTTGTGTGCAGTGGCGGCTCAATCATTGCCTGCAGTGGATTTGCCCTTCTTCCGCCCTTTGGTGTGAGTGGGTGTGGACGATTCACTGCCGGTGCCATCAGCAAAACTGACGACATTGGTGTGCCAGATATGAAGGAACCAGTACCAGGAAGGGGTTCCAATATGGGGCTGTTCAGCTCGATTAGACACCACAGTTGGCACCATACACAGCTGTCAAGGTTCAAGAGCTGTATTGGGAATGGTTGTAAGTATCACATGAGAACAGAAACACCTTACCAAACATAATATACTGTATATAGCAGTCTTTTGAAAATGGACACGTAGATGCTTTCCAAAATGCCTGGGGATGCTATGAGATCGTTTGCATGGTGAAGCAATTGTGGAGGATATTTCTTCCTTATGCTTGCTAACCATAACTATTGGTCAGCCATGATGTTTCTGGATTATTTTATGAGATTTTATGTATGTGGCTTTTACTTTTAGAGTCCTACTGTTGGTGTTATTTGCAACTCTTGTGACCCTCTTCCAGCCAGCTGATCTGGTAGTCTTCTACGTGTACCTAATGGAGGCATCAACCTTCAGATTTTAACTTTACATTGCTGTTATGTTTTTTGGTTCTTATATTATGTATGCATCTCTTTTGATATTCTAAAAGTATAGTTCAGAAATGTATATCTAAAAGTTAGCATTGCATTTGTGATATGTATGTTGAAATGTGGTTTTGATATAATGTACATATACTACATTTCAGACAATATACCACAGGCACCTTTGAAGACAATAACTGTTGGAAATGCGCTGGGTTCCTCCTATATGAACCATTATGTTTATGTTATAAATGTAAGATATAATTTTCATCTAGACATGTGAGGTTTGTTTTATTCCGAATTAAAATTCAGATGAATTTTCGTTTTTCGGTACACGAATCCGAAATAACGAAAAAAAAAAATTCTGAATAATTTTCTGAATGCTTTTCAAATTCGAATAGTTTTCACATTCGAATTCGAATAGTTTTCACATTCGAATTCGAATAGTTTTCACATTTGAATTTGAAAAGTCTTCAAATTCGAATAGCTTTCAAATTCAAAAAGTCCTCGAATTTGAATAGTTTTCCAATTTCCAAAGAGAACACAATAGAATAGAAAACAAAGGAATAGAACAGAAAAAAAAACAATAGACTAGAAAAGAATATAACAGAAAACAAAAGAATAGAATACAACAGAGTAAAACAGCTCTGTTCCGCTCCACCACATTATATTCTTTCATTTTCTGTTATATTCCCCTCTATTCTATCTTTTTCCATTCTATTACTCCACTTTCCACTCCACCCCATTCTCCTTGGAAATTGGAAAACTATTTGAATTTGAAAACTTTTCCAATTCGAAACCTATTTGAAACTAATTCCAAAGCGAATTCCGAAAATGAATTAAACAAATGAAACAAATCTAACTAAACAAATTTATGTAAAGAACGAATCGAAATGAAACAAAACAAATATTTTCGTTGCACAAGTCTATTGTCATCTATCATCATGTGGAGTGAAGCAGTGGTATAATGTTGTATTAATTATTCGTGAAGGATGATATGTAGTGTAATTTGATCAGCCATGATTGTTTTTTTAAAGCTTGTCAAATAAAGATTTGTGTTTTTAGACACCTATTCGATTACACATAATTTGTAGCCTCCAATGAAGTCCAAACCATCCGTTTTTTGGTTTTGACTAAAATGGATACATTCTTTTTTTACTATCTTGGCAGTTTTTTACTTTTACCAACTGAAATATTTATCATAACTTAATTTGCCTGATTACCTTATAAAAGGTTAAGAAGACCTCCAGTCTTGAAAAAAACTTTTCTAGGGTCTTTAGTTGCAGAACTGCTCTCTCTAAATAAAACATGTAAAACGTGTTTTCTGTGATTGTCCTGCTAATAAGATCAATAGGAATTGGGATGCATACGTTGTGCCTCCACCTTTAACCCATCACATTTTTGTAAATATTTTATTCTATCTTTTCATGTGACAACACTGAAGAAATGACACTTTGCTGTAAAGTAGTGAGTGTACAGCTTGTATAACAGTGTAAATTTGCTGTCCCCTCAAAATAACTCAACACACAGCCATTAATGTCTAAACCGCTGGCAACAAAAGTGAGTACATCCCTAAGTGAAAATGTCCAAATTGAGCCCAATTAGCCATTTTCCCTCCCCGATGTCATGTGGCTCATTAGTGTTACAAGGTCTCAGGTGTGAATGGGGAGCACGTGTGTTAAATTTGGTGTTATCACTCTTACTCTCTCATACTGGTCACTGGAAGTTCAACATGGCACCTCATGGCAAAGAACTCTCTGAGGATCTGAAAAAAAGAATTGTTGCTCTAAATAAAGATGGCCTAGGCTATACGATGATTACCAACTGAGCTGCAGCACGGCGGCCAAGACCATACAGAGGTTTATAACATGACGCTGAGCATGTGCACT
This sequence comes from Glandirana rugosa, assembly GCA_018402905.1. Taxonomy (NCBI): domain Eukaryota; kingdom Metazoa; phylum Chordata; class Amphibia; order Anura; family Ranidae; genus Glandirana; species Glandirana rugosa. The sequence continues at coordinate 2,687,988 of BLSH010191437.1, forward strand.
CAACTTCTTTGGTCGGCCAATTTGGACATTTTCACTTAAGGGTGTACTCACTTTTGTTGCCAGCGGTTTGGACATTAATAGATGTGTGTTGAGTTATTTTGAGGGGACAGCAAATTTACACTGTTATACAAGCTGTACACTCACTACTTTACATATGTAGTAAAGTGTCATTTGTTCAGTGTTGTCATATTAAAAGATAGAATAAAATATTTACAAAAATGTGAGGGGTGTACTCACTTTTGTGAGATACTGTATATTGCCAAATATATATTTTGTTTTTTATATCTCACACTGTCAATTTCCGGCACACTTCGTTTAAAAGGTTGCCTATCCCTGCACATAAGTCATGAATCTTATGAAGAGGTTTTTTAAGTATTAAAAAACTACAATCTGTATATATGTGTGTGTTTGGTTGTTAGAGGCACGTGCACATCAAAAACATTTTTTTCCCATAGAAAGGGTCACTTTTTTGTCATCCATTGATTAGTGGATTCGTTTTTTAAACAAATACCTTCATAGCGCCGAGAGCCTGGAATGTTAGCGCTAATCGTGTTGGTGTGAGAGCTGCAAGCATAGCATTAAACCGCGGACCCGTGTTTTGAATGGATGAACTGTATTTCCCATTAGCAGAAACGGAGCCAAACCTGAGAAAGACACAATGGATAGCATTTTATGTAAGTGGACCAAGTGTCATATATATTATTTCATGTTAAGTAATGTTTAAGTGTAACGTTTACAGAAATGTACCCTCCACACAGAGCACAATACCTTAATATTCATCTGCTTATTTCATCAGAAGGATGGTGCTATCTTTGTTCAGGTATCATTCAGGGTCAGCCTTCACTTTCTGAACTGGGAGGCTGACTCAGATGATACATGCATGTGAATCCCAGGGACCCTGAAGTCCCTTCCTGTTTTTACACACTTCTCACATAGCACAGCTCATTAAAGAAGCCACTCTAGTAATCGGCTTCTATCGGATCGTGAGGGCTCTACACAGATCAGAACTTGGCTGGTACCTGCTGGACTGGACAATTTTTGATCTGTATGTACCCATCTTAAGACTGAATTACCTACTACACTTACGGATTATTTTGTGGGACTGGTTAATAAAAATGTTATTATATACTGTAGTCCTGGATAGCAGATGCCTGGGATTTCTCCCATTTGCCCACGCCTAAGTACAGTCAGTCACCCTGACCACAAACATACACTCACATCCAAGATATGAGAATTTGTTTTTGTAGCTTATTAAAGTGAACATGTCAGTAATTTTATTAATCTTCATGAATAAATTCCCAACATGCTCTTAATACAGAATGCAGGAATGGTTTATTAAAAAAAAAATGAACTTTTTATTATTAAAGTGTGCAGTATGCCAGGGCAAAATATAAAAAAGCATGCAGCGCATTCAGCAACTAATTCCTGTTGATAACACGCAGCATTTTTGTGGACTGAATGGTGTCAGCCCTGCCCAGTATAATTTTGCTAAACTACTAAATCACTCAACGTTTTCTCATCACCACAACATAAGTCCAATTTACCTGAAGTACCACAATAAGGCCTCATGCCCACTGCTGCTAAAAAATGGCTGTTTTACAGGCATTTGAAATTTTTATTCTGTCCCTAAATGCCCCTCCATGTTAGCCTATGTGGCTAACCAGTTACACTTACCAATAATGGTGTTTCTGGGAAGTCTTCCAGGACGGCACAACTGAGAGATGACTGGTCCCACCTGACAGGAAACACAATCAAGAAGAGGTCAAAAATCCCTGCCCCTCCCTATGCTCCTCAGTTGTGAAAAGTATTGACCCACACCAGTGCACAAGAGTTGAAAAACATCCATAGTTCATATAACACCAACAAACCAAAAACCGGGTGGGAAGTAGACCTGCCATCCTGGAAGACTTCCCAGAAACACCGTTACCGGTAAATGTAACTGGTTATTTTCTCAAGTCGTTTTCCAGGATGGCACACCTGAGAGAAGTGCAAGAAGCTCAGGCCTACCTCAGGGTGGGAAAATTTGTTGGAAGACCTTTCTACCAAATGCCAGATCCTGAGGAGACAACAGCTCCACCCTGTAACGCCTCAGAAAAGTGTTCTGGCTTGCCCATGTCGATGCTCTGCAGATCTGATCTACCAATGCTCTGGCCCTTTCTGTCCCGGAAGAGAGTAGAGTGAGCCTTAAGTCTAGAGTGGGGACAGGTTTACCTGCCTGTTCATAGGCTACAGTAATAGTCTGCCTAATCCATCTAGCAATAGTTGTTTTTGCGGCCTGCCCTCCTTTCTTCTGTCTGCTAAAACAAATTAATAAGTGATTTGACTTGCGAAATTCCTTCACTCTAAATAAAGCCACATACACCGTCTGACCTCTAATAAATGAAAGGATTTTTCCTTCTTATTCTGAGGATTTTCACAGAAGGAAGGAAGGACAATCTCCTGTGACCTATGAAAACATGAGGCCATCTGGGGTAAATACAGGGGATCCTGCTGAGAATTACCCTGTCCTCAAATAATAAGAAAAAGGGCTCCTGTATTGACAGAGACTGCAAATCGTCCACCCTCCTGCCTGACGTAATAGCCAGAAAGAAGGCCATCTTAAGAGAAATAAACTTTAGGGAAACTTGAGCCAATGGCTCAAAGGGTGCCCTAGGCTTCCAAAACAAGGGTCAAATCCCAAGGGGGAAATTCCTTCATTTGCACCAGGGACATCCTTTCCCTGGCTGATACAAATCTTTTAATCAGGGGATCCAGGGCTAACCTCCTGTCCAGGAAAGTGAAAAGGGCTGTGTTAGGAAGAATGCCGTTTCCAGCCTTCCGTGCACATTCGCGGGCCAATGGTGCCAAAACACTATATTTAGCTGGACATCACCCTGCAGCGGATGCTGTCTGTTCTACAGCGTTCCAGTGTGTTCCCATGGCTTGTTTTGCTAAGACTTCCTGTATCTGTGACCCGGCTTGCCTGACCTTCGACTGAACTCTGCCTGCATCGACCTTCTGCCTGTCTACGACCACGTTTCTGCCTGACCCTCTTGTACCTCAGCTGCCTGCCTGTTAATGACCCTGCATGTACCCGACGACCCGCTTGCCTGCTCCCTTGTACCGCACCAGCCAGCCTGTTACCGACCTGGCCTGCATCACCACTCTTCTGTCTGCACGAGCTCCTGGAGGATCCTCACAACACCATCTGCATCCGTACCAGCCCTCGTGCCCCCCTGTGCTCCGGAATCTCTTGTCTTCTCTATCAGGGGTTCCTGAACCAGGGCCGTAAGAGAGGTTGCCCTCTGCACAATCAGACTCCACCACCAGGTACGTGACAGGCTGCCACCTGGACCCTGAGTGTCTTGGTAGCCAGACCCTGATCCACACCGTCCTGGAAAAAGTCCATGACTGCAGGGATCTCCTGTTGGGAAGTCCCTCTCGCTTGACAACATTGAGAAAAGACTCCCCAGATCTTTGCATAAATTTACCTAGTCACCGGGATCCTGCTCAGCAAGAAGGTTCCAATCACTCTCTCCGAGCAACCCTTCTGATGCAAGCTCTACCTCTCAATAGCCAGGGCATCAGGCTGAAGAAGGCAGCGCTCGGGTGGTACACTGGTCCCTGAAGGAGAAGGTCCCGGCGTTCCGACCAATTTCCGAGGGTGGGGAACCAAGACCTCTTGGGCCACCATGGCGCCACTAAGATTAGACTGCATTCTGACAGGCTCAATTTCTGCAGCACCCTCTGGATTAGAGTCAAGAGGGAAAGGCATAAGCCAACCTTATATTGTAGTCCAATGCGTCCACCCCTTCGGATCCCCTCTCTCTGCTTAGGGAAGAAAACTTCTTCACCTTCCTGTTCCCTCTCCAGTCAAAGAGGTCTATCTCTGGTGTTCCGAAGGACTGACACACCTTAGAGAACACCTCGGTGTTAGTTCCCACTCCCCCTGGAGGATCAGCTGCCTGCTGAGGAAGTCTGCCTCTGTGTTGTATACCCCCCTTATGTAAAAAGCCAAAATAGAGGGGATACTCACCTCCGCCCATTCTAGAAGTTCCCGAGTTAGACCCATCAGCACGCGGGACCTGGTCCCTCCCTGATGGTTCAGGAAAGCCACAGTAGTCGAGTTGTTGGAAAGGATCAGAACCTCTCTTACCCTGATCCTCTCCTTGAAGGCTTTTAAGGCTTCCTTGACTGCTAGGAGCTCCCTGAAATTGGAGGAAGAGCCCTTCTGAACCCGGACCCAGACGCCCTGGGCCCGCAGTTCTTCTAGATGGGCCCCCCAACCCCAATCGCTCACATTGGTCGTGACCCTTACGGGTTGCAACTGGGTTCAAAGGTGTCCCTGCCTTAACCTCTCTGGATTGAGCCACCACTGCAGTGACTCCTTTACCTCCTTTGGGATGGCTACCTTCCCGTCTAGGGTTCCTCTTTTTCTGTCCCAGGAGGAGAGAAGGAATCCCTGGAGAGTCCAGGAGTGGAATTGAGACCAAGGTACCGCAGGGATGTAAGACGTCATTAACCCAAGTGCCCTCATAATGGCCCTGTGGGAAACCTCTCCAGGCTCTAGGAGGGATGCTACTGCCCCTAACAAGCCCTCTACCTTCACTTGGGGCAGCACCAGCTTCTGCGCTACAGAGTCCACCGAGAAACCCAGATAAACCTTGCTTTGCGAGGGAACCAGGGAGGACTTCTCCTTCTCCTCAAGCACCCTAGGGACTCTAACATGGTCACTACCTTGTCCAGGTCAGACAGCAGAAGCTCCCGAGATTGGTTGTAGACCAAAAGGTCATCCAGATATTGAATCAGCGCAATCCTCTGCAGATGGAGATAAGCGACCACTTTTGTAAAAACTCTCGAGCTGGCTGCCCAAACCGAAGGGTAAGGCGCTGAACTGCCAGTGTGTAGCAGGCTCTAGTGATTCGGTAAAATGGGAACATGAAGGCATCCTTTAATAGATGCTTCCTGACACTGTATACACTCTCCATATGGAACTTCTTGTATCGTAGGAATTTGTTTAGCCTTCTCAAATTTATAATAAGGCAAAACTTCCCCAAGGGCTTTGCCACCACAAAAACGTGCAAGTAAAACCCTCTTCCAAGTTCTGCTACCGGAACTAGGACAATGACTCCATGCTCTGCGAGGTGACTGACACTCTCCAGAGTGACACCGCCTTCTGTCTGTCCCTGGGTAGGTGGGTTAGGAGAAAACTCTGTGGCGGTAAAGAAAGCATCTCCAACTTGTACCCCTCTCTTATCAGATGTAGGATATAGGGGCTCTGAGTAATCTTCTCCCACTGAGTAACAAACTGAGAAAGCCTCCCCCCTACCCTGGCGTCACTTGGAGTCTTTGTCGGAAGGTTTTGGACCGGAAAAAAGGAGACTTCCTTTATGCTTGCCCTTGCCAAACACAATTTCTTGCCTTCCTTCTTACTCCTGAAGTGGTTGGCAGCCTGGGTGCCTCGAAAAATTTTCCCTTTTTAGGTTTAATAGGGAATTTTTTCCCCTGTGGATCTAGAGAGCGTCTGGTCCAAACCTGTGCTGAAGAGTAGTGAACCCTCGAACGGTAGGCCACACAACCATGTTTTTGATGTGTGGTTCCCGTCCTAGGTCTTCATCCAGAGGACCCTTCTGGCTGAATTTAGAAGGGCTGCAGACTTTGCAGTTGTGTGTCTGTCTCATCTGCTGCGCTTGCTAGGTAGGCTATCGCCCTCCCAAATGCCTCTAAGGAGTCTAAGACCTGCTTGGATTTGGAAGTACGTGAAACATGGTCCAACAGCTTGCTCATCCACATGTCAGCATTTCTGGCTACCAGGGCTGGATTGATAGCTGCTGCATTGGCCTCCCAGGCTATGCACAGCACAGTCTCGGACCTACGGTCCATATGGTCTCTAATATTGTCCGCATCTTCAAAATCAGACTGCTTAAAGACCTGTGCTAGAGAAGCGTCTAGTCTAGGAATCTTGAAGAACTTCTCTTCCTCCTCCTCTTTAAAAGGACACCTACGCTTCCAAGTTTTACATTTCAGAAGCTTCCTCTCTGGTTCCTTCCATTCTCTCAGGCTGATATCCTTGAGAGCCTGATGGAGCGGGAGAACCTTCACCTGCGGTCTGACCAAGCCCCTGTACATCCTATCCTGGGTCGAGACCTCTGTCGCTGACTCCTGAATCTCCTCAGAGGCATATATAGCCTTAAGGAGCCCTTCCATCTCATCAGCACTAAAAGGTATCTGCCTGGCCTGGAGTCCTCTTCCTCCTGGCTATCCTCCAACTCCTCAGCCGGAATACTCTGCTCAGATTCCTCTGCCTCCTCCAGTCCTGAGTGACTGAACCCTTACATTTCTCGGATGCCTAACTCCACTGTCCCTCCTGAAGCCTGATGGCCCTTCCTGCGAGGAGGAGCCCTCCATACTAGAGAGGGGCTCAACCTCCTGCCTAGGCCTTAGGGCTGTCTGAAAGAATTTAAGGGTAGTTAACATCTCCGTCTGCACAGATAGAAAGTCCTTCATGATCGGAGATCTTTCCTTCCCCAAAAATTTGTGGATACATTTATAGCAGAATAGTTTTGTGTGATCCTGCGACAGCTTTTATTGCAGTAACCACATCTCTTAGATCAGGAAGGGGTCTTAGACTTAGGCCTACTGGCTCTTCCCTGGGCCATGGACTCCACCTCTTCAAGAAAATGCACCAGCATTAGTCCATAACCCCTGCTTCACTGTATCCTGCAGGGGTGTGGGTCAGGGTCCCACCCCCTCCATTACCCCTGCCAGCCGGCTGACTCACCCCCCCATGGTCTCCTCCACGGTTGTGACCATTGCCGGTCCCCCTCTCTTTCCATTGCCCCTGAGGTGACCACCCTCTTGTCCATGGTTCTCAGCAGACCAGCTCCGTGAAGTTGGCTCTAGAGTAGGAGAGAGGGAGGATATGGACGCCTGCTCTGCTGGCCACCGCTGACCTCTCCTCGTGTAAGACGCCGCCGCTGTTTTGTTGAGGTCCAAGGACCGGAAGCATCCTGCTCTAGCATGACGCGGGCGTTAACGTCACTTCCAGCGTGAGGGCGGAAGCAGGCTGCCGGCTCCCCCACCGCTCCTGGAACGCTGTAAGTCCCTCTATCGTGGAAAACAGCCCAGAATGCCACGCAGGAGCTGAGCTCATCGCGTGAGCGGTGTGCCCGTAGACGAGACCAACGCCAGCCTCCACACTCCCTGACAGCCCAGCCAGGTAAGAGGAGGGAGTAGGAAAAGTGGTCCCTGAAGTTCTGGGACACCCCACTGTACGCAGGGACCTTCAGCTCTCAGGGGGGCTCTTACAAATTCTGCTGCCCCCCCTGAGGTAACCGTTGCCGGTCTGGGGAAGAAATTCCCCCCTGGGAAGGGTAAAGCCCTACCAGACCCTCCAGCCACACAAGCCTGTGGTCCGGCTCCCAGGGGGAGGCCCTAAGCCTTGGATCCTTTTAGAAAACAGACTATTTTGCTGTGGGGAAACACAATCAAAAACTCAGGAGCATAGGGAGGGGTGGGAGTTTTTGACCTCTTCTTGATTGGGTTTCCTGTCAGGTGGGACCAGTCATCTCTCAATTGTGCCATCCTGGAAGACGACTTGAGAAATAGGTGTTTACAGGCATTTAGAGGAGCATTAGGGGGGAAGAAATCTGAATGCACCAAAATTAAATTCAAGAGAGGAGCATTTGAGCAGAAAAAAATGGCTGACGCACCCAAACGCGTGTAAACATAAGAAACTACATTGCTTGTTTTTTTACACTGCACTGAGTTTTAAAGCAACCATATGGCATGGGAAATTGCCGGAATCTTCCTGACTGCTATGATCAGCACAAAAAAAATTTCCTCCTATATTGAGACTCAGAAATAATGCATACCGAATTTAACAATAAAACAAAATGAGAGAAAAAATATTGCAATATCAATGTTTTCTATGACCATGTCAGCAACAGTATAACATTTTCTAATCACATTGTACAGATCACCGTTGTTCATATACTCCAGACAAATTAGACAATTAGCCTTTGAATTGTGCACAGAAGATTCAAACAAATGGCTAGAGCTTTTTTAATCTAGACATTGCTGTAGAGCCAACAGATCTCCTTTCTAAAGAGTACTTTTTGACTTGTGGCCTGGTGTTTTTGGAACACCATCCTCATCGGGTTTGTAATGTGTGGTGAGGAAATCCAGATCTTGCCCACCATTAGTGCTCTGAGTCTGAGTACATTGAATGATTCTTGAGGCCACAAAATTAGACAAAAATTTATATATCTTAGCCTGTGGTGCACTCTCCTTCTGCATCTTGGTCTTTCACTACACCCAGCTCCTCTTACATTCTCTTCTGTTTCCCCAAAAATTACAGTGACACCATGGTTCCACTAAGCAGCTGCACCAGAAACCAATAAATGCCACATAGGCAAATAGCACAACCTGGGTAAGAAGCACAGCTCAGGTCGAAATGAGCATATTCTCTCCCCTTAGCACTGTTACAATGTTTGGGTGATAGTGTTAGCAAGCCTACTGCTTATTATTGTTATTGCACTAGTCCAGGCTCCATACCCAACCTAAGTTGATCTAACCTAGAACTCTATCACTCAGCTGCTTATTTAAATTGCCAATACAGACACCACCTCATCAGATAATCACCACTTCCATGTAGAAGCCTTCTTCAGTACTGGCTACACCTGCACAGTGAGCATCAATAATTAAGTACATGCCAGAGAGTAACTAAATAATAATTGCATGCCAACACCCAAAAATGTATTGGGGAAGTGTCTCTAAAACTCAACTGCAAACTAAAACAAAAAAGATGCAGATATGACACTTGCTAGAGGTTAATAAAAAATATATATATTCAAATATGTAATGTACAAAATATAACCACTTTCCCGGCCGCACTATATCCGAATAACGGCTACAGCGCAGGCTTCCAGTGCCAGAAGGCTGTCAATAGACCTCCTCCCACGACTGCGCTGCTTGCATGCCCCCTGGGGCGTGTGGGTGATGCGTTCTGTGATCGTTGTGTCCTTCGGACCCGGCTGATCACAGTTCAGGGTAGAGAGCCAATCACAGTGGGCCCTTTACCACGTGATCAGCTGTCAGCCAATGACAGCTGATCACGGAAGTAAACAGTAACCGGTTATCGGCTTTTTTTCTCCTTATGATCAGCACAAGGAGAAAAGAATAAAGTCGGTAATCAGCTTCTATTACAGGGACTACCTCGTTGCCTACCAGTGCTGCTAGTTAGTGCCACCTATTAGTGCCCACCAGTGCTGCTAATAAGTGCCCACCAGTGCTACCTATCAGTGCCCATCAGTACTGCCAATCAGTGCCTATCAGTGCCCATTAGTGCTGCCAATCATTGCCCATCAGTGCCTCATCATCAGTGTCACCTATCAGTGCTGCCTACCAGTGTCAACTACAAGTGCCCATCAGTGCCGCCTATCAGACCCCATCAGTGCCGCCTATCAGTGTCACCTCTCAGTGCCCTTCAGTGCTGCCTATCAGTGCCCATTAATGCCACCTATCAGTGCCGCCTCATCAGTGTCACCTCATCAATGCAGCCTTTTCAGTGTTGCCTCATCAGTGCCTAGCAGTGCCCACCAGTGCAGCCTATCAGTGCCCATCAGTGCAGCCTCATCAGCGCACATCAGTAAAGGAGAAAAATTACCTGTTTGCAAAATTTTATAATAAACTATGCAGCACAGTGGTATAGTGGATAGCACTTTCGCCTAGCAGCAAAAAGGTCGCTGGTTAGAATCCCAAATATGACACTACCTACCTGGAGTTTGTATGTTCTCCCTGTGCCTGCGTGGGTTTCCTCCGGGTACTCAGGTTTCCTCCCACACGCCAAAGACATGCTAGTAAGTTAATTGGCTCCTGTCTAAATTGACCCTAGTATATGTATGAATGTGAGTTAGGGACCTTAGATTGTAAGCTCCTTGAGGGTAGGGACTGAGGTGAATGTACATTGTATATGTAAAGCGCTGCGTAAATTGGCGGCGCTATATAAGTACCTGAAATAAATAAAAATGTTCTTTTTTTTTTTTTTCTCGAAATTTTCTGTCTTTTTTTGTTTCTTTGGCAAAAAATAAAAAACCCAGTGATGATTAAATACCAGCAAAAGAAAGCTCCATTTGTGTGAAAAAATGATAAAAATTTTGTTTGGGTTTGGATAATCGCACAATTGTCATTCAAAGTGCAACAGCGATGAAAGCTGAAAATTGGCCTGGCAAGTGGTTAAATAACAGTTCCTATGCAAAAAAAACCACAAGAAACCCCACTCCCTCGTTCCCTCCCCATAATATAAACTGCCCCCCGACCGAATACCCACCTAAACCACCCTGTAATACCCTCCCTTAAGAACCCCAAGAGCCTATGATGGAAAATGACACCCAGGACAGAGACTAATGAGGGATAAAGTCTCAAGGAAATATACAATTTAATAACAGCTTGTAGTATGTGTGAATGTGACTTCTCAACAGATAATACAGCTGATAAGTGGACAGCCCAAATGTGTTCAGCCCACAGTTCTATGGGACCAACACTATCAGAATCCTTGGTGAGATCTATGCTTATCCACTGGTTATCAGATGTGTCAAAAACGATGTCCCTAAGGTTCCATGGACACTGGATGCTCTCTGGGTGTCGGATTATGTGGCAGGAGATGCTGCTTAAAAAAACATGCTTTTAGCATTGTTTTGTAAGCAGCGTTTATGCGTGTTTTTACTTGTTTATCGGCATCAGCGTCTTTCAGCTATTTTTTTTTTTTTTTACTTCATTAGCTTCCATTGACTACAAAAAGCACTGGACGCCGATAAACAGCAGTTTAGCGGCATTTATGGGCGTTTATCGGCGTCCAGCTTTTTTTGTGGTCAGAAGAACGACTCCTGGACGCTAATTCAGGGCATTCAGATAACAGCCCATAAACTGTTAAACGACAATAAACATCCAAACACACATAGGATAACATAAATGGGGCATTTATGGGCTGTTAAAAGAGATACCCAAACGACCATAAACGGTCACTTATCAGCTTCAGTGTGCATGAAGCCTAATAGCTGTAGGTCCAGCCTGCATGTGGATGCCGGCTCAATGTGTATGTATGAATGTGAGTTAGGGACCTTAGATTGTAAGCTCCTTGAGGGTAGGGACTGATGTGAATGTATATGTATATGTAAAGTGCTGCGTAAACTGACGGCGCTATACAAGTACCTGAAATAAATAAATATAAAGTTTCCATGTGCAGCTGATGTGAACACCTGCACAGCGAGCAACCTTGGGCTGGCCCTGTGAGCTGAATGAGATAAAGCCACCTATGGCTGGAATTTCAGAAAGTTCATCATGAACTGGCCGAATGGGATTGGACTCTGAAACTAAAGACATTTGTAGTACTGCCCTATTCAAGTCTATTGAGGCATATTGTGCAGTGAAGAAGATACGTTCTGGAGGGGATAAACAGGGACTGTCATGCTGAGGATAGGACAATGATGATTTTTGGTAAACCACTAAATTACCAATATCAACAAAGTCAACAAGGTGAACTTTGAAGAACTTGGTAATGTAAGGGCCGGTTCACACATAGGTGATCCGACTTCAGGGGCAACTTTGCGAGGCGATTTGAATGCTACTTCAGGCTGGATTCACACCTATGCATTTTTAGTGCTTTTTGCATTTTGCAGATTTGCACTACAGAACGTGTTCCATAGGAAACCATGATAAATGGACTGCAGTGCAAATCTGCAAAATGCAAAAAGCACTAAAATTTCATAGGTTTGAATCCAGCCTCAAGGATAATTCAGCGTGACTTTGGGCTTCTTACAATGCGACCTGAAGCGACCTCCATGCCAGGCGATTTTGCCTGTGGCCAATCAAAGAAGGGAGGGAGGGGGTTGCCTGGGTAATTCGGGGGAGTATTTTGGTAAATTCTTTTCTTTTTCCTGTAAAGTTGCTTCAATATAGATGGGGATCCGACTTGGAGGCGACTTTGAATTCTATGGGCACAAGTCGGATAGAAGTCGCATTGAAGTAGTACAGGAACCTTTTCTGAAGTCAGAGCGACTTCAGTAGTGTACATTAAGACGGCTCCCATTCACTTCAATGGGATTTCTGATGTATAGTGACTTGAGGCGACACAAGTGGGATCGCAAGTCGCCTATGTGTGAACTGTCCCTAACAGTAGACAAAGTGAAAAAAAAGATAAATTGATACTACTGTGGTAATTAAAACACCTTTCTCAAGAAACAGAAAATGAAATGTGTGATATTGAAGATGTTGCATTTATTTCCTGCAAAGCCATGACACATCTCTTATCTAGTTTCATTATATATCATAGCCACAGGGATTATGCTGTGTTAACATTACCAAATATCTCACAGTCATGTGCATTATTGTACGATACAATATGACAAATATGATATTTGTATAGGCACAGCACTAATAAATACCCAAAACAGTTTTCAAAAATACACACTCAAGTCTAACTTTGAGTTAGGCTTTGTGGTAGGTTGCCATGTATAACCGCTGGCTACACAAAACTTTTTTTATTATTTTTATTAATACTAAAAAGCAGGAAGCATCATTATAAATATATCAGCCTTTCTCAAGCAGGATTTCATGGAACCCTGGGGTTGCTCCAGAGGTTGGCAGGGGTTCCTTAAGCAATGAACAATTTCTCTCTCTTGGTAACCACTCCCAACAATTATCTTTTTAGATGTCTGTAATTTGGTAGTTCGTTTTATACTAACCTCTGATCTAAAGGCTGCCGTGCACAGCTCAAATTCCAGCCAATTCCTGCTGAATCAGCCAAAATTGAGCTGAGGAGGCCCCTGTTGGCACCAACTCACTCAATAAAAGTCAACTGTTTACTCTGACTTTTGTCAAAGGAGTCGGGTGGAAAATCCCATTAGATGCAGCCACTGTTGAGTATTCTGTTAGCCACGGATGGTGGCCATCAGAATACAATAACAAGCAGGGGAGATTCGTCCATCTTTGCTGTTTAGCATGTATGAAGGAATCCAGGGTCCTTTGAACAAAATAAATCTATGACCAGCTTAAAGTGATATTAAAGGTTACATTTTTTGAGCTGATTTAATCAACAAAAGAGTATGCAGCTTTTTATCTTTTAGGCTGGGTTCATACCGCAGCACGCTCCGGCTCACAACAGGAGCCTGGTGCATCCCCGTTCACCGTTTCAGGTCCAATTTCTGCCCGAATTGTGGGCTGAATTCAGACCTGAAACAGACCAAAAGACACACAGGACTCCTGTGCAAATTCACACCGGAGCCACAGCAGAAATGTGTAAACCAACTCCATAGAGAGCCGGTCACAATCTCCTGCTATTGCTTCCCCGCATTCAATTCTCACTAGTCTGAACCCAGCCTGAATCCTTTCCTATGTTCCTGTTTTAGCTGATACCATGACCAATTCCCCCAAGTTTCCTGTTTCAGGGTGACTTTCTTTTGTCTCCCCTGCTCCCCCTCCTCCTCTTTCCTCTCCCTTCTCCAAGCTAATAGACTGTCTGGAGACTGCACTGTCCACTGCTAACTCTTTCCTGTGAAACCTGGAAGCACTTTAAAGTGGTTCTAAACTCAAAGGACTTTTTACCTTAATGAATTCCCTGCACTAAAGTAAAAAAAACCTTACACTACCTATCCTCAACAACCCCCCCCCCCCAATTAAGAGACTTGCCTGAGTCCTCTCACTATGGAGCGCTGTCCCCATCTGCAGCATCACTGTTCCCTCTTCCTGGTCAAATGAGGCTCAGAGCAGCGGGAGCAGCTATTTTACCTGCTAAAGAGCTTGTATTTCTATCCATTCAGTTCTAAATTTTACACAGCTCTGTCACATGGTACAGCCCTGTCTGGCAGGTTAGCAGACCTGATTTTTCTTTGCAGCAGTTAAAGTGGTTGTTACCTTGAAAATGTTATTCACTGCCAGCCCCCCTATTATATCTAGGCATAACACACAGGGTAAGTGTTTTATTAAAACGTAGCTTGTAAATACAGGCAGGGAGAGAGACAGAGGAGAGCTGGGGATGAGGGAGACACGTTAACTGACCACGGTGATCAGGGCTCGGCAGCCATGATTATCGTGGTCCGTACAGAGGGGGACACAGGAAGTGGCAGGATCAGGCAGGTTTTTTACAGTTTAATGAGGGGAGGGTTAGACAGCACAAGCACTGTGCTTTTTAACCTGCTATAAGGGAACAGGAGCTCTCTCTTTTCTTAGGATTAACACTAAGTAAAATCTTACTGGTCTGTTCTCTTCCTCAGCATGTGACTGGGCCTAGAAAGGGGAAGTATTAGACAGATGAGCTCATCTTACAGGTACAGTGCTCTCTCCACCTATCAGCATGCTCCTTGTTAGCACATGGGCACTGCAACATAATTAATTGGGCTGTGCTCTCCATCTGAGCTCTGCTGTATAGGGACTACTATAGGCTGATTCCAATGCAAATTAAAGGACTAATTCTAGTTGCATTAAAATTATATTTAATTCTGTATTAATGAACCAAAAATTGCCTTAAATTATGTCTTTTGTATCTGCCTTGAGTTCAACTGTTACGCACACTTAACATCACTCTATATACAACAGCATATTAAATCTTAAAACATACACACAATATAGATAACTCAGTTACACTGACTATACAGTATTTCATAAAGTTTTTAAAACATACATTTTTTACATATCTGCATGATGATACCTGAAATCTAGGCAGACACAAATTATCACAGTCTATTGGGGAATATCATGTTACCTCTGCAGCAAAATACAGAGAATATCAATACATTTATTAAATTCATTTAAAGAGCCCTGCAGTCTCATTCCCTGTCCTAAGCACACCAAGGTTAGCCATATTTGGAATTACGTTGTTCTAAGATTCAAACAACTGTGGTGCAATTGTGTCGCAATATTACTTTGTATGGAGAAGTAAATCTTTCTAAAAAGAATCTACATAGATGCTGCAGATAAATAGGAGCGCTGGGTTTTTTAATGCTCCTTGGGCCAGACTGCATCCATCCAGTCATTCTGTGCTGTGTAACACATTACACTTCCACCACTGCTTCCTGCGCAGCGAGAGCGAATCAATGAGAGAAGCAAATATATTTTTAATGACTATTCAGAGCTATCTATAATTAAACCACACAGAAAAGGCTTGTTCGTGGTTGTGCGTCTTACAGCAGTTAAATTCAAATATTGCAGGTAGAATTACCTTTATGCTCAGTTTTCAACGTGGAATTGAGCAATTAATACTTAAAGCGGAGTTCCACCCAAATGTGAAACTTCCGCTTTAAGACCTCCTCCCCAGCTCCTGATGGTGAAACTGAGCTTTTGGGGAGGAGGGGGGGTGCGGATACCCGATTTTTACGGGCAATTCTGTTCTGGTTGCCTTAGGCGATCGGAAGTGGAAGGTCTCCTTCCCCCTCCCTCCCGAAGCCTTCTGGGACACAGGGCAGGTCTTAGAAGACTTCAGGACCAATCAAAAAGCGCAGCGCCACTCGAGCATGCGCAGTGCACGCCCGGCCGTGAAGTTGGGTGCCCCAGTAGGAATGACGGTGCCACAGAGAGGAGGGGGAGAGATCGGAGGCGCGTACCGGCCGCATTGCTGGACCGAGAGACAGGTGAGTGTCTGTTTATTAAAAGTCAGCAGCTACACTTTTTGTAGTTGCTAACTTTTAATAAACTTAAAACACAGTGGAACTCCGCTTTAATTAAGCAACAGGGGAGAAAAGTTGCTTTATTTTACTACCTGCTCTGTATTGACTTATCATTTGTCTAATGTCCAGCACCAAAAAAAGGATCTACTGTACTTTAGGATTCCTTTCACACTGAAGCACTGGTAAAACAGCGCTAAAGCGCTGGTCATTTTGGCTGTCCTTTAGCTGTGTTTTGCGCTGTTTTCGGGCGCTAGCCGGCCGCTTTTTTGGGTAAAAGTAAACCAAAAAAGATTTGTTTTGTGGCGCTTCTGAAGCGCTTTTCAGGCGCTTTGGAAGCGCTGTCCATTCATTGCAATGAGCAGATGCTGCTTGAACGACTTTTCATAACGTCTCGCAAGCTCACCGCCCCACTGTGAAGAGACGCACTGCAATGAATGGGAGGCGGTTTTCAGGCACTTTCTAGAGGCTATTTCTAGAGCTAATACGCCTGAAAACCGCCTCAGTGTGAAAGGGGTCTAACTCTAATTTTAATATATGGCTGGGAAACCTAGATAGGTCTGCCTGTCTGCTGCTAACACTCAACTGACTAGTCTGACTTTAAAGTGAATCTATGCCCAGACTATGCACATTTAATGTGATTTAAAAAAAAAATGAATTGCCTTTAATAACAAACCTGTTATACTTACCTCCTTTGTGCAGTTGGTTTTGCACAGATCAGCCGAGATCCTCCTCTTCTCGGATCCCTCGCCACCGCTCCTGGCCCCTCTCTCCTGCGATTGCCTCCAGAGCAAGCAGCTTGCAATGGGAGCAGCCAAACAGGCTTGCTCCCAAGCCGCTGCTCTGCATGTCCATTCACACACAGAGCCACAGCTCAACCCCGCCCCCTCTCTCTCCTCATTGGCTCACTAGCTGTCATTGGCTCCCGCTGCTGTCTCAGCCAATGAGCAGGGAGAGTTCAAAGAGAGCAGAGGCTCTTGTGCACATCACTGGATCGTGATGGGGCTCAGGTAAGTATTGGGGGGGGCCTGCTGCACATCAAATGCATGAAGGTAAAAAACCTTGAACCACTTTAAACTATTTACTGTACATATTTTGAAAAAGCATTAAAAGCA
The DNA here is from genome assembly GCA_018402905.1 of Glandirana rugosa. Lineage (NCBI taxonomy): Eukaryota > Metazoa > Chordata > Amphibia > Anura > Ranidae > Glandirana > Glandirana rugosa. The sequence continues at coordinate 2,704,738 of BLSH010191437.1, forward strand.
ACATAAACAAGCTCTTTTTAGCCTCTGTAACTATAGGCACTGTGGAGAAATCCATCTTCGCAAGTCACAAAAGAGGCACTGAAACTCATAGTGCATTTTTCCTTACTTTCTATGGAGAGAAGAATCTTGACAGTCTGCTAGCCTACCAATATAGGCAAACACCAGGGGCTTGTTTTTAAAAAAAAGGTTCCTGCACTATTTTTTTGCGATTTTAGGTACGACTCGCATAGACATCTGTGCAAGAAGTGGCACATATGTCAGCCAAGTAGCACCTGAAATGGCACTGACCTACTACTTTGAAATTGTGCTACTTCAAGTGAAGTAGCACAATTTCAAAGTAGCATCAATGTGAACCAGCGCTAAAATTGCAATCTTTGAGAATTAATGAATTCATATTACAAGCAGCTAGAGAGGTCATGGGTGGCTTGTTTAGCTCTTCTACTGGTTATTAAGAATATGTAAAAACTTAAAAAAGTTTGTAGCCTGAGCACAAATACAATTTAAAGTATATTTCCACTTTTTCAGTCAAATTTGGGTAACATCTACTTTATATTTGTTCCCATTAAGATGAACTTTAAAAATATTGAAAAATTGCTTGTTATCATTTTAAGTGTTTTTTTACTTCCTTAAAAATCCTTACATGCTCCTCCTGGTTTGGAATGTGTAGGAGGGAGCTATGCAGTAATGTTTAACACAATTAACCCTGTCTGTACCGTGTTCACAGTTCTTCATTATAAGCTGTAAACTAGATCTGAACACTGTCTGTCCTTGTAAAGAAAGCAAATTTAGAAACCGACCTCCTGCATTATATATTAGGAGCCACGTGTGACGTCACCCACGGCCATCTTTGAGTACAGGGAAGCTCGAATTGTTTACATGTGTACATGCTGGCACTTGGCATAAGTGCTTTCTATGTGAGTGTGGATCTTTTACTTTTATCCATTAAACTATTAAAACGAAGGACACTAGATTCCTTCTTTTTGTATTTGCATATGATCTGTGGCTACTACCTATCCAAGTGTATACAGGCGGTCCCCGGGTTACAGACAAGATAGGGTCTGTAGGTTTGCTCTTAAGTTGAATTTGTTTGTAAGTCGGAACAGGTACATTTTTTTAAGTGTAGCTCCAGCCAAAACATTTTTTTGTATAGCATAGGGAAGGGGTAACACCCCTGTAATATTTGTTTTGCTGTCTGTGCTTCTGTTTAGAAGATTTTACCTCACTTTCTGTCCCTATGAAAATTGAATTTTGAAAATGTTGAGTTGTTGTGGAAACATGGATTGGTGAAGCTCCAGTAGAGACACCTTTTTCCAATGGTAACTTACAGGAATGAATTTCCTTTCCTAGGAGTAGATTTCCTCTCGCTTCCTGTTGTCTCCCATTTGTAGGAGTCGTTTGTAAGTCAGATGTTTGTAACAAGGGGACCGCCTGTACACCAGAGGGTTGGAGGTCCCATTACCAGGAGGATTTTTACTTGCTGTGTGATCTTTTTAGGTCGAATTTGTGAGGTGAGAGGCTAGCATTGCCTGTGGTGGATGGGCTGAAGTCAGATTTTGCACCGTGTGCCGGATGTCTGACACTTATTTCACAGAGGCTGCTTCTTACATTTCCTATTGGTTTATGGACATTTCTTTAAAATGCAGCTGCACTGTTTTCTTGTTTAATGACCAGACAAGAAAAAGGAAGTGGGCTGTATAAGGTATTTACTGGCAGAAAAAAAAAGTTTTACTATCCAAAGTTAAAACAACAAGGGCAAAAGATTTAATAGATGGAAAGTTGAAAAAAATGACTGAAGGTCTGCTTTAATTATGGATACTGTGGGGACAAAGACACTTGAGACTGTCCAGAAATTCCTAAAATCAGGCATGACACCTTCTCCTTAGAAATTCATCTAAAAGTATATGGTTTTAATATTTTTTTTTAATTGTTGGGTACGCAGTGTGAATGGGAACACATAACAAACATATGACAACTGTTTCTTAAATATAACTGCAAAAGTGGAAATACACTTTCAGTCTGTCTGAGTTAAACCTGTATATTCTCACTGTGAGTCATCTGATCGGTTAGATTGGTTAGAACTGATATGGTCAACACAATTAGTAGTTCTCAGCTGTTCACACAAACACTGGCCAATTAGTTCTTTCTGAAACTCATAAAAACATGCTTAGAGAACTTCCTGATTGGATGGGCAATTTAGAAAAAGTCCTATGATAACTACAAGCGGTCAACTGCAGCTTAATGTTTTGACAACTGAAGGTCCCGGTTGGCTACGGAAGTCATTAAAACAACCAAACATTTAGAGGAATCTACCCTGGACATGGGACACTCATGGGCATGCATTAACTATTATTAGACTTATTTGCTGAGATAAACAGTTTTAGCATAGCACGGCTTTGTCAGCTGTAGAAAGAGCAGAAGTAAGCATTTTCATATTTTACTCTGCTCTCTAATTTGAAAGATCACATTAATATCAGCGTAATAATAGCCAATTAATGTAGAATAGGAAATGCTCTTTTTCTTAGAGGTTTCTAAAGCTCTCGTTTTATGATTTTATAATGAGAAAATAAAGTATAATAAATGTAAGACGTTATGAATTAAACGTCAGCCATTATCATTTAGTCCAGCATTATGGATGATCTGCACCATAGTCTCCAATTATAGTAATAATATAGAGGATAAACATTTCACACCCAACAGGATAATTTTGCCCAACTAGTAAGGATAGAAAATTAGCGCATGTATTTACTTTAATCCCTTTAATTTTCAAAAGTGTTTATATGCATATAATAAAGTTACATCACGTGTAAACTATTAGTACCTTCTTAGGCCATGTTATCATTATATGATGTAACTTTATTGTATGCATATTGACACTTTTGAAATTTAAAGGGACAGCAAGGCCACTTCTCTTTGAGTAGGTTTTTTTAACATTTAGTATCTAGATTGTGCATTGGATGCAGCAGTCCTTATTTGTATTTCGCTCGCTAGCGCAAGGAATTTATTTGTTTTTTCTAGCACATTTATTTACTGATATCATTTTCACAAATCTAAGGTGTCCAAAGTCACTAACCAACATATAGCAAAGGCCTGTGTTTACACCAGAGGTATTTTCAGAGTGAATTAAAGTTGATCTCCATGTTTCCTGACACTTCAAATAGTTTGCTTGGACCAAGCTGGTCCAAACAAACTATTTCCTTCACCAAGTGCTGCGCTGGTTCTAAGCACTGTATGTACTGCATGTAGCTTCAGCTTCATATTGTATACAGTGATGGGTTCCAGCTGTGAAACAGAGACTATCCTTCTCACACTCAAAACAAAATCAGTCTGAGCAGCACTCAGCCATTCATAGGCAGCTTACTATTCTGTTAATGAATACAAAGCTTCCTCTGATTGGAAGAATTAGAGTGTGTGATGTCATCAGCCCACCTCTCCATCTTAGCCAATCAGGGGAAGCTTTGCATTCATTCACAGAATCCAAAGCGGTCTCTAAATGGCTGAGGCTATTTTTTTCTGGGCGTGAGACTGGAAGTCTCTGTCTCACAGCCGCAACCCAGCACTGTGTGCTGTATGTAGTTGAAGCTATATGCAGTACGTACAGCACTTAGAGCTAGTGCAGAAGGAAATAGCTCTTTTGGACCAGCATGGTCAAAACAAACTATTTAAAGTGACAGGAAACATGAAAATCAGCTTTAAAGAGCAATCTGAATATGAAAACAAAGTCACATACAGCTTGGTCAGGCTTATAATAACTCTGATAAGCATCCTTAAAACCCATTCCTTTCAACATGTAAATGCCGCCAAACTGAAATTGATGTTGATATACTAACTTGTCAAGCAGGTTTTCTCTGGGGATCCGAACTTGACTGAATGTCAGAATTCCATTGTCTACACCATGAAGACCTATAATAAAACCCATAAGACACAGAGTTACCATAAGATAATAAATAAAAGTTTTATTGAAAATAAAAAAGCTGCATTCTTAAAAACGAATATGTTACCAATAAAATTGGGTAAAAGTTTTGCATTTTGGCTTCTTCAGAAGAGTTATAATGACAAATTATAAATAGGAAAAAGGAAATATGGTGGGCACAGTTTGGTACACTAGATTACTGATTTCAATACAGTAGTAAGTATTCAATGTTCCCAGTTCCCAAACCTTCCACCCTGGTGCATTTAGCAGTTTTTGCAGCCTAAGGAGGAACTTCACTCAAAAAGTGAAGTACCGCTGGTTCGTTCATGCCCCCCTGCCTGTAAATGAGTTGATGGGGGGAGGGGGAGTGGGGGGCGAGCTCCGATTATTAACGGTACCCGCTCCCACCTCCGCAATACTCATCTAGGGAAGGATGGTGCCTCTTGCCCCACCCCCTCCCACAGCATCCTAAGACACGTCATGTCCCAATACAATTAGGGCATGCGTATTAGGCGCAGTTTGGACCTCCCACAGCCTCCTTTTCAGTGTCAGCTCTGGAATCCTTACTGTGAGATGATGATCTTAATACAGGTTTTCTCAACTCCAGTCCTCAAGGCACACCAACAGGTCATGTTTTCCTGGTAATTACTAAGGCAGTGAAACAGATCAAATCACCTGTGCAAAATAATGGAGAACCTGAAAACATGACCTGTTGGTGTGCCTTGAGGACTGGAGTTGAGAAACACTGTCTTAATAGGCCTCTGTCCAACATTTATATGTTTCTTTTCCCTGAAACTGACAGGTTCCTGAGTGTGTGTAGGTCTAGGTGGGCGTTGGTGGTCCTAATCTGATCTGACTCAAAAAATTGGGAGGATGTGTGGGACGCACCCTTTACCAGACTAATCTCAGCCCGTGACCAATTGATTTATTACAAATGGTTGCATCATATTTACATGACCCCAGTAAAGATAGATAAGATATTTGACTCAGCCACCTCTTCCTGCTGGCTTTGCTCGGCACAGGGGGTGGACTTTATGCATTTCTTTTGGGAATGTCCTGTCATCCAGCTGTATTGGTAGGATGTTTTGCAGTGTGTATAGAAGGTGACCGCCATTCCATTAAGTCCCTCTATAAGACAATGTCTTCTTAGCTTGGTTGATGATTTAGCCCCTACTAGAGCTATACAGACCCTACTTACCTTGCTCTTCTTCAATACCAGTAAGCTTATAGTTTTATCTTGGAAGAAACCTTATCTTTCATCTGTAAAGTCCAGAAGGTAAATAAAGTCTTACCCTTTTATAAAGTGATGTATGTGAACAGGGTGGCACTACTCAAATTTGATAAGGTCTGGGGGAGGGGCTTCCCCTCTCACCGCCACAGAATAATTTCAGTATCAATTGTTTGCTTTTTTGGAGTTTCTGTCTGCATTTCCATTGGCCTTGGTTGGGTTGGGTTATATATCTACTTGCAATCTCAACTTGCAAAGGGGTCACGGCTGCAAGATTCGCAGACACGGTTTTCTATTGCACTGTTTTTTTGTATATTTTTTGTTTGTCCGTGTTGTGGTTCAGGAGCCCCTATGTTTTCTATCTTGTGTTGTAAATCCCTATTGAAATATAATAAAGGGAATTAAAAAAAAAAAACAATTACCACTTGACCTCCGGAAGATTTACCCCCCATTACCAGGCCATTTATTTTGCGATACGGCACTGTGTTACTTTAACTGACAATTGCGCGGTCATGCGACTCTGTACCCAAATAAAATGTATGTAATTTTTTTGCACAAATAGAGCTTTCTTTTGGGGGTATTTGATCACCGCTGCGTTTTTTTATTTATTATAAACAAAAAAAGACTGACAATTAAAAAAAAAAAAAATCCCAATAAGCGTATATTGATTGTTTACACAAACGTTATAGTGTCTACAAATAATGGGATATATTAGTAGTAATAGCAGCGATCAGTGACTTACAGTACCTCACATTTAATTAAACATTAATGGCTGTGTGTTGAGTTATTTTGTGGGGACAGCAAATTTATACTGTTATACAAGCTGTACACTCACTACTATACATAGTAGCAAAGTGTCATTTCTTAAGTGTTGTCACATGAAAAGATATAATAAAATATTTACAAAAATGTGAGGGATGTACTCACTTTTGTGAGATACTGTATAGCGGGACTGCATATTGCAGTGGACATTCTGACACTTTTGACACTTTGCCTAGAACCAGTGACACTAATATACTGATCAGTGCTAAAAATATGAATTGTCACCATTGACACTGGCTGGGAAGAGGTTAACATCTAGGGCAATCAAGGGGTCAACTCTGTGCCTAGACAGTGTTTTTGTGTACACTGTGTGCTGCTTTCACTAGGGGAAGAGATCAAATCTAGTCTCTGCTTTGCAGAGACACAGAATACAACCCTTCCACCCTGTCAGAACAGGAATATGCCTAGTTTACATAGGCATATCTCAGTTCTCTGTGTTTTACTGACGATTAGCGGGTGCCAGAGGACATTGAGTGCCCGGCAACCACAGATCGGCATCTGCTGTGAAGTATAACAAAAGAAGGTGCAAGCACGCCCTCTGCAAGCGGAAGTCCAGAATCCTGCAACTATAACTCTAATCTTCACACTAACCTCCTTGTAACTATAATGGCCAGTACACACGAGAAGAAAATCGTCTGTTATTTTTTGAGTACTAGTCTCATATTGTACCCAAGGATGATTACTAACAGTACGAAAATTGTTGTACGACAGAAAATAACTTCCTGCGTACGTAGCGGCATGCCACTGTACAATAGATAGTGATGTCATTATGTGTGTAACCCCCCCCTCTTTCTAGCCATGCCTAGAGATATACACGCTTCGAGCGGCAAAGATTTTTCATTGTTCACACGTTGATTCATTTATTGTAAATGGTCGGTGTGCCAATGGCAGTCAGTTCCACCATTTCAACAGCAGTACTTGAAATTCTGGCCATAAAGCAAGTC